>CAKMXY010000046.1:600000-880000 GCA_928865425.1 Ustilago cynodontis | reverse complement strand
TCATCCAGGATGATACTCTAACAGTGATGAAAAGGGACAAAAAAAAAAAAAAAGTCACCCGCCGCCGCCGAGGCAGCGAAGGGTCCGAGTCGCGGTCAGCCTTTGCTGACCTCTAAGGAGCCACGGTCGAAAAGTCGAAAAGTCCAAAGTCCAAAAGTCCCAGTCGCGCGCCGGCCAGGCTGACCCCTTTGCCTTTTTCGAAAAGTCGAAAGTCCAAAAAGTCCAACCCAGTCGCGTGCCGACCCCTTTGCCTTTTGGACTTTTTCGAAAAGTCGAGTCTGCCTGCCTCGCGCGCCATTGCAACTTTGTGAAATGACCAAGTCCCAGACCTGTGCCGTGTGTCGCTCTAACATCGCCAACCATCAAAAAAAAAAAAAGAGAAAAAAAAGGTTTGGTAGAACCAAACAAATCGTGGAAGATAGGGCTGAGCCTCAGCAGATCGTAGCAACAAGGCCACTCTACTGCTTACAGCACCCCCTTCCCATTCAAGTCGTCTGCAAGAGATTTTTCCCCGCTCATATTGGTATTGCAATTCACGAGGTAGACAGCAGACCTTTCCGTCCACTGCCCGTCCCTCGCCAGCTATGGTACACAAGACGGTCTAAACCCAGCTCACGTTCCCTATTAGTGGGTGAACAATCCAATGCTTACCGGGCAGTATCTGGTATGGCAATGAATCTTCAACCACTTACAACCTGCATAAACGATAGCACACTTTTCCATTCATTGTATCTACATGTGTCAATCAAGTGTCAGACCTCAGTAGAAACAATCAGGTATGACCTCCAAAACCTTATTCTGATGTTCCATTCTGAGTGTTTCAGCATCCATGTGTGGGCTGCCATTGCATATAACTTTAAATCTCCATTGTACATGATCCCATTGGCTCAAAGTTGGCCACTGGGCCAGTTGAATTTGGAATGGCTTTTTGAGTGCTACACAGCATCTAAGACCTTCCTGATATTTAGTATGATGGTAGTGCTACAGCTTGATCAATGATGACAGGCAAATAGAGAGTTAAAGGTTTTATTAATGAAATTATCTGAATGTTCAAATTGATGTGTTGGAGGTGGCTTGCAGGCCATTTTCAATTTTTGTTTCCTGCTTCTTTTATTCTTCTTTATTTTCCTTGTCCTTTTCTTCCTTTCCTTTCTGTTCTCTTCTGTCTACCTCAAGATGATATCAGGCAATATATCATGAAGCAACCAAAGTGTGAGATTGACAAGTAGGGAATGATATGTTAGAGTTTGGAAGTTGGATAACCAAACCAAACATAGTGAGCAGCAAAACCCACTAGACTCTGAGAATGGAGACTTGAACTCTGGTGACATGATACAGAATCTGAGCTGTTTCTTAAGTTGGCAGACCAGGTGTGTAGAACTCAATGCTAGTCCATTTGAGGAGAGTGCAGCATAAGCAGCACTCAGATGTATATATATATATAGTCTCAGTTTGTTCCACACCAAGGTTCACAATTCAAGCTTCTCTTGGTTTATGTTTGTGTTCAGGTATGTGACTGAGTAATGCAACACAGGGTGAGTGTTGTTATTTTACAGAAGGGAGCATCTCAAAGAGAAGATCTCAACAGGAAGAGAACACTTCAACATGGAGACAATGCTTACAGGGGTCAAGAAGCTCATGAAACGATGTTCACTGGTGTCTCCATTGCTACAAGACTGGCATACAAGTGCGGACAAGCACCTGGATTCTAAGCCTTCGTCATCATAGTCTGATCTCGAAATTGATAGCAAATGAGACCTCTGAAAAACGTCGAAAGAACACTTGTCACTGCAGCTCGCGAAAGCAAATCTCCCGTTCTGATCAATTCGGGATGCACATTGTCTACAGTGTACTCTCAGTGTCCTGGAACCACAAATTCTCCGCTTCTGTGCATATCGGAAGACTGTGATCAGAGCAGAATTCATTGTCCACCATTAGACGCCGCCCAAACGCGAGATCAGCGAGTCGAGTGCCGATCACAACGCATGTGCTCTGGGAAGATTGTCATCTACATACGCTGCTCTCCTTAAACCAAATTCTAGATCCTCAAATTACACGTCCATTCATTTCAGCAAATCATGGTAGATGATGCGATTGTGAGTCCGAGATTGACTTGAAGGAGTTCGTCAAGTGATATCCTATGCACATTCAATCAGATTGGCCAAACACCTTCTTGATGCCATCCAAAAGCGGGCGGCGCTCTCCTTCTTCCTGATTCCGACCCACATCGTGATCTTGTTTATCACGGTCGCCATTCGGTCCATCTGATTCATGTTCGCGCCGTTGACGTGCGTCGTCCTTTCTCGCGCGCTCTTTTGCTCCAGGATACTCTTGAATGTCCGAGATGCGGACAATGTGAGGCTGGCGGTCTTGACTGCCTACCTCAACGATATAAGGCTCTGAGTATGAGTTCTGTGCGCTTGAACCTTGATTGATAACGGCAGCACGATGAAGATCCTGATAGTTGAGTCCGTCCAGCGAAGTAGCCACTGACGAGGTGCTTTCAGGACGGAGGGGAGTATTTGGCTCGTAGGAGCCTGATGCTTTCCGGGAGATACTGGCGACCGACTGCGGAGAGCCAGGACGCTTGATGGCCACCTTGTCGACGGCACGAACGTTGGTATTTGGCACGCCGTATTTGCTATCCTTCTTGGCACTGCGGTCGGGATCCATGATGCCAACGGTGCCGTAGCTACTGCGGAGAGGGGCTTTCATGGGACCACCGAGCTTTCGTCGTCGTTCGATGATACCTCGAATGAGAGGCTGCCAATTGTGACCAGGGTCTTTCGAGGATTGGCGTTGGTTGCGGACGACCTTGATCTTGTTGTGAACATCGACATAGATATCGGTTTCATCGACGATCTCTTCGCCAATCATCTCCTCAATGACATCCTCGAGAGTGACAACGCCAAGCGCACCGCGTGACTCGCCGGGATGGTTGGATACGAGGATCATGTGGCTACGACCTTGTTGGAAGTAGTTGAGACAGTCGAGGAGCGTGAGATCGGTGCTAGCTTCCGGAAGCGGAGTAAGGTGGAAACTGGAAACAGCCTGGGCGTCTTCAGGATCGTACTGAATGAGGTTCTTGACGAGCAGCATACCGACAATGGCGTCCTTTTTGCCAGGCTCGTGGATGGGCACTCGGGAGTAGCCTGATCTAACAAGCTTGGCGACGCCCTCCTCGTCAAGGATTGTATCGCTAGACATGATAAAGACGTCTTGGATCGGTGTCATGACATCTCTGACCGTCTTGTCGTTGAGCTCGAGGACTGCGCGGATGATGGTGACTTCGTCTTCGTGCAAATGCTCGGTACCAATCTGCTGATGAAGTGAGACGAAGGTCTTGAGCTCGGCTTTGCGGTAGGTTGTACCGTGCTCTTCGCCGAGACACCAGTCGAGCAGCTTTGCGGTGGGCCATGCGATGGGTGCGAGTATGAGCATGGTGACGTGGACCATAGGAGCACAGAAGGCGCCGATAGCGAGACCGTAGCGAGCGCAGATGCTTTGAGGGACGATTTCGCCAAAGACGACGATGAGGAGGGTCGAGGTAAGCACAGCAGCAATTCCACCACCAAAGTCGGAAAGGAAGACAGGAAGAGTTTCGTTGACAATGACGTTACCGAGAAGCAAGACGACGAGCACCCAGTGACGGCCCTTTTCGAGAAGTCGGAGCACCTTTGTTGCATGTTTGCGCTCCTGTTCCGAGCCAGAGGAAGCCAAGACTTGAAGATTGACCATGTCGAGACCCATCAGACCGAGGGTGAGACCTGCGAAGATACCTCCAAGCACGACCAGCGCGGCGATGGTGAGGATGTCGAAGGTGAGTTTGAGTGGATTCTCACTGACGGGATCGTCTTGATCGTGGCGATGACGCGATGCAGAGTCGGCGCCGGATGCACGTAAAGTTGGTTGAGATGCTGGAAAGAAAGGCGCCGAGAGTACAGGTGCGATGAGGTGGACCAATGCGGTGAGCGCTACGATGGCCAGCTTGATGAAAGGCTGTGCGCGATACTGCACCGAAGCGGCAGAGGCATTAGCTCGAGAAGAGCCAATACGCGCTGGTCCCATTGCGGGGACTCCCGTCATGACCATTACGAGTTAGCAACAAAGAGGAAGAACTCCAAGGTACCGAGGAACGTCGTAAGAAGCCGGGATGAGAACAGTGTTGATGGTGGTCGAGATCAAGGTTGGGATCGCGACCAACACGGTAAGAAGGTGGGGAAAGGAAAGGAAGATTAGGATGATGTCGGAGCATGACCAATTGTACTGTAATGAACCGTCCCGGCATTACGGCGTCACGGCGTCAGTGCGCAATCGCGCAGTCAGCAGCCTTCGTGCTCGCCTTGCTGATCGACCTTTTTTTCGATTTCGCCTGAAAATGCGGGTGTGAGACCAGAGAAAACTTGAGGCTGCAGTTGGATTTTGGAATTCCGTCATCCGACGTCTTTTTCTTTATTTTTCCTGCACTTCTTCTCGATGTTGGACTCTGCTCCAGTGCATCGCATATTGATTTGGGCTGAGACTGAAAGCAAGAGAAAAAGCTTAAATTCAATGCAACAGAAGAAATCGCGCATGAAGCTCACGCTGCCCTTATGTCCTCGTTGTGTCCTATGGTCCTCGTTTGGAGGCGACTTCGATGTTCAGCGCATGGTAGCTAGACGACTCGATAGATGCTGCACCATGTTTGTGAGAGACGATGGAGCGGATCATCCGGAGCTCTTACAAGGCCGGACTATGCGAAGCGAAGACACGGAATCTTCCATTGTGCCAAAGACGATAGGGACAGTGATGATACAATGCTGTACAGGGATTCCGGGGAGAATGCAGATTGGCACGTCTATGGTAAAATGTCTAGGTGAAACGAACGAGAGATTGAATGGAGAGAAGCAAGAAGCGTTAGGGTCACCTTGCCGAAGTTGGGTCGGTGTTGGCGTCATAGTAGACCGTCTGTCCCGATACTCCAGAGACGGCTGAGCTTTGATGAGAAGGAGCCGGACGTGATAGGTTCTGCTGATTGACTCCGCCAGCCACTGGGATATGCTCTACTGGAATGCCAGCGTCATTGGCTGCAGTGGCTGCCGCTGGAGCAGGATCGCGAGAGAGGAAACTCTTTCGTGTTGGGACCGCTCGTTGAGTAGGACTGAGGTGCGAGGTCGGAGCCGCTTGCTCGGACGATGCAGTCGACGAGTTTTCTGAGCCCTGTCCACTCGGAGAGCTGGCTGCATACGTCTGGCCATTCGATGCTGCCATGTCCGCGCCCTCGCTGCCAGCGCCCACAGCACCGAAAGCATAGCCGGGCTTCTCGTTCAACTCCGCGTCGCCGATTCGCGTCGCATTCCATTGTCGCTTCCGAATGAAAGGAGAGAATAAATCCCAAACGGTGAGAAGGAATAGGAAGATGATCGGAATGCCAGTTACGGCAATCAGAGCAAATCCGAGCACCACACGTGGAATCGTCTGGATGTCTGCCAATGGCGTCAGGGCGATGCAGATGCCCCACGAGATAACTCGGAAGACCATAAGCAAGATCATGACAAAGTCACTCGTCTTGTCACGGCCCGGTCGGCAGATGCAGAGCACCAAGAAGAAGAGAAGGTCGGTGGCTGCAAGTCCGATTGACTGTCGGAGTCCGTGGCCATAGCCTTGAGCGAAGCTGATGAAACAAGCGCGCACAAAGTAGACCAGCAAGAAGACAAGGCCAAACCAGAAGAAACGGGGACGGAAAGGATGTGCGATAGCACCCCACTTTCTTGAGGTGGGGCTTGCGTTGGCGGGTGGTGTTGCGCCGTAAAAGAGCTCCTCCTTGCCTCCGCGTCGTACGGCAAGAAAGACCGGAGCATAGATGACAGCAATGCCGGCCAGGTAGATGACCAAGAGAACGGCGGCAAGCAGATCAGGGACCCACGAATCTCCGCGAAACCACTGCCAGAACGCGAAAACGAGATAGACCTGGAACGTCGCCATGATGAAGCGACCAAAGAGAGGACGGCAGAACATGCCGAAGAAGGAGCGGCCGGTCAGACGCGAAGACCAAGCAGCAACGCGGCCCTGACGCCGGCGTGTGGCCAATCGCAAGATCGCTGCAAACACCAAGATGACCAAGCAGATTCCGATGAGAACGGCAAACAGCATAGCCAAGCTGACGAGCACTGTAAGGAAGGCGCTGGCGGGAGAGATGTTGCTGAGCTCAGCAAAATAGCCGAGACCGATTGGCGGGGGTGTATTCGACGAGATGAGCGGAAGATAGTTGGTGCCGATGTTTTGCTCGATCTGACCACCGGGTCCAGTATAGGGAGCGTAGATCTGTCGCTTGCCCAGGTTGGTCATGTGGAAGCTCAAGGGTTCGCTCAGACGAGTGTAGGCAGCGTAGGCACTGCTCGAGTTGGATGGTGCCGCTTCAGTGCTTAGAGTGGATACGCCTGCGGGCAAGCTGAGGAAAGAAAAGGGCTTGGACGAGGTGTACGAGGAGGTGGCGCCAGAGGCAACACCAGCGCTGGTGAAGGGGTTGTACTGTTTCGCACTCTCTGCGCGCAGCATCTTGCCAAAGACGCCATCCTTGCTGCCTCCGGTCTTTTCGCGCGTAGAGAGAATCGAGTCTTGGATGGCAGGAATGTTGATGAGGCCAACGGACCAGGCAAAGTTACGTGCAAATTCGGTAAAGACCTGTGGGTAGTTGAGACTGAGGAGGGCAGACATAGGAATGTGCTGGATCGTGGTAAAGACGTCCACAACACGCCATTGTGCGGCACCCAGACTCGAGGCAAGCGAGGTGTGTAGCACTGAGCTGACTACAGCAAGCAAGAAGACGCCAAGAACGGCATACTTGGCGGCGGGCTGGTAAGTTGTCTTGCCGTTGGAAAGAGTGGCTTGTACGCAGCCGACGACGGTGTTGCTGGAATCGGTGAGCTCAACGGTAGCAACGGCTTCGAGGTTGGGTACGGTGAATGCGATTGTAGGAATTTTGTCGACAAACTGTTGCGGGACTGAAAAGATACCAGAGCCTTGGAACTGATAATCTGGAAGTGGACAGAGGGCGGCAAGGGTATCGCAGAGATCGATAGCTAGCGAGAAGAGACCAAGGCCATATGCATTGACATTGACCGAGACCGAGACTCTGAGATCATCTGTGACGGAAGCGGCAGAAATGTCGAACTCAAGTGTGCGGTTTTGGCGGTAGAACTTGAGGTCGAGTGCTGAGATTAGAATGGCTTCAGGAGGACTGCAATAGACAGCTGAAGAGGTATACAGCATCTCGACGCCGCCGATGCCTCCTTTGGCGGCACTGGTCTGGGGAAGATATGCGAGCAAGACGGTGGCCAGCGCGGGCAAGAGCGATAGTGGAGACAGGCAGATGGATTCATTCGTTGCACGACACGAGCGCGCGCTCGATGAGTGTGGGAACAACCGCATGCCGAACAAGAGCGTTGTGAATGGGACGATCTATTAGGGAAAGGTGTCGAGACACTCCAGCTGGTGATCTGGTGATGGCAAGAACGCTTCGATGCCGCTTCGAGCGCGTCAATGCTCGATGCTCGAGCAGGAATCAACCACGGCCTACTCGAGACTTGAGAACAAGCCCGGGCGATAGGGACAGAAGCGAGCGATATGGTCAGGAGGAACGAAGAGAGATGGTGGTGGAGGGAGATTCGTTCATATCCACGAGAAGAAGAGCATCGGAACGGACATTGGCTTGCAGCTCTCCGTCATGGAAAGAGATACAGTAGGCAGAGCGAGAGAGTCTAAAACAAGGGTCGAGCAGAAGAAACGATGACAGAGCCAAAAAGCATCGAGACAATGGCACAGTACAGTACAGTATCAAAGGCAACACTAAGCGTCTTGGCTGTCGGAGATTGAAACAAAGGGAGAAAAAGGCCGAGTGCGCAAAGGTGGAGAGAGACGTACTGTACTGTAACTACAGCATCGTAAGTCGTCCCTGTGTGTGAGTTCGACGCAGCATTGCAGCATAAGCGAGCGAGCGAGCATGGTAAGCACAAATATCTGACTGTTGTGCTGCTTGTCAACAGCAGAGGGTCAAAAGTTGCACAGCATGATTCCGCGCCGCAAGGCTGGTCGGTCGGCATTGCCGCGTGTGACAGAAAAGAGTCAGGAGAGCTCGCCTAGGCAAAGTCACTGTTGGCATGCTTTCTTAGAAAGGTGAGCGAAACGATGATGCAACTGCGCACCACGCCGCGATTCCTTTCCGCGATTCTTTCGCTAAAATGTTAGAGTCGCGTTGTTCTTTTTTGCTCGGAGTCTCGTGCGATACGCCCCTCACGTGCAAATAGAAGGAATGGAGGACTCCGTGCAACTCCATCTCTCAGTTCGATTGTGCTCACCGTTTTGCCTTCTTCCTTCGCCATTCTATACACAGCAACACATAGCATCGATCGGATCATCATGTCGTTCCGAGCTTCTCGCACACTCTTCAACGAGGCCAAGAACTACGCCTCATCTCACAGCTTCACTTACGTCGAAGGCAAGACTCCTTTCTGGCGCAAGTTCCGACAGATCTTCTCTGCCAACCCAGAGATCTCCTCCGGTATTCCATCGATCGAGTCGAACCGATGGCCTCAACCTGGCTCTCGTCCTGAGCGCTCAGCTACACCTCCAAGCGCTGCTTCCGACCCTGCCGGTAACCTCTATCACGACCGTGACTTCCGACGAAAGTACCCCAAGCTCGAAATGATCACTCAGAAGGACCTTACCACTCTTCTTCTCTCCTCGCCCAACGAGGACGGCACTCGCAGGTACGTATCTCACCATGAATGCTTCGGCGCTCATTTCCGGCTCTTCTGAGACGCTATACTCACTTGCCCTTCCTTTTGCTGTTGTTCAAACACCACACCTGTCATGCTACCGGCGCGACAGCCTCCAAGCTCCTGAGGATGCTTCCAACACCACCGCATTGGCTCGTCCAGCTGATCTCGAGTCACCCACCGCCTTCACCGATGTTCTTGCCCAGGTGCACAAGTCGTCCCAGGCTGCTCCTGCCGGCTTCTACTCTTCCGCCAACCTTCCACCTCGACCTCCTTTCAAGCAGCCTCACCACATTCTCAAGTTGCAGAAGGGTGCTGTGCCTCACGACCCTCATGCTTACTACCCAGCGTAAGTCTTTGGCCTTGCATACATTCCTGTTCAAGCGTACATATCCATGCTGACGACTTGACTCTTGGCTTTTTCCCTTGTCCCTGTTCGAACAGTGAGAACTACGCATGAATCCGCATCTCGTCCCACTTTCTTTCGCAGACGTGCAATACAATCGATTCCCAAGACCAAGCGAGTCTCTCGTGAGAGTTGTCAAGCAGACAAGAAGACAGCAACACGAAGCACGATCCGCGCCATGTGTTGAGACACGATCGCTTTGCTATCAACCACCTCGTCGCTGCTGTTTCCAGAGGAAACCGAGTCGAATGCGCAAGCAACCTAGAACAGCTGGTAGCGATTGGACTGCATCGAGTTGACGATGGCTGCAAACGGAAAGCGCGCTCTACACTGACTGCAACACCTTTGCCGCCTCTGCCCATTTGCAATCGACTCCAAGCTGCAGTTCGTACCTGTCGGAAAAGCCGCATAGGTCGATGTGATGGGCTTCTTTCACTTGCGGTGCATCGCACGCGCGATGATCAGCTCTTTGGCACATGCTTCGCAACGTCACAGCTTCAGTCAAATCAGCACAGCCTAAGCTCTCTTGCTGCGCCAAGTCAAGCATCGTGGGAACGGACAGTGACATGATCACGGATCACTTCGTGAGAGAACAGCTAGCGCACAAGTTTGTGAAATGGCACAGGAGGCGAGATAAAGTGCTGCGCTTTGCTTTCACTTCATTTCACTCCACATGAACGGCACAATTCCGAACTGCGTAACGCTTGGGCCGCCTTTGTTCCGTTCTCTTACTTCTCTTCTACAGCACTGACTGCGCAACCCTTGAATCGTCTCTTTCTTTCTCTCCTTCACAGCAACTCAATCCATACCACGTACAATCATCTCGGTGTCAACATGGTGCTTCAAGGCATACAAGAGCTCTGGATGGCGAGTCCAGACATGGAGCGATACGACGAAAGACTTATTAGTCAGATCGACGATGCTGAAGTTCCAGTCTTCACGGTTGGCATCGGTGGATTCGTGGGGGCTCCGTTCTACCTTCGCGCTGGCAAGCAAGGTTTTCCGGACGGCGTCACTATCGTCACGCAGAGCGAAAAAGGAAGACAGACCGAAACTCGGTACGATGCAGAGCCCGATTTGGTCTTCAAGCACCGTCACCTTTATCAGCATATCAGACACAGGGATCCCTTTTGGACCTTCGAGCGCGAGGACTGGCACTTCGGCTCCACCAAATTGCTCGTCGTACAGGTTCTTCCCCGCACGATCGACCGAGGCTTTGACCGCAAGGGTTTCATCGTCGTTTTCGAACTGGCCTGCATCAACCCTGCACTCATGCAAGCACTGTCCTCCGACGAGCTCTTGCTCGAACGTCTCAACAGTCTCTCTCTCGCAGAACCGCGCGATGCCTCCACGACTGTTCCCACTCTGCCAACCAGCGTAGATTTATCCCGCATCCATCAAACCGCTGCAACGGTTGCCGATCCGTCTTTTGACCCTCTCGATGTTGCCAGACGAGCACCCGAGTTTCGTCGGGGCCAGACCCAGCCACGAGCACCACCGAGAATCACACCCAGTCAGCTCACGGATCGCGTCAACAAGCGTGGCATCTCACCCGAGCATCTCGACGATGAAGTAATGCCGTTCGTCAGCGAAGACCAGCCCGACCCCACACGGAAGCAGCCAGAGGCGATCTACGTTACTGATTCCGACGACGACGACGATGGACCTCAAAACGTCAGACAGATGCGTTCCGAGGCAGCAGAGGTCGTCGACGACGAAGCTGAAGATGGAAAGACAGCCGAAAACAATGTTGCTGCGGCTAGACAAGACAAGTTAGAGACTGGCAATGACAATGATAGCGACGACGATCTACCGCTGACCGACCTCATCAAGCGGTCAGCTTCAGCGAAGGTGTCCGATGAAAAGGAAGTGGAGCAAGCACCACGTCGGACTCCTCTGAGTCGTCGGAGCTCCAGCACCAGCAGGAAGAGCGAGGCAGGTGCTGCCAATGATCGTCACTCGATGGACAAGGACAATGAGTCCTTCGATGAGGCCGACTTCGCTGCCATCATCGACATCGGGGAGCCTCGACGAAGGTCGCGCCGCTTGATGGCGAAAGAGCGCAAATTCGAACCAATTAAACCTACTTTCGACAAAGAAATGTTGGCCGCTGTGCGATCAATCTGGCACCGTCCTCTAGCTGAGCTACTGGCCGAAGAGGAAGCGGCCGAGATCATGGTGGCCGATAACCCCAAGGAGATTGCGCTACTTGCAGAAGAGACTGCGGAGCACAGGGAGAAGGAGCGGCTAGAGAGAGAGGAAGATGAGAAGCACAGGGATGAGCACGAGACGGATCCTGCCATGTACATCCCAGTCGACCAGGTGCCATTGTACATCAAAGTTCTTGCAGGAGGAGACTTGGACGAACCTGTGAGGCGGACCCAGCTGGATGATGCCCTCACAGACGACGAGGACGAGGACGATACGCAACCGTACAAGAAGAAGGCCAAGGACGGAAGCAAAGCTTCCATCACTTTCATCGAACAACACCTTCAACGACGCTGGGAGAGCCTGGAACGCCTCAAGAAGCGAAAGGCAGAGTGCTATCATCAACTCAAGGCGGACGCATCTAAACGTTCACTTTCGCATGCTAGAGCGGTGTACAGGATTGCGAGCAGACTCTACGGTAGAGGGTGATGTGCCACAAGCTTCTGAAGATCGACACAGTTGTACTACCAGGTTCGCGCCAGCGCTAACAGCGCATTTTATCTCAAAGGTTCTCGTTGCTGCTTTCCAAAGACAGATGCTGTGCGAGAGATGCGATCGATTTCAACAGAACAAATACAATGAGACGCTAGAGTACAGGAAGAAGGGAGACGCTGGGAGAAAAAGGACTGACGGCGAGAAGGCGGAAAAATTACCTTGGACCATAGCCGGAACTCTTGACGTTGGCATACTGACCACCAAGACCAGCGCTTCCAGAGACGGCTCGGGTTGGAATGGCCGACGGTCGTGCCGTGCCACGGGCAGAGGTGGACACTGATCGACCGCGAGCTGAAGAGGCAGCGGCTCCTCCTCTCGATGCAGGCGCCGTCAAAGTCCGTGTTGATGGCGCCGACGAATCGGTTGTGGTGGTGCGAGTGCTAACAGCCCGGCCGCGAGCGGCAGATGTGGCAGATCCTCTTGCTGTAGCACCTCGCGTTGCTGCTCTGGTAGTGCCCGATACGGCTCGTCCGCGGCCTCGCGCACCAACACCATTGGCTCGACGTAACTCTTCCAATCGTCGTCGCTCTTCTTCTTGGGCTTGCACAGCAGCTTCTTCTGCAGCACGCTGAGCCTCTTGCTCTCTAGCTTGTGCTTCGGCGTGGAGGCGTTGTGTTTCACGTTGGGCGAGAGCGACAGAAAGAGCATGGGCGGTGGCGTCGTCGGTGGTACCTTTCCAGTCCTGATCTTGAAGCAGTTGCTGCGTCTTTTCGGTTTGTCGTAGCAAGCCAATGTAGATGTTGAGAAGGTCGTCCGTCTCCTGCACTCGTTTAGCGAAAGCGTTAATCTGACCAGCACTGCCGCGGAGCATCTTTTCGAAAGCTTCAAAGACATCATTCATGCGCCGAAGTTCGGCAAGCTGACGTGCTGCTTGTTGCTGAGATTCTTTGCTCTCCGCTGGAGTAGGACCACCAGTCGACGGTCGCGCTGAGGCACGCTTGCCGAGGAGAGCCTCGCGGATGTATTCGTCGTCAGCATCAACGGCGGAAGAGTCGAGTATGGAGGAAGGAGGGCCAAGAATGGATGCGTCTGGTAGTCGGCCTAGGGTCACATCTTCGTCGTCGTCTTCTGGTTCTGTCTGCTGCTGCGCTTTCTTGGGCATCAAATTGGTGGGTACGCCAGGTTTTGCGAACAGTGAGAAGCGGGGTCTGCCGGCACCAGCGGGCTTGGGGGATACATGCCCTCTGCCAGATACAGGAGGCTTGTTCTCGTCATTGACATCGAGACCGGCTAGAAGACGCATGCTGGACATGGCTTTGACGGAGTTGTTGGCATCAAGAACAGCGGCGGAACCCCACGATGGACGAGATTTCATTGGCTTTTTGACACGAGAGACTGGATCTGCTGCCGAATTGGTGGAGGCTGTTGTGCGGAAAGGGCCATGAAGAGGCGAATCAGAGATGTTGAGTTCTTGCATAGATCCTTGGACGAGTGCTGGCGACAGGTTCTCATCCAGGAGCCAAGAGTCGGCCGCATCCGGACCGCTAGGTTTCGGCGTCGTTGGAAGTGTTGGCATGATGGTCGGTCACTTATGCCAGTCGAGAGGGAGAGGAAGCCGAATCTAGTTTGGCCGATGGTTGCACACGATCCAGTGGAGAGGTAATGACAGTGCTAAGCTGAGCTTTGGAGGTGCTGAAGATGGTGTCGACGGAAGGAGTCGTTTCAATCGCAGCCGGAAAAGTGTTTTTGTGTAACACTCCCATCCTCGAGTGTTGGTCTGTTGCTCAAGAGAAAGTTGCGCGTTTCGCAAACACTCTGTGTTGCGAATGGATACGCGCGCGCGCGTTTCATCGGGCAGATTAGCAGAGCTGTTGATCTCAGCTCTTTGCAATTTGACGCGTCTGTGAATCTCGTGCGAGTCACATTGCAATTAGTATTTGCAGATCTAACAAAAGGTGGAGGAGGAGCTGCGCTTTGACCAAACTGCAAAGTGTCATTCCAACTTGCTTGGACCACGACAGCTTTCTTCTTGACACCATCGTCATCAAGCATCTCGCCTTCCTACTCGGTCGCACAGGATGGCATCACTACTTACTCCAACATGATTGACTTTGTACTCCTGCTGGCCATCAAACTGGGTCTGTATCTTTCAGCTCGAGCCGCTCTTCCCTTCTTATTCGGCCAAGCACGACATGCCTCGTTGGACCTCGGTACTAAGTCCACTGCATCTCTGCCCACTCCGGTGACGACCTCTAGCTTCGCAAACTCAGGCACATACCATTCCGACTCCATACACGACGATGACGATGATCCATTCGATCGCTCCCCATTCCTAGCTACCAAAAAGGGGTCTGTGCTTCCCACCTGGACACAGTTCAAAGTCTCGATCTTTGCCCCAGTTCGCATTCGCAATTCGCAAGGCAATCTTGATCTCGCCGGTGTCGCAGCTCTTCTCTTCTCTCTCGCCTTCGAAGAATCTGCTACCCTATTTGTCGCTGTCTTGCTCGAGACGGCCGGATTTGCTGCTGGCAATGGAACCAGCCTTCGCAAGATGTGGCGCTTCTCCCTCGCCGCGGTCCTCGCGCTCGCCATTGTATGCATACCGCTAGCTGTCTGCCTTCTCTTCACCTATCGCAGCAATACCTCTACCCCTCTCCCTCGCCGAATCGCCTATCTGCTGATCCCATTCATTCCATGGCTTGTCCTCTTCTTCAAGGTACCTTTGCCCGCTGCTTTGCTGGACAGACGCAGTGGTGCCGGCATCTTTGATGGTCTCATGGCACGGACAGCGGTAATTGGTGTCACTTTCATCGCAATACTTTCTGGCTCGGCCGCACTTCAAGCAGGTTGGGAGGTAGTCGAACACTTTAAAAGCAAGCAACAGCGTCCTCCGACGGCAAGCGATATCTATCTGGCTCACGAGTCTTTCCAAACAACTTGCTCCGATCTAGCGGCGAGAAAAGCCGATCTCAATCGTCTTGAAACAGAGACAAGCGACCGCAATGGAGGCGGCGGCTGGAGTGTTTCCAGCCTCTGGGGAGGGGATAGCCGCTCAAGAGAGATCAAGTCGCTCAAGACCGAGATCTTTGGGCTGTCATCCATTGCTGCCGCAATGCGCGATGACCTGGATCGCATGATTTCACTGCAGCACAAGGAACAACTCAACTCCACCATTGCTGGCAAGCTTTGGATCCTGATTGGCTGGATATGGGCAGCATACTGCGCTTTCCGCATTGCCTTGTCGATGCTCAACCTCCTCATCCTCGGATACAGGGATACTGCCCCACCAGACTTCATCTCGCTTTCAGTCGCCTACATCATTCGCATCTTTGACGTTAATCTCGATGTGGCAGCTTGGACCAAGCAAGTCTCTCTTCTCTTTGTCGGTGTCCTTATCTGGGGCAGGATCGGCAATGTTCTCAGCTACCTCGGCTCAGCTTTCCGAGCAGCTGGAACCGGTGTGTCCAGCTCGTTCCTCGTTCTCTTTCTCGCCGAGATCATGACCATTTACCTTCTCGCCACGCTTATCCAGCTCCGATCTTCGCTACCAGCATCAGTATCGACACCAACGGTGCGCGATCTCGTCGATGAAAAGACTCCGCCACTACTAGCCACTTTGCCCAGCTTCCAAGTCATCTTTGGCAGTCTCTTCGACTCTGCGTTCTTGCTTGCAGCTGCGGTCACTGCGGTCTGGAAATACCTGGTGTATATGCAGCGTAGCTCTTCCGGCGACGGCGGTGTTCTTTTTGGTGGCGGAAGTCATTAAAACATCATCTCTTGTACACTATCGCATTTGTCACAAAACGGACACTTTCATACAGCTGAGCAGCTCTGAAGAAACGCGCCATTCTCAGTGCGCTTGTGCTGAAGGCTCACTGGCCTCACTAAGATAGGCCTTTCAGTCGGATCATGCAAATCGATGCGATGCGTTCACATTGAAGAGGTATTGTGATGTGAATATGGGTATCAAGAATATGTGAAGGCATGCTTCAGGATGAATTGTTACAGACCTTGATCAAGTCGCAGACTCAAAACAACTTGCCGTTGAAGCTCTACTTGTCAGTGTTTGGGTCGGAAGAGGGAAGCGTGACGGTGGTCGCTAGCGGGCTACGATGATTCTCGCTTGCGGCCGGGCTGACAACTTGTGGATTCGGATCCTGTGGGATGGCAGCAGGCTGAGTTCCAGGCGACGTGGAGCCTAGCAAACTGATCCTGCGGAATGCGCGCTTCCAACCCTGATCCTGGCTGGTCTGAGATGCAGTTGGTGAACGGAAAGCTAGTGGATCCTCTTCGCCGGTGGTCTCATGTGGCAACGGTGGCAGAGCTCCGCCATAACCAGTCAAAGGCGAATCGATCCGATCCGTCTCACCGTTCAAGAGAGCGCCTCCGGTAGGCGGGGCTGGCAAAGAGTAGCTTTCGTCGCCAGCGATCGAGTTCTCCATGACGGAACTGTCTGCGAGACTATTGGTGCCGCTTGTGGCACGACTGTTGGAAGTGCTGCTCTGCGAAGACGTTGGGAAGGGATAACCAGTACTGCTGTCCGCCGCGAGGTCAAGAGTTTGTTGGTGTCTTTCTGCTCGCAGCTGTCTCGCCTTCGAAGCGATGCCTTGACTGCCACTTAGTTTGGTTAGGCTGGATCCGCTACCTGCTGAAAGCTGAACAGCACGGCTTCGCTCCTCATCACGTTTGCCGCTCTCGACAGCCGGAGTCGAGGAGGTGGCGCGCTCAAAGTCGGTATCTAGGGATCGAACCGGCGTGTTGGATGCCTGCGACTGCGAGTCGGACCGGGTGGGGCTGAGGACCGAATTGGTGGAGCTTGCACCACCAACCACACGTGAGAAGAAGGCGGCAAAGCCCCCAGCGCCCGGCGCGGCCGAGACGCTCTGAGGACGTTGCTTTCTTGGACTGTTTGGACTCTGTACGAGCTGATGCTTTGGTGGCTGAATGCCTCGCATCAACAGCTCCTGGCGGATACGTTCACGTTCGAGAATGTCGTTTTCATCTTCAATCTCTTCGCTGGTCCGCAGCTTCCTCGCAGAGCCTTCACGAGGCGGAATGAGAAGACTGTCTGACTGCAACGTCAAAGGACGCAGATTAGAGTTCTGCTCGGGTGTGTTGCTTGTGCCTCCACCGCCTCCCAGGAAAGGCAAGTTGCGCCAGTCGATCGAGGAGGTTCGTTTGCTTTTGGGAGGCAGAGAGGTTCGCCCTCCACTTGAAGCGGCACTGTTCGAATTGGAGCCTGATCCAAAGCTAAAGAGGCCACTCGTTTGGCTGGATCCACTAGCGTTCGATGCATTGCTAGCGTTGGAGACACTGCGCGAGCCTGTCTCCATGCCGTCCCTGGCCTGCTTGAGCTGATTCGTGCTGCTTCCGAGCTTGGCTCGCGAAGCTTTGTGACGCGGTCCGCGGATGGTGCCACGGCTTTCGACGGCGAGGATGTTTTCGTATCCTTCGCGAGCGATGATGCGATCGATGATCTTGGAGATGTAGAGGGTGAGAGCTTGGTTCGCTTCGCGGAGCTCGCGAACTTCTTTCTGAAGCTCTTCAACGCTGTCAGAAACGACACCTAGGCGCTGACTGGAACGCTTCTCGCGGCCCGATTTGTCGGCGGGGCTGGTGAGCAGGCCTGTGGTAGTGCTTTCGAGTTCGGATGCAAGATTGGTGGTCGCCTGGTGCGCAGCATTGGAACTAGCACGCCTCCTACGCGAGCCTTTCACCTGTTTTGGAGGAGCCTTTGGGGTGTCGGGCACGTCGTCAACATCGTCCTCGTCTTCCTCGGGGATTGTTCCAGAAGAGATAGATGTACTGCGAGTTTCGTCGTTGTCATCGTCATCGTCGTCTTGATCAAGGTGCTGCGAGTCAGTTCCAGAGCTGAAGTCATCATCGTAGGGATCATCGAGACCGTTCTTAGCTTGAAGACGGCCGAGGGATGCACGTCGAATGCCACGTAGCATGGCGCTCTCGTTGAGAAGAGCGCCGCTGAAGGTCTTTTCCTGGAGAATGTCCATGAATGTTTCATTCTGATCGCGAAGGGTGACGTTCTCGGCACGGACATCTTTGAGTTCGGTCTGAAGAGTGACCATGGTCTCGGAAAGCGAGGAGTGCGACTTTTGAAGGGTGGAGAGCTCTTCGATGAGAGCAGCCATGTCCCTCTCTTCGGCAAAGGTAGATGCCTTGGAGGCATCCTTTCGATCTCGATGGGGCTGGCTATCTTCAGCTGCGCTGGACCTTTGTTGCTCGTAATTTTCGGATACAGTGGTCTGCGAATCCAAAGAAGCATCTGTTTCGTCGAAGGTGCGTGTGCTTGGTGTGTCGAGCGAGGATGAGTCGACGTCGGGAGCATCTGCGCCACTGGCTTTGATGGAAGCAAGACGGTTTGTGAGTCGTTCGTGCTCTCGGAGCAATTCGTTGTGACCTGAAAGAAGCTTTTCGTAAGCAGAAGCTTGGGTAGCCTTCTGCGATTTGAGGAGTGCTGCGGTGTCTTGATAGTATTGACGCTCCTTGTCCATAGTAGCTGTTTGATCGAGATAGCGTTTCTCGGCATCGTTGCGACTCCTTTCGGTTTCAGAAAGCTGCTTTCGAAGACGTTCGATGACTTGCATTGTCGAGTAAACTTCGCCTTCCATGCGTTCTTGCTCGGACATGAGTTCATCGATTCTCTCTTCCCGTTGCTTGACGATCGAATGAAGAGAGTGAGCCTGAGCTTCGGCTTCTCCGAGCTGCTGAGTCAGAGAGGCGGCAGTGTCGTGCAGCGTCTCATTCTCAAGCACTTGTTCGTCGAGTTGAGCTTCGATCTCGTCCATCTGAACTTTGGCTCGTCCCAAGGCCACCACGAGATCATCACGATCCAGACCTTCAAGTGCCTCTTCAATCTCTTCTTTCGGAATATCCGACAATGCTCCGTTAGATCGGCTGCTCCGGATAGAGCTGCCTGACACTGCTCGTTGGACTGTCATTCTGACCGGCGATGCTGTGCCTCTTGCTTCAAGGTCGGCGCGCTCTTGGTCTTGACTTTTCGCTGTGGCTTGAGAGTCGTTGGAGAGCTCGAGCTCATCATTGTCATCCGAGCCAGACCCTACAGCTTCTCGATTAGTGTCGTAGTCGTCAGTTGCAGTATTTGGGGCCTTGGCGAGTGAGGTTACGGTCTTGTTGCTGCGCTTCTTGGGTGGAAGAGGACGAGAAGCACCTAGTTTGGAAGAGAGATTTTGATGCGATTCGGTCTCGGGCAAGAGTTGTCGTGGCCCATTGTCCGTCATGCTGGGCCGTACAGACCACTTCAGCACCACCAATGAGTCGATTGTGATGAAACAGAGGGGGGATGAGCTGATGTGAATGAACTGAGGGTGACATTGACACGCGCCCTCCCAAAAGTGTCGTTGTGTTGCTCTCGAGTTGTGTGAACTAGGCTGCCTGCATGTGAAATTAGGACTCGCACACGCCAACACCTGAGACACACAAGGCGCTGAGCGTCATACAGATGCTCTCGCTCGCCATCCGAGGTTCACTCTGAACTCACCCTCTCATCGCAAACGAATATGGCACCAACTGCGGACTTCCCGAGTGCACTCACGGGCTCGCTGCAGCTCTACCAGAAGAAGCCCGTTGCGTTGCCTTACTTTGATACGGACGTCACTCTACCACACTCATTGGTCTTTGTGCCCGGCCTCACCGACACCTTCGGAACCATCCCGTATCTGCCCAAACTAGCCGAGTCGATCCGTCATCATGGTTTCTCATTGGTGCAGCCGCAGCTGACTTGCAACTTGAGTGGTTATGGACAATGCACGCTTGAGGGAGATGCACAGGAGATTGCTGCTTGCGTATCGCATCTTCGGAGCTTGCCTGCCAAATGCGATGGCAGAGTGGTTCTCATGGGGCATTCAACCGGATGCCAAGATTTGATCGCCTACCTGCTTTCATCTACTCGTGCAATCAATGCCCAAACAAGGATCGACGGAGCTATCTTACAAGCACCTGTCTCGGATCGAGAAGCTTACGAGCAAGATAGAAGCAAAGCTTCACAGCAGGACCAAGCTCAGATGGATCGCGAGCTGCAAAACGCTACCGAGCTTGTTCAGTCTGGTCAAGGCGCCACGCTGATGCCGCGCAAAGATGCTTCGTCCAAGTCCCTGCCAACAGACCCATCGGATCCTCCATCTAGCAAGAGCGCAAGCCAGAGCTCTGACGGAGAGAACAAGAGCTCAGGCAATGCATCTGCAGTACACTCTCCAGCTGTGACTGCTTACCGGGTCTGGTCTCTCCGTGCAAAAGGTGGCCACGATGATTTCTTCAGCTCCGACCTCGAAGATTCGCTCATAACCGCAAGCGATCCTGGTGCAAGGACCATGGGAAGAGCCATTCACAATCTCAAGTCCAGTGTTGCTGCTCATACCATTCAAAATCCACGCATCTTGGCCCTCATTGGTGAAAATGAGTGAGTACGAACCCGACAACCCTGAGCGGCCACGGGCTACACTGACGCCGCCTCTTTAACTCCTTTCTGTGGAAACACGCACGGCGACGGCAGCCAGTATGTGCCGGACGGATTTGCAGATGTTCTGCTGAGTCGCTGGAACAAGCTTCTCAGCGAGACAGACGGCTTTCACGTCATGATCCTCAAGGACGCAAATCATCAGGCAGCCAGCTCGACAGCAACCGCGAACTTGATTCAAGCGGTTGACAGATTCCTAACAGATCTGAAATGATCTCGATTCGCACACAGTCTACAGGAAGAGAAATGCATCAAAGAATTCAACAGATGATGGCACAAAACAGGTTCGTGAGACGAAACCTGAGCAAATGAAACGATACAATCAGAGATGAGCGGGCTTCTGGCCAACGACACCGTAGTCGTTGACGGGGAAGGCAGGTGCACCTTCCTTGACAGTGATGTCCTCAGGGAGACCCCTGCCGGCCTCGCTCCTGCCCTGCTGACCCTTGATGCGAACCACCTCCTCGACAAAGTCCTCGAAGATGCCGTTGGTGTCCTCAGGTCCACCAGCGTGCTCGGGGTGGAACTGAACTCCCCAAACCATGGCGCGCTGCTCACTCAGCTGAGTGCGGATGATGCCTTCTACCGACGAGTCGTTGGCGTTGACGAACCAAGGCTGCCATCCCTCAGGCCACTTGCTCTCATCAGGAGTCAAAGCATAACCGTGGTTCTGCGAGGTGATGTAGACACGACCACGCTTGACAAAGTCGCCGGCCGACTTGAGCGCAACAACAGGCTGGTTGTGGCCGCGGTTACCGAACTTCATGCGGTAAGCTTCGACACCTGCGGCAATGCCGATGACCTGGTTGCCCATGCAGATACCAAAGATGGGTCGGTCCCACTCGGAGATGGCAGCACGAGCCATGTCCAGAGCGGGCTCGATTGAGTAGGGCGAACCGGGTCCGTTGGAAAGGAAGAGACCATCGAAGCCGTCACGCACCTTGTTGAAGTCGTAGTTCCATGGGAGAACGGTGACGGAGGCGCCGCGACGAAGAAGCGAGCGGAGAATGTTGGCCTTGCAGCCGAAGTCCATCAATGCGACGTGGCAGCGAGCAGCTTTGGCGCCGCCGACCGGGTGGAGAACGTAGGGCTCCTTGGTCGAGACCTTGGCGATGAGATTCTCAGCCATGGGGTCGACGAAGTCACCGGAAGCGGGGGCCTTGTCGTGGCCATCACCGACAAGGATAGCACCAAGAGTGGAACCCTGGTCTCGAAGAAGCGAGGTGATGGCACGCGTGTCGACGCCGAAGAGACCGGGAACGTTGTGACGGGCACACCAGGTAGCGAGCGACTCTTTGGCGAGGTAGTGAGAGAAGCGCTCGGCAAGGTTCGAGACGATGACACCGGCTGCCTGAACCTTGTTCGACTCGAGGAAGGCACCGACATCGACATCGGCGGGGTGCTCGACGGGAGACTGACCAGAACCGTTGTCGGGGACACCGTAGTTACCCATGAGAGGCTGGGTGAAAGTGAGGATTTGACCCTGGTAAGAAGGGTCAGTGAGCGACTCGGTGTACGAGGTGATCGAGGTGGTGAAGACGGTTTCACCAAAGACGCTGCGAGGAGCACCAAAGGAGCGACCGGTGAACGAGTGGCCAGACTTGAGGTGGAGCGTAGCGGGCTTGGAAGCAGGAGCCTCGGTGTAGGTGATAGGGCCGGAGACGTGCGTGGCGAGCCCTCGGCGAAGAGCATGACCCATCATGGAAGGGCCAGCGGCGGCACGCTGAAGCATGGTGTTGCGGATAGGAGCCAACATTCTGACGACAGCTAGTATTGCTATGTGTTTGGGGTGATAGAGGATAGCTTCAAGAAAATGGGTTCGAAACGATGTCGAAGCGGCTCTCAAGCGTTATGAGAGGACTTGTAAACGGAATCACTGATGTAGTCGTCCCTGGTCTGCTGAACGAACATGCGCTATACAGCCCTTTGAGTTCGGGCGGTGGAACTTGGCTTAGTGGGGTTGAAAGCTAATGCGTGGTGTTACCTGAGGTAGGTATGATCGTAGTAGTTGACTTGAGAGTAGCAGCGTTGATAACGGCGGCGGTGTGAGTTGCTGAAATGGAAAGTGGGTGGTTGGAAGGGAAGAAGAGGGAGAAGAGGGAGCAAAGTGTGTTCGAGATAAGGATTGGCTCGCGTTGAATTTGAGCTGCTGCAAAGTCGAGTCAACTCTCTTCTTGTCTCGGTTGAATCGCGGTCTTTGCTTTGGTCTGACGAATGAGAGGTTTTCTTCTAGACTTTTGATTCCGATTCGGGCACGGACACACCACGTCGATAGAAAATTTCTCGTCGAATCAGATTTCACTTTTTCACTCTTTTCCTTTTTGGTCGGACGACCAATCAGCGATCCTGAATCGACATCGGGAGATTCTCCTTTTCAACCTAACATCAACTTGTAAAAACTCTTGGTTGCTCGTGGCTTGTGTCCGTGCGACTTGGAGGAAAAGGGTCTTGGACACTAACCATCTTCGATCCTACTGTACAGTACAGTATATGACCCTCGCTTTGACTACGCATTAATCTGCATCACCTTGCAGTCAAGATGGCGGCCACATCTTCGTCGACTGCGGTGCCGTATACGATCGATGGAGCAGGCCCCAGTCGACCACCGATCGATTTTTCAGCAGCGCTTTCGATATGGAGGGACATCAATCTCACCGATCTTCAGCAACAGCTCAATGGCACCGCTCCAGAGCTCCTCGAGGCTCAAAAAGCAGCTGTCGCCAATCGCAAGAAGCTTGCTGACCAGACAAGAGAGTTCAAAAAGCAACCGGACACCAACAAGCTTGAGAGCTTCAAACCTTTGCTTAAAGCCTACCAGACCGAGATCGACACCCTCACCAAACGATCCAAAGCCGCCGAGAATGCATTTCTAAACGTCCACTCTGCATTGACTTCTGCACCGGATCCATATCCGTTCCTTGAAATGACCCTCGAGCAGGCCGCTTCACTCAACGACTTGGAAAGCTTGAAAGAGGAGAATGCAAAGCTCAAAAAGGAACTTGCCTCTCAAACTGCTGCGGCCGACGCCAACAAAGCGCCAGAAGCCGAAAACAGTCGATTGCAGGAACGCATGCTCGCACTCGAAAAAGACTTTGAAGCAAAGCTACAGCAACATACCTCAGCTCTTGAGCTCGAACTTTCTGCAAAGTGGGATGAGAGGATACGCAATCTCAAAGAAAGGGAAGCGGACCTTACAAAGTCACTCAACTTGGCACAAGAGCAGCTTAAGGATCTCAAGTCAAGGGACGAGACAGCTACAGCCAAGCTGCTCGAGAAAGGTCACGAGGACGAGCAACAAGATGGCAAGAGCAACTTTGCCGAGGTGGAGCTGCTCTCTCGCAACTTGGAGCGTGCCCATGCTCGAATCCAGAGCGTCGAGAGACGAAACGAGCAGCTCCGTTCCGAAATCGAGAGCGTCAAGAGTGGTCGTCAGGAGAGCGATCAACTGCAGAAACTTCAACTCGAGGCTCAAGAGAAGGACCGCAAGCTGGCTCAGGTTCAGTCCCTTCTCGAATCCGCACGCCAGCAATCTGCATCCTTGACCGAGCAAGTCGCCTCTTCACACGACGAAAAGGTCAAGTTGCAAGCCGAGAAAGATGCAGAGATCGAGTCGCTACGAGCCAAGCTTCGTCAGCGCAGCGACTATGCCGATATCAAGCGCGAGCTAGAGATCGTAAAGGCCGTTCACTTCAATGCTGACGATGAGGATGACGATGACGAAATCACTACGAACGGCGCCGCAGCATCAACGACAAAGTCAGAAGATGCGAAAAGCCTTGAAGCATTGTTGCTTGAAAAGAACAAGCGTCTCGAGGATCAACTTGCCACACTGCGCGTCACAAACGGCGAGCTTTCATCTTCCTTGGACCAAGCGTCAGCAGAGCTTGCGTCTTTGAAGCAGGAGCATGCACAGCTCAAATCGCTCAATGAGAGGCTCGAGAGCGATCTTGCCTCTGTCGGTCGCGAAGTACGGTCCAACGCAAAACCGTCTGCAACGATGAGTGCCGAAGAGGTGATGAGAGAGATGGAGTCACTTGAGGCTGAAGCAACGCAGACAAGTCAGAGCGCAAAGGCACGAAGTATTGCCTCAGGCACGCCAAAAGACGGAATCCATGGAGTCCATGCTGCCAGGTCCGTGCCGACACCGGCGTCCCCGCGGCCATCCACGTCTTCACCTGCTGCTGCCGCCGCTACCGCAGAAACCAGTATCCTGCCCATCGTCACGTCCCAAAGAGATCGCTTCCGCAGTCGCAATGCTGAGCTCGAAGAAGAGCTACGCAAGCAATTCGAAACCATCAGCGAGCTTCGCACCGAGATCAAGACACTTCAGGCTGACAACTTAGGCCTCTACGAGAAGGTCCGCTATCTGCAGAGCTACGGTCCCGCTGGCGCCCGTCGACCAGGCACTGGCGCAGATTCGGTCATTCAGATCGGGGTTGGCGCAACGGGACGTACAGATGCGTCGGGAGCCTATCCGCCACATAGAATGGGCTCCGGCGATGATAAGTACCGTGCAAAGTACGAGGAGTCAATGAACCCCTTCGAAGCTTTCCGTGGTCGAGAGCAGTCCAGAGCCATGGCTCAGCTCAACCCGCTCGAACGCGCATTGCATATTCTCACTCGCCTTGTTCTCAGCCATCGCCGTATGCGTCTTTTCTTTATCGCCTATGCCATCTTCCTCCATTTCTTCATCTTTGCCATGCTGTTTGAGGTCTCGCACACTTCGTCGGCCCAAACTTGCTCTGTACCAAAATAGATTCGGGTCAACTCAGCTTCACCATGACCAGACGATGGCCCGCACGCCGAACTAATGTAACATCAGGCGCCCCGCTCGCAAGAGTAGCGATTTCAGCCTCTAAACCCTGTGATGACTAGTGTACATCAATGGTTGCGATCACGACTTGACAAGACATCCCGTAACATGACATACAGCCTATTAAGTGTGCGGGTTACTGAGGCAAGCGAGGAGGTTCGTGGCTCGTTGGTCTAGGAGAAGAAGCCGACAGTATCGACGCTTCACGAGCCGGATACGATGGTACGTTCATCAGTCGGCTCGATCTGTCGGGTCCCGGCGGCATGCCCGCACTTAGGTCCGAAGCGGAAGGGTGGCCCTGACCGAGCGGTGGTGCGGGCGTGGGCATGCCATATGGTGTGCCCGTACGCATGCTCGGCGCTTCCTGCGCATGTTCCTGGCTATCGGTGTGTAGGTTCGAGTAGCCGAGCCCCATTGTCTGCTGGCTTACTGGTGGCGTTGCAAAGCCCCTTCGATCTCGCGGATGAGCCGATTCCGTAGCAAGCGAGGGCAGCGTTATCGTGGAAGAGCCCGACGAGTAGACGTCGGGCCTCGTCTGATCAGCCTGTATTCGAAGAGGTGGCAAGTCCATGGATCGACCCGTTGACCGCGCTTCTCCCTCATAATGCGGCATATGGCTGCGCATCTGCTGGTGATCGTGCGAGGAAGACGAAGTGGAAGAAAACATATTCGTCTCTGACGTTTGAGTCCTACGTTCGCTGGCGTCGCCATAAGGGTGATGGCTGGCGACACCGGATCCCACTCTGTGCCGATCTTGCCAGTCAGCATCTACCTTGCCGCCATCCGATTGTCTCTTCTTATCCAACGCCTTTGCTTTGGCCCTGCGGTTCTGGAACCAAATCTGTACCGCTCTTACCGGCATGTCGAGCTGTGCACTGATCTGCTTTCTCAACGTTGCGTTAGGCTTAGGCATTTCGCGGAAGGTCGATTCCAGTACACAAAATTGTGCTTTGGTGGTACGTCGCCTATGCTTGATCTCGAAGGGGTTGAGCGGATAGAAACGAGCATCGTGTGACAGGGCAGGTGGCAGGTACGAGACGTACTGTGAATGAGCGCCTTGGAATGTCTGGGGGTATGCGTCGTAGCTCGTCCCCGGGCCCAGTGCTGCTGACGACCCAGATGGCCCGTAGACAAAGCCAGGCGAGGCGAGCGGAGCGGGTACCGATGGAGGGTATGAGAGATTGCCACCAGACGCGTGCTGTTGCGAAGACGGATAGGCATGCTGTTGCGCTGACATGCTCGACCCCACTCCCTGCATGGAGAATGGGCGATATGGATGATAGTGCTTGGAACCTGCTGAGCCGTAGCTATGCGTACTTGCGCTGCTACCCATGTGCGATGACGACGAAGGATGAGCGACGACGCCAGAGGGCGAGAACGACGGCAATGACGCTGCACTCGATGCATACCGCTGATGTCCCATTTCGGACAACGCATGATGATGGTGATAAGGGTCGGACGCTGGGAGTGTTGACGCCATGGTGAGCTCGCTGTCACTGGTAGCGCTCTGATCCCAGTATGACAAAAGGGAGCCAGAAGATGAAGAAGACGAAGGAGCAGGGGGTGCAGTGGCACCTACAGCTGACGGAGCACTAGCGTGGAAGGCTGGATTGGTACTGGAAAGCCAAGCAGGTGTCGAGACAGTGCGAGGTACGCTGAAGCCCTGACTGGCCTCTCGATGAAATTGCAATGGAGGCTGCGTCTGATGCTGCTGCTGTTGGCCTGATGAATACTGCTGTAAAGGCAGTTGCTGAAGCTGTGTTGGCTGCGAGCGAGACTCAGAATGGTCGGAATGCTGGAGCTGGTGCCTGTGTAGCTTACTCTGGTGATGAGCTTGATACATGGACGATAACGGAAGTGTTGTGTCGGGGTGATGCTCAGAAGTAGGTGCGGCTTGCTTGGTGTAGAGGCTCTGCGAAGATGTGCGAATATGCTGGGGATGCCGGAATTGCGGCTGTGGAGTCGGTTCTGATGTAAGGTGGAGAGGAGTTTCGAAGGTCTGGTCTTTGTTGTGTGTTCTGTCCCAATTGGTCTCTGATGCTGCGTTTCGGTCAGGAAAGCCCGTGTTCATGATCTAGACAAGAAGAAGCCTGCTGGAGCAATCATGTGTGTACGTATTCGATGCAATGGCGACAGTTTGGTGCAAAAAAGACGGTAATAGAACAAAGGAAGGATGAGGACGAGCGATGGCCATAAAGTTAAACGAGTGACGATAAAGGACGATGGTGAAGTAGAGAAAGACGGAAAGTTGCGAAAGAAGCGATGTAGAGAGCCTTCACGGTTCATGACCTTGGTGAGGTGGTGCGGAGGCTGAACTGCTAAGGATCGTCGGAGGGACAGAAAAGCATGCGTTCGGTGTCGTCGATGGTGTTTGGAGTGGATCAAGCGTTATGAAGGAAAGAAACAGAAAACAAGATGGTGGCCGAGATGATGACTACAGGGGCTTTGGCGAGCTTCGTCTGTCAGCACGTCAAGATGCTTCGATGCTGGACGAGGTGAAAGGAGATGATCCGTAAATCCGAGGCTGAATCGAGATGGCCGGCGAGATTTGTGGCGTTTCTGGCGGCGGAGCGGAACTTGGGAAAGACGATAGAAGGAGTTGATGTATGAGAGAGGAAGAGGAATGGCGAAGTGGGCGAGGAGAGCTGGTAACTCAGCGTTGTAACGAGATAGCGGGACGGAGTCAATGCGGACGGGCAGTATCTTGCTGGAAACTGAGCATCGGAGACGACAGGGGAGAGGCACAGAGCCTGGTTTGGTTGTGACGACAAGGAGAGTAAGGACGACAATAGGAAGTCAAGGCCGAGCGGAGACGAGCCAATGAACAGAATCAAGCGGTATCACAGCAGACTGCGGGCAGCTTAGAGTGGAGCAGAGAGTCAAAAGGAAGTGCCACAGAAAGAGAAAGGGTAGAGAGGGGGCGGGAAGATGGGAGACCAAGGAAGAGCGGGAAGGGAATTAAAAAAAGGAGGGGAGGTAAAAAGCGGTGCTTGCAATTGGGGGACATATACAGTATAAGCACTATGGGTTGCTCGGGATCAATGCAAAGGGGACATGAACCTACAGTACTGTACTGTACAAGCCAAAATTGCCTATATAAGTTACCGACAGCGACTCCGACTTCGTGCTGATTCCTACGGAATATTGTGAATGGAGACGATACCAAACAAGCGGATGCAGTCTCTCAGATACGTTGGTCAGGCCCTTGATCGTGAGATACAGGCTCGTTAGCGACGTTCTGGAAGAGGTCTGAAACAAACGTTTTTTGGCACAGCAGCTCAGAGCTTGAGTGAGAGCATCGCATATTAGGAGATGAGGGGACATCTGGATTCGATCTATGCGGTGTTGGATGATGGTACTTTATGCACGAGGGTAATAGGAACAGATGAGAAGGCGCATGATGCTGGAAGCATTGATTTAACTCAGAATTGCAGCTGTCAGGACGCACAAGCACAAAGCCTCAGCGCTGCGGAACTAGGATGCAGAAGCCACAAGGTGCAACAGGCCTTGTTCCTCCTCATCTCTTACGATCGATCGACTGCTATAGAAGGGATGGAAGAGAATTGTGGTTCCGACCACTCTGACATTCTGCCGATGTGCATCTTTATGAGCCATTGACTGCATCGAGGACCGATCTGCTTGACACGAAGGCTGCCAAGATCGCGGAGTCGAGACGTGAGATACCATCATCGGTATTCTGAGACATCTAGAGAACACTACCTTCAGGCCCAACTCTGTTCGTACCGTTTGCATCCTGTTTGGCATGATCTACCATTTCGGAAGGAGATGGCCGATCATGCCGTCTTGCAAAGCTTCCTGTATGGGACGCAGAGCATTCAACCCCAAGGTAGAACGCCTGCGGAGTGAGAGCAATGCTGATGCCCACCGCACAAGCTAGCTTTTTGGTTGCTCCAATAGCTTCCTACAGATGCGAGTCTCTTTTGTTAGAAGGAGAAGGACAGTTCGTCCGGTCGCTGCATATTCTCGTCTTTGTAGCTAGTCTCTTTTGAGTGCACGTCTGTGAAACCTACTTGCTGCCAAGACCGTTTGCGGAAATCAACAAACAATCAACCGCTACGGACATGTGCGTTTGTACTGCCATCTCAAATGAAGTTGACAGAGGTATGGTGACCATGATAAGAGAACAAGGCTGTAGAAGCGGCAAAGTAAAGCGAGCAAAATGCACCAGGGATGCCAGATCAGAAGGAAGCAAAGAAGCGAGCAAGTGTCTTTTGTCATCACGTGGTGGCAGGCAGAATCTTCTCTGCTGATAAAGGGCAATTCCCTTGCCAGCGCGTAAGAATGGCTGTAGCAAAAGGTCCCGCTGCAGGTAACGATCAGCCGAGCTTCCTGTCTCGCTTCCAGCAAACAGGAAAGTCTACAGGTATGTCTCTTCTGGTAGCCAGTTGAGTCGAGGGGAAAAAAAGGATTTAAAATCCCGACATCCCGTGTCTCCGTGTCTCTGTCGCACTTTGACTTGTTCGCAGCGTGGCTGTATTCTCCCTTCGTTGTTAGATGGCTCGACGCACAGAGAAAACTCGACAGACGTCTTCATGGAGTTCGGACTCTCTGGTCAAAATCAAGGTCTGTATACGTCTGCCTTCGTAGTGCTGACCTCTGAGCACGTCCCAACGACTACTCTGAGCGAAGTTCCCCCTTCATGGTACCCGTGGCCACGATTCTGTGTTCACAGTTGACCTCATGGCTGCCTCGTGACTTCACCAAGCGCCTCTTTCAATCTCTGTAATACTAGCACGAGGCAGCGTGTACCATGCTGTCGTACAAAAAGCAAGGTTCCCACCGCACGCTGTCACGATCGTAGATGGTAGCAAGCCAGCCGCGGAGACGTTGCGTAAAAGCGCCACAAGCTCTGGAACCGAGTTCCGAGATCTGAGCCAACGAGTTGCCGGTCTTGTCTGCGGCTCTCGAGCTTTCTCGCTGGCATGAAATACACATTCAGACACACCTGAGAACACAGATGCTGGACTAGACACTTCCGATTTGCCAGACTTTCCCGATGCATTCTTACCGCAGCGGGAGGCTGGTGGCGGATCAGCTACACAGATTCGCACAGCTGTGCGCCACATCAATGTCAAACTCTGAGATCTGTTGCATTGCAGGCGCGGACCCCAAGTCTATGCGAACAAGACTGTAGAAGGTGAGGTGAACAAAAGAGTGCGGGGGGAGATACTAAGACTTGTGCCCCACCGGTTCTTCACATGGTTCCGGCACAGGTACGCTAGGATCGATTGGCGGAAGCACCACTCTTCCAACCTTAAAGTACTTTGCATGGTTTGCGTAAAAGTCTCGCCACGTAACCAGGTCCTGTTGGACGAAAGATTGAGCAAGTAAGTTCAGAGTCAGCCTTTCCGTGACAGAAGGTGTCTCGGGGACAAGGGAAATCATGCGAATAGACTTACGTTCATCTGCTTGTCATCAAAGTCTCGCACATCGTACGTGAGGTGGGTCTTGAAGCATCCTGTTACGTAGGCGCGACTGGCGTCTCTGCCACTGAAGAAAGAGTAGTATCCGCCGGGTCCGTAGATGTGGCGTCCAGCTGATACGTCGAAGACGTCGCCTAGGATTGCGATCTACAAGAGAGGCAAGAAGACGAATACGGAACGTACACGTAATGACTTGTCAGCTTGCTCTTCTGCCCTGTCTCTACCTCTGTTTTTCGACTGCTGCCTAATTTGTTACACCGTCTTGAAAGGTACTTACATAGACAGGCTTCTTAGGATCGCGACCATTGTACATGGCGAGTTCTGGTAGCGAAAAGATCTTCTCCCGATACTGTTGAAGGAAAGGCTAGGCTACTGTGGTCAGCTCTTGGTGCTCGACGTCCCCGTAGCCTTGTGTGCCTTGAGCTGTACTTACAGGCATATATGTCCTCAACTTCGTATACTTGCCTCGGTAGCCCCAAAGCGGATCGCCAGCGATGAAGAGTCCCGTCACCATCGTCACTGCGACCGCCATGACCAAGTACCTGAAGAGCTTGATCATGACCCTCACCGGTCCGCTCAGATCTGTCGTCGGCTCCTCATAGCTCCTGCCTCCAGCTTTGCTCTTCCCGCCGCTGCCAGTGCTTCCACCACGACTAGAGCCTTGTTCTTCCGCCTTCCTTCTTCTGAGTTCCTGCTCTTGTTTCCACTTCTGATGCACCAGGAAAGGCGAATTGGCTTTCTTCTTAGGAACGGATCGTGCAGGATTCGAAGGATCGATGTCTCGCTCACCTGCTGCTGATGCTGTGGCCGCTGTGGAGGAGCTCACTGCTTCCTCGGCGGCTGCCTCGCGCGTTGGAGTGACGGTACCAGATCCTGCGGGTGTCTCGCCACGCGGTCGCTCTGATGGGCCAGGGATCGTCTTCCACTCGTCGTTGGGGACGTAGGGGTCCGAAGTGAAGGTGCTGAAAAAGTCGCGGAAGAAGTTGCGCCAGGGAGCTCTGTGGAATTGCAAGAAAGGCAATGAGAGGAAGCAACACGAGAGAAATGCGGTCAGTCCCACCCACATCAATCAGAACCAGCAGTCAGCATTACCCAACTCTCGTCACCTGCAAAACGTACTGAGAAGGCAACGAGTGTCCACCGTCGTGCAGCTCCACCCTCGAGTTCCTGCATACATCGATGAGCGTCTGCGAGCGCTCCAAGTCAACAATCTGATCAGCACGTCCGAGCACGTGCAGTACAGGGGTCTCGATTGGAGTCTCGAAGAGCTTCTGGTGCAGTTGATCTCTGCTTCTGAAACCAGAAACAGCGACGGCAAACTTGAAAGCTCCTTGCCCTTTTGGCAATTGCAAGCCGGGCATCCGTTCTGGCTTCTCAAATGCACTAGCCAGAATACCTGCAAGACATCCTCCCTGCGAGAATCCAACGATGCCGTCGAAAGGCCCTTCTTTCTTGAGAACTTCATTGATGTAGTCGACCGACTTGTCCCAATCGAGATAATTTCCATCGTCATCAGCCCTCCACCAAGCTCGAGGCTGCTCCTCGATCGGTGTAGATTCGTCGATTATTTTGCCCTCTTCGGTGTCAGGAGCATCGAGATCTCCAGCGGAAGTGATGGGCTGGACAATTAGCGGACCATTGATGAAGGTGAACTCGGCAACGTCACGGCATGCTTTGCGAATAGCACCGGATCGTTTGAAGAATTGAAACTTGTTGCTCGTGTAGCCGTGTGCCATGAGCACTTTCAGCTTGCGTGTTGTACCTGCTGCTGCCGACATGTTGAGCGGTAGGAGCTGAGGGTAGATGATGCGTGTGATGAGCAGAAGAAGGCTAGTCCGAAAGTAGAAAGCAAGATAAGGTTGATGGTCTGAGCTCCCCACGTCACTCTCTTTCCAAACAGTCGGGTTGCGGACGCTAGCTTTCCGATATCCGCTCGCGAATGGCGCAACGCTGCTCCACCTTTTCCGGCCGGCAAAATCGCAACTTCGGCTCTGCTCTCCAAGCTTTCTTCGCTCTCGTATGCAGTCTCATTTCCACGTCTCAGGCTGCTACCAAAGCTATGCTTTGAGGTCGTCACACAGTTTTCATAATGATCTGACGGAGAGACAATGAATGACATTCGAGCTCATGACGAAGATAACCCTTAAAGAGACGTCCTCAAGCCCTACGAGGTGAACAAAGAAGTAGAATCGTTAACAATGACAGTGAAATGAGTCAACTCATCGTCCCTGAAAATAATGCCCCTTAGCACTGATAGTGGAAATCAGTGGGGAAGATGACGCCATCGTGTCGGACGATCAGAATGGGAACCCGGCCTCTCGGCAAGCCTGAATCAAAGGCAGGAGGTGCCGAACACACAATAGTCTGCCGCGACCTTACTTCGACATGCGTGCTCTTCCAGTCGCCAAAGAAGACGAAGAGGTTCAGATGGAAGTTCTCGCCCAAGATCGTTACGAATCCTGGACTCTGGTCGTCCGATGGAGCCGGCATGGGTGATCGACCATCACGGCCAGGTGCCACCACATTGGAGATGACCGGAATCGGCGTGATTGGCTGACTAGGCGCAGGGACTGTAATGAGGTGCGCAATGTTGCCATCGGTGATGTTGGTCTGCGGCGCTGAACCACCAACGATCTGCGGTGGTACGTAGAACGAGTGTCGTGCGATATCCGTACCGACGACCGTCCAGATATCCGAGTCAGCCACTTCGACAGACCACATGGCACCTGGCGCTGCACTGCCTGCAGCTGACGAGTCAGAAGCCAGCGAGTTGCTGTAAGATCCCGTTCGGCGAATAATTTCCATCTCCGAAAGGCCCTGATTTTGCATGCCGACCACTGAGAGCGACTGACCACGTCTGCGATTCTTGCTGGCGGCAGCGGCTGCTGCACGTTCCTTTTGCACCACAACCGAAGACGAAACCCGACGAGGCCGCTTCACCTTTCCTCCATCAGAAGACGGCGGCGGCTCCATCGCAGTGATGTCATGCGAAGATGACGAAGCGGATGGAGACATCATCGATCCGCCTCGAGCCGCATTGAGCGAGTACCGCGTCTGTGCTGCTGCATAGGCAGCTGCAGCGGTAGGACTTGTCGGCAGGTACCCGCTGGATGGCACGTCGCCAGCCTCAATGGCGGCGAGATTCATTGAGGTGACCGGTGTCGTCGGAGTCGAGGGTACACTGAAGCTGCTGTTGCCTACCCACTTTCTAGGCTCACTTGGACGATGCATGCCCACCGACTCGTTCAGACAGGCTAGGAAAGGTCCGCTATGGCCAGGCGACATTGCTTCTCCAGTTTCGCCTGGAGGTCGCGGTACCGAAGCGGACGGATCCTCCAGCACTTCGAGCGCGATCTTGTGCAGCTGCGAGACAGGGTCACCAAAAGCTTCGCGAGCGAGAGAATCGGTCGGCCCCGCTGAAGCACCACCAAGCACCGTGGTGCCTCTCTCCACCTTGCGCACCACCATCACGGGGCTGACTACAGCTGTGTTGAGGCACTGGAGCACGATAGGCTGGTTGTAATGAATCGTCATCTGCGAGCTCGTGAGACCGGTTGTTGGTAATGCATTGGGAGGTGGAGGTGGATAACCCTTAACTGGCGGCTGTAGAGGCTCTGCAGGTGTCGCGTCGGCCCGCTTCTTCGGATCGACCAAGTAGATGATGAACGGGTCCCAGCTCGACATCTTCGCCACGAAGCAGCTCGGAGGCTCTTGACCCTTCTGGTCGCGTGGGTTCATGTTCAGGAACGGTTGGTTATCCGATCCTTTGAACCAAGAAGGAGCACCCGATACGCAGAGGTAACGCGTCGAGACGGTCTGCGATCGAAGACGGTGGAAGAGTGAAATAACGGAGCCGTGATTGACGCAAAGCTCCGTATTGCGTGACGATTGACGTTTCTTGCTAGGCTTGCTGATCACCTTGATGGGACGACTCGGGAATGTGCCAAGTAGTCGACGATCCATGGGCGAAGACCCTGGCACTGAGATGGAGACGAGCGCCTCTACGTGACGCCTCTTTTCGTCGACATCGGAAATGTAAAGGTGTTTGCCAATGCATCGGCCGGAAATAGCCATCTCTGACGAGGGGTTGCCGACATCGATGAGGCGTCCGCTGCTGGAAGCCCATTCGAGCGCGCCATCCTGGATGCCTGGCTCTCCGCTAATGTTGATCGTGACGCGGGGTGGCGACAACACGGTCGGCGCCTGGTCAGGATCTGTGGGACCCGCAGGCGAGAAGGGTGAAGGTCGCGTGGAAGCCGGACAAGCGTTCCACCAACTGCTTCCGATCAGAATCACGAGAGGCGGAGGGCACAAGAATCGCTTCTCGGCGCCGTAACTCTTTTGAGCCACTTTTGTCGTCATGATCAGCACGTTCCTTTCACCGAGACCCAGTCGACTGGGCGTGGAGATGTACTGCCGGATATAGTCTTCGACGAAAGCAGAGCAATCGCCAAAGTTACGCTCGCTGACGCCAAGACCGTGGATCTGACGCAACTGGTTCATCTCGGCCATCGAGACCTGCTGGTAGAGACTCGGTCGCATGCTTGGTGGATAAGACATCTGGTTGCGGAAGGTTGGTGGTGCATCCATCGGCAAGCCTGGCACGTCCGAACGCGATCGCTGCAGGATTGGAGGTTGTGCAGCCGCCATGAATTGCGGTTGCTGCTGGTGATGCTGATGCTCAGGGTGGGGATGGTGTTGATGTGGATGTGGATGTGGATGTGGATGTGGATGCGGGTGCGGATGCGGATGCTGATGCTGGTGCTGATGCTGTTGTTGCGGGTGTGAATGCGGGTGCGGATGAAAGCTGCCATCCAGGCGAAGATCGTTCTGCATGTTTCTCGACGTCATGGCACGTCCATCGCTTTGCGAGGTGTCCTCCTCCTCCTCAACGATGGTAGGTGTGCTGTGACCCTCGCGTGGATGAGCACCCGTTGAGGGTGCTGAGCTGATGGATGCACTATTTGCCAACGCAGATGAAAGCCGCTGTTCGCTAAAGCCAGCGATCTCGAAATCTGAGGCGAGGCTGTTGGAAGAATTGAATTGATGCGTCGTTTCGATTGATGGAGAAAAGAAGGGCATCATGCCATGTGTATGCGAACCGAAATGAGCTTGCGGCGAATACTGCGACTGTGCTGGAGATGTCAGTGTCGGGCTGAACTGCGGCATCTGAGGAGTCTGGAAGCCTGGACCCGAGAAGGGCCCGCGGAACCCATGCGAATGGGCCATCTGGGCATGAACAGGACTCCACGGCTCCATGCCAGGATGGCCTGGATTGCGTGGACTCGACAGGTGTGCTGACATGGCAGGACTCTGGACCTGCCCAAGGTTCTGCACGCTGCGACTCTGCGTCAAACCAGGATGATGCGTTCCAGCCTGATGCGAGGCGAGCTCGCTCTGCATGCTGGTAGTTCTGGTCAACGCCGAGATAGGACGGACTGCGACACCGCTGCCTGAACTCGAACGTGGGCGACCTGCAAGCACCTCGCTGCCAGAAGCTGTTCCAGTGCCGACGGAAGAAGTGAAACTCGCAACGGACTTGAGACCACGACTTGCAGGGCGACTGCCAGGGCGTGAAGAAAAGGCGCCAGACAGCGTGGAGCTTGGACTTTGATGACCACCTCCTCCGCTGAGCTGCGACATCATTGGTGAGCTGGGAGAGGCAGAGACGCCGATATGACTTGAGGAAGTCGCCAACCTATCCGGGATGCCTGGGACTCCAACGACAGACTCTCCCTGGTGAAGCTGCGGACTGTCGGAAGCATGCTCGGAGGGCTGTTGGCTCGCAGCTGGGCTTCTCGAGGCGGAACCATGGTTGAGGAAACTGCCTTTTGAGCCAAAGGCAGGCATGAGGCCAGAGCTCGAAGGCATAGCAGCATCCTCTGTCGAGATATGACTGCCAGAGGGCTGAAGTTGCGGCAAGGGTGCAAAGCGAGTCTGCAGAGGGGTGGCAACACTGGTCGGCCCTGCTGAAGCTGGATCGGTTCCTTGCATATCGTGCTGACCAGCATTGGTATAGTCACTTGATGCGACTGAGGCCATGTCGATCTTGAGTGCGGCTGGTCGAGCCGCACGTTGAAGACCTGTTGGAAGAATCGCACCGGAAGTGTCCTGCTGAGACCAGCTTTGCTCGGAAGCTGTCTGAGGCCGCGATGGATACTGGTGATTCTGGCCTGGGATAAAGTCGTTGGGATTCGATTCATTGGCGTCTGAAAAGCTTTGACTTATTGTCTGCGGGTATGACTGTGTTGAAGGATCGGAAAACTGCTGACCGAGCCCGACACTGGAGTTTTGCAGCGACATGGTCGAGCCGTCAAGGTATGGATGTGCATCAGATGGCGCTGATGCATGCTGAGCGCCGAATGAGTGGCTGCCATCCATAGGCTGTTGATGTTGCTGCTGCTGCTGCTGTTGCTGCAATGAGTAGGTATCTGACGCCGAGCCTGATGGAGGAGCTCCATTGGACCCTGCTATTGAAGATCCATCGTACATGTGATTATGCTCGGGGTGGGGATGGTAACCCATGTTGGAGGTATCGTAACCATGATGCTGTGACAACTGCATGTTGGTATTGGAATCAGCGTGAAGGTTGAGCGAATTTTGAGCAGCTGTCTCCTGGGACCATGTTGGCTGGAACATGGTTATTGGGTTGAGGGAGGCGGGTGTGGCCGTGTTCGAGAAGCCGCGCGTGCAGAGTGTCGCTGGACAACGATTTGGGTGCCAAGGCAATCAATGCTGGCCAGCGCTTGTGTTCTGGTCGGTGCTGCCTTGTCTACGCGTGTATAAGAGCAGTTGACGTGATTCCACGATGCCGGTGCCCGTCTACCTTTGTCCTTCAGAGATGGCGGACAGTCTAGCAAGAGGATGAGAAGAGGCAACAAGTGCCGATGTGGCAGGGAGGGGAGAGGGTGAAGAAGACGGAGCGCGCCATCTACTAGCACACATTAGGCGGTGGCGCGCTGCAGTGTATATGAGCGAAGAGAGTGTTGGGCAGTGTCAACTGCCTGTTGAATGTTGATTGTTTGACAACGGCAAAGCTTTGATGATGAAGAGGATTGCGTGGGGACTGCAGTGGCGAAAATGAAGCAAGCTGCAGCGGCAGTGAGGAATAAGACAACCGCCTTGGCTTGCTGAAGCGTGCGAAGAATGAGGTGCGATGCTGCGAGCCGGAAGTCGGGCAGCAAAATATCGACGATGCTGGAGAGAGACTGCAATGCAGCGAGCACCGTGAGAGGGTGTGTGCACTTCCGGTATGGTCGCTTGAAGATGGACTAGACAATAGACGAGGATCGGTGTGCCTGAGCGGTGAGTGGCTTTGAATGGCGATAATGAAGCGACCACCTTGTCAGAGTGAGATGAAGTCGGTCGGCCGGTGAAAGGATATCAAGCGCCGAAAAGCGGGTGAGAGACAATTGAGGCGTCCGAAACCGCTTGACCCATGTATCCGGTGGGTGCCAGGGAAAGTACCGATGCCCAACACCCGACGCTACGGCGAAGTATCGGTGAATTAATGGTGAAGAAGGCGATGCGGGTGGTCGAGCAGAAGAAGGAGGTAACGATGCGAAATCAGTGCGGCTGTAACGAGCAAGTTCAATTCACGATTCACGCCTGTCAGTCTGTCAAAAGTGAGCCAAAAATGAGCGAGCCGAAAGCCGCCTCTTTCTCTGTCTGTCTTTGCTTGCTCGCCTGTCTCTTTGTTCCAATCAAGGTGGACCGTGAGTCGAGTCGAGTTGAGACTAGGGTCGGTCGCCAGCCTTAGGTCTGAATTCATTTCACACTTTGACTGTCTCTGTGCACGCGCAAATCGATTTCAAAAGGGTTGACTGCTGCTGCTGCTGCACACGCGCTTAGACAGAGCTTGACCTTGACCCTGAAAAACCTTTCTTGCCGCAGACTGTCAGAACTGCCATTTGAAGACGAGCCGTTTCTCGAATTCTTTTCTTCCAACTTGCTGCCTTCTCATGAATACACACGCACACGATTGATGCCCAGCTCGTTGTTGACACAGTGTTTTCAATCCTTGTGGTGATCAGAAGCATGGTCGCAAGTGTGCTTGTTGTAGCAGAGAGGTGAGAGATTCGACGAATCGATTGGCCAATGCTCAAACGACGCTAACGAATGGAGTGCGGCAGGCAAGGGAACAGGGAAGCGTGTTGCGGCGCGGTAGATCCGAACTGTCAAAGTGCCTATTTTCTCCATCTTCATGTTTCGCCTAAGAAGGAAAGAAATGCCGAGAATTTGATTCCCAGGCAGAAAAGGGCAGCAGCAGCAGCAGCAGCAGCAGCAGCAGTAAGTAGCCAGCGCAACCATGTTGAAAAATCACACCTTTTTCAGATTTCGGCTGCCGCACACAGCGATGAGTTACAGACGGAACTGCCTGCAGACTCTCCATACAGTACACTCGATACGCTTCATGCACACAATCGCACTGTGTGGCTGCATTGGACCGACCTTTTGCCCGACAGACAGATGTCGCTCTCAGGCGTTTCTTCCGCTGCAGTCGAACAACAAGAGAAAGACCCTCTGAAAATGAAAGCTTCAAACAAGCAGAAAAACGTTAAATCGGCAGCCAGCAGGAACATTACACATACTGTTTGTGAATGGTGGAAGGAACAGTGGCAGAGCAAGCACCTCCCCGTTTGAGTTGCCGCATCTCTCTCCCCTTTCGGCAACGCTTGCTCTATGAACGGCAACCCGGAAATGCCGCACGTCTGACAGCGCTCTCTCTCTCTCTCTCTCTCTCTCTCTCTCCTCTGCTTGATCGATACGTGACGCTGCATCTTCGTGGCTCAGCAACGACTTTGCTTCCGCAGCAAAAACTGTCAATCAGAGGATAGATTGCGCTTCACATGACCGTACCCTCTGTGATCTGCAAATGAGCATTTCGCATCAATAGGCACATACATACAGTACAGGCACATGCTCTCTTGGCGTTCTTTGCAACTGTCAAGTTTTAGTCGAGACATCTTGAAACTGCCGCTCTTCGCTATAGTTGCCTTGAAACAGCCATGCCTTACAGCCGTGCCAAGAAGAGGCGAGGCTGTCCTGATTCACCTTCGCCAAATTTTCCTTCGCATTTCACTACCTCTATTTCTCTGTCCAATTTCCCGCCGACCTTTCTTTTCCAAGTGACGCAACCTTGAGCGTGCGAGACTCGACAAGTGCTCGAGAAAGTCAATCGTCGACCATACTCTGCAAAGGTTGACTGCACATTCATGAAGTATGCCAGACGACCGAAGAGCAACTCGATTGACTCCCAAAGGAAGGCTGACAACGATTCGATTGGGAAAGCAAGGAAATGGAAGCTCGACGAAAGAGCCCACACTGCGATGCGAGTTCTGCTTGTGTTTGTAGCTCTCTCGTAGAACTTGTATACTTCACAGCAAACTGTCACTTCGCCAAGCGATCCGATGCAACAAGCACCCTCATCTGATCTCTGCCAAGGTGCGGCATGACGAGCAAACCTGAATGGGGGGAGTGACCGATCCTGATGAGCTAGAAATGTTAGACCGACGCAAAGTACGGTCGGAGATGAGTCAAGGAGAGGATCTGCCGGTCAGTTGCTGTTCACCGGTCCGCGACTTGTCTGCCTCATTGACGTCCATTCCTGACAAGTCAAAGCGATGGGGAAGACGTCGAGCGCTGAACCTGTGCGTAGATTTCAGACAACGTAGAGGAACCGGTCAGGTGGATGCAATGCTGCTGCTCAAGTCAGTTGACCAACAGCCCCAAGGCCGCAGCGGTAGGTCTTTGCAAGGTTGACCGTCAGCGCTCGACCGATAAGATTGATGTGTATCGTTAAATGTACCAAGAGCGGTCGAGCCTTGAAGTTGGTTGGTTGGTCGGTCGGTTGCTAATAACATGTTGCAGAGAAAGCCTTCAAGTCCGAACACCGCGTATCTCGCATTCAGTCGGCGTATAAAGACCTACTTGGGTGCCACCGCAGATCCCGAGTGTGAAGGAGCACTGTCGGTGCCATTTGACCAATGTCTTCGCTGTTTGCGGGCAGAACAGATCCGTCTCTGTCTTGCCGGAGACACAGAAACATCTTGCCGTGCGTACCCCGCCTTTTTCTGCCGCTGTCCCGACGCTCGACTCAACTAGGCGAGTGTGATTGTTCCTTTCGCTCGTGGCCGAGAAAGCCAATGCAACCAGCCAGTCAACAAGACGCTTTGTACTCCCACTCATAAACAGGACCTGAATGGCAAGGGAGTGCTGACTGGGAAGCGCTGTCTCTATCATTGACAACGATGTAGGCTCGGGTCTCGGAAGATTGTGCACCATTGCGGACCAATTCAGACAGGAAGCGAGGATTCAGCATCAAATTGAAAGTGCTCGTCGGTCAACCTCGTGCCGCTGAATCTGCAACACAATGATACCGTACCTAAGCAGTCTGACCCGGAACAATGCGATAACATGTTCCCGACTCGTCATCATAGCCTTCCTCTCTGTGCCTGCGTAGTATCAGGTCCAATGAGCAACGAGCATGATAACACATGACAGCAGAGAAAGGCAGTCGAATGTAGAGGGATCGGCAGCAAGGTCAAATGACTGCAACACCGCCGCCAAAAAGAGTGGAGGAAGAGATGGTCATCGGCCCTCTCTGCTCCGTTTGGGTCGAGTGCAATTCGTTACCCTCACCTTTGCCTATCTGCGCCCGGCTATTCCAAAGGGTTTTGATTTGGTTGAGCCCTTGGAAAAAATATCCTCCGCCCCGCTTAAGTTTAAAAAGAAAGAGAAAATACTGTAAGAATCGCCCGAACTTTCTTTTGATTTGATTCTGTCCTGTGGATTGACCTGGCTGGCTGGCTGGCTGGTTTGATTTGCCGTCTGCTGATTCCTTGCTCGGTCAACCCCGCGTGCTCTTTCGCTCCCTCTTCTGTGTCTCTCCTTGCTGAGGAAAAGGGTTTTCTTGGAAATTTTCCTTTTCCCCTCGCTTTGCCTCGTGGCGTGCGCTCTGACACTGTTCTACCCCACGCCTCACCTCGCTTTATGCTCCTGAGGATCAAGGAGAAAGGAAAAAGGCTTCCAGAGAGGCTCTTTGCTCTGCGCTTTACCACCGGATTGCTGCTCGGCCGTTCGTCGGTCAAGTGTCCCTTGCTCTGTCCCTCTTTCCACGACTGAGACTGAGAAAGGTGCAAGTGAATTGGCCCTTCGCCCCCGCCTTTTCCTGATTTTCGAACCAGACCAAATATCATTTTCTCCGCACTGCAGTTCAGCCCATATCTTTCTCACAGATCGTCCGCTCTCACACTGCGTGGTTCACTGCTGCTCTGCGCTTCTTGCTCGGCTAGCTCCCCCGTAACATAGTTAACTCAAACCTGCATGGCGTTCGTTATTTCTCCGTGGAGTTCACTCTGCGCTGCGCTTTTGCCCTCCCCTGCTTGTTCGTGATGCGGATGAATACTTGTAGCGTGAACGGACGGAGGAACAAAGAGGATCAACCAAGGGACGGCCCTGAAGGCATATGTGCTTGTACCTGTGCTTGTGCTGCGGATGCAACGGCCATGCTCTTTGACACGGCGACGCTGCTACACAGACACACATACATCGCTGCCCCGCTTGGTCCGACCCCACTCTACTCTATTTGCAGCGCATGAACTCACTTGGAACACACACACAATTCAGCCTTCGGACCGTCTCGCTATGACCCTGCTTGCACCCCTTTGCTCGCCTCACCTCGTCCAGTGCCTTTCCCGACCTCACCGGTCTAAGGTTTACCTTTTGCTCCGGTTCCTCTTTTCCATCAGCAGGAAGCACCTCATTCGCTGATCCTGTCCCTACTATATCCTCTCTCTCTGTGTTCAGGAAATTTCCCGAGTTGACGTGCGCTTGGTCCCTTGACGACAACCAACGCCGCCGCCGCCTTCGCCGCTCCCCCATTGCCTTCCTGTCGCTTTGCCCTCCTCGCCTCTATTGCCACTTTGTCTCCTTCTCCCCCGCCTTTGCACAGCTGCAACACAAGAGTCAAACAAGCATCAGCAGCACGTCCCTGCCTCTTTGTGTGTCTCGTGGCCGCTCAGGAACCAGATCTCCGCCTTTGCCTTTTGCCTTCCCCCCCTCTCTCTCTCCATCCCCGCTTCCACCTCTGCTTTCGTTCGACTCCTTTCCTCTCCATCCCTTGGACGGATCTCTCCTCACTTCCTCCGTCTCCTACTCCTCTTCTTTGACCTTGTCCATCCAACCGCTCCTCTTGCTTGGCCACCACCATCACCTTTGCCGCATGGAATGATCAGCATCATCATCACCACCACCACCACCACTACCATCACCACAGACCGAACCTAACCTCATACAACATTTCGACCGCCTGTTCCTGCATTCAATCACCATCCAGCACTCTGTCGTGTCCCCCTTCCGTCTGTCCACGATACCATCAGGTCATTCCACCCGGCGTACAGCCTTGCACACGATTTGGAGATCTCCGTGACGACAAGCATCTCGGCAATCTCATCAGTGTCCTACCACATCACCAAGATTTCCGTCTCCAACAGCGACTGAACATCGGTCCATCGCGCCGCTACGTCTTGCCTCATCATGACCGAATCAGACACTCGAGGAGCTCCACCCTCTTCGTCTCAAGAGCTCAAATTGCCGCCCATGAGCCCCTCGCTGTCTAGACAGTCGGATGGTCACGCTCCTTTGTCCAACCAGCGACACCAGCAGCGCTCTCCGCGTTTGCTTCCCTCCTCATCCTCTGCAAGGGGCTCATCTACCCTCCCACCTCCACCGCCCACCCGCCTTCATTCGTACCACCATCCCATCGCAGCATCCTACGCATCCAGCGGCAGCAGCAGCAGCTCTTACTACGATCGCAGTCGTCAAGCACCACCACCTCTCTGGAAGGAACTTCGCTCGCCTCCCCTTGAGCAACGATCCTCCGAACGCTCCAGTTCTTCATTTTCGTCGCGTGTCCTTCCTCCATTATCCACCTCAAGTTCCAGCAATGGTAGTAGCGGTAGCGCTTTCCAGCTGCCATCCCTGTCTGCCAGCTTGCCATCATCCACCTCTTGGCACGGTCGTGAGAGTTCGCACGGCGGACTGAATGGGACGCATGCATCTGCCTTCCGAGCTTCTAGGGAGGCGCTCTCTGCTGAAGCACGCAGGACCGGACAGGAACCAAAGCTTCCCTCGCTCTCTTCTGGTCACTTTGCTGACTACAGACAATCTCAACCTCGGCCCGAGCCTTCCTCTGCTGCAATCGTCTCGCCTTCTACCGAAGAGCCACCGCACGCTGGTCGCAAACCCGCCAAGGCGCATGTTCCTTCAGCATGTCTCAATTGCAAGCGCGCGCATCTCGCTTGTGATGTTGGCAGACCTTGCCGTCGCTGCGTCAACTTGGGCAAGAGCGATACCTGCATTGATGTTCAACACAAGAAGCGCGGCCGTCCTCGTTTGAAAGATCGTCCTTCCTCCCAGGCTGGCGTCACTACCTTGCAGAGCCTCGAGGGCAAGAGCGATGTTTCAGGCTCACCTGCTTCCGCTTCGTACGCTCATCAGTCGCCAGGCTCCGAACAAGGATACTTCCGATCACCTACTCGAAACAACGAGCTTCTCTCGCCGCCTTTGCTCGCCACCAGTTCTGTCATGCAGGTGTCTGGGCGCACACACGGTCCTGGTACCCATCCTCGCAGCGCATCCAATTCGGTCTCGGCTTCGAGTTATCCTTACTCTCGTCCTGATCATATCCGTCATCCTAGTGATGTTGGCAGCTACGGCAACGCGTACCCGGCCCCCTCTTGGTCATCCTACTATCAACAACAGCAGCAGAATGGGTCGCATGGCCATGGATCGTTCGGTAAGCCCACGTCCGCACATGCCATGGGTCAAAGTCAGCATTCGCATTCGTACGAGCTGCAATCGTATCAGCCGCACCAGTACCAGCAACAGCAGCAAGGACAACAGCAGCCGCAGCACGGCCAAGGCCATGCCTCGTCTCAGCCACTGGGCTCAGCATCCGATGCTGGTGACAGCGTCGGTTCGGCTGTGGTCACGATCATCTGCTCGACCAACTTGCAATGCGCTCGCGTGTCAGACGAATGCTCAGCCCTCCTCGGCTATCAGCCCAGCGATCTCAACGAACGGTCCTTGTTTGAGCTTGTGCATCCTTCCGAGACTAGCCGCTTGCAAGATATTTGGACATCATTGATCGATCCCGTCGGTGTTGTGCCGCAGGCAGTACCTGCAGCCGCTGAAGTGGTAATGAGCACACCAGCAGCTCGTCTCATGACACCCGCTGCAGGGACCATCTTTGTGCAGGAGAACATGCGTCTCAGGCAACGGAATGGGATCTACGACTTTTACAGTGTTCGACTCCACCTTGGCGGTGGCTTTGGTGTTGACCTGTATCGAAGGGAAACACTCGACCGTGCCTACATTGTTGCGAGCTTGCTCAAGCTAGGCAACGATGCTGTACACCCAGATCCCGCCATCCTTCGGTCACCGTATTCGCACGATTCTTCGCAGAGCCGCGGCTTTCGCACACCTTCGAAACCACCGGCTGCCCCCGCTGTTCCTGTGGGGAGCCGCAACGGTCGGTGGGAAGCGAATGAGGTCAACGCTCGAGCTTCTCACCAGCACGAGCAGATGCAGCGACCACGATCAGAGTCGGTCAATCAGCGCTTTGCTCACCTCGAGAGCCATGTTCGCCGAAGTGACGAGGCCATGCATCCCAGCAAGGTGGAAGCGGATCGCTCGCCGCAAGAGGACACATCACGAGGCGTCAAACGTAGCAGCGCAGACATGGATGAGGATGAGTCTGTTGCGACTGTTCCACGTCCAACGCCTTCGTCTCAGGCTGCCATTCAACCAGCGACAGCAGCAGCTGCAACTGCGTCCAACCCTTCTTCCTTCAGCGCAAGCAAGCCCGCTGCCTGTTCGCCACCTCCCGTAGTCCATTCTCTGCTCTCTAGCCGCACGCGTGGCACCAGTCGAGATGGCATCCTGTGTTAATCTTGTGCCTCTTTGTCGCTCGTCCACATCTTGTCAAGCATGTTGGTCCCTCCTATCTTCTCTTCCTTTCTCTTTTCCTGTGATGCCTCCTGTTCATCTGCCAAGGAAACTGCAACTGTACTTGTAATCCTTCTCTTCGTCTCAAGATCACTCTTGTAATCTCATGTTTTCGGATCATCCTATTGAAGAAGGTTGTGCCAGGTGTGACACCGGAAAAGTGCCTCTTTCAGTGCATCTTCGGCGTCTGTCACGCCGCCGCTACACTTGCAGCTGAGCTAGCTCTCTTTTCCTCTGGAGAAAAGTTGGAAGAAAAAGATTTTCTTAAAAAAGAAGAAAGACCGCTTAAATTTGAGGAAAAAGCGAAGCTCGACAAAGTCTTCCGCCTTGACCTCCACTCCTCTACCACCATCTCTTCATCATATCCACACAACCCTCCTCCTGCCAGCCGACAGCTTCCCTTCTTTGACGGCAGTCGAAAGAGCCGATGCGACAGCACATCAAGGCCTGAGCAGCAACGATCAGCAAGCGAACAGCTGCTCCCGCACTCTCCGCGGTTATATACCCTTGACGTCCAAGCGGTGGCAATCACCTTGAATAGGTATTCTAAGCTCGATGATCAACCTTTTCTAATCCGCTGGCGGTGCTATCGTTATTGTTTTGGTATTCTGAATGCATCCCTATCCTTATCCGCAAGTTACTGAACCCGGGCGCAAATTTCAATCATGATGCCCCCAAGCCAAACCCTGTCACAGGCTAGCCAGTCCAACCAGTCTCGTAAGAAGAGGAGAAGTCGAGGTGGCCGTCTCTCCTTCGCTGGCGAGACTAACGGAGTTACTGATGACGATCTCCCTCCATCAACGCCCGCCAATCGCTTCGCTGCTCGCCACCATGCGGACGCCTTCTCCCCTTTCAGCTTCACATCCTCGCAGGCTTCGCCAAGACCAGATCAACCGTCTTTGCCGGCTGTCATCGTCTTCGAAGGCCCAGCGAAGCGAGGCTTTGAACGTGCTTTTGACGACCTTCCACAGGATCTACATTCACTCAAAAGCGTGGCAAGGTCCAGGTTCAAATTCGCTCCCTCTGATTCAATCGAGATGAGCTATGTCAACCCAGACGGCATCGTATGCGACCTCGACGACGAACACGATCTCAGGGCCCTCGCAACACATGCAGCTTTTACGCAGAGGCTCATGGTCAACGTCACTTCCTCAGCTCATTCCGTCGGCCCAAATCCATCAGCAAATGGTGCTTCAATGCAGTCGGCAGCTCCATCAGCGAATGGCTCAGCGACTTTGATGCCGCCTCCTCCACCAGTGCCGGCTTCCTCCGTTGCTTTTACGCCCAAAGAGGCACCAGTCACTCCGAAGCGGCATCCGGTCGCACGAACCGCCCAAAGTGCTTCGACAGAGCCTTCACAAGCAGCTGCGATGGGCAAAGCGTCTACCGCCTCGGCTGCACCTGACGTTCCGCTCTCCAACGGTCAAGCGCAAAGTGCAGCAAAACCTGCCAAGAGAGCGCGCACAAGCTCTGCTAAGGACACAGCTGCTCAAAATGCACCAGTATGCAATGCACCAAATGGTCGAGTTCGCTGGGAAGATCGTGAAACTCCCGCAGCGTTGCTTGCACGCGTCTTCCCAGATCTCGGCTCCAGTGCAGCTCCTGCAAACCATGATCGCCCAACTGAGAGTGCAGCAGCGAACAATGATCGATCTCAGTCTCCATCCGTCCCCGTTGCCGAGGATGCATATGTATCGAGGCCTGCTTTTGCGATTTCGTCGACGAAAGAAACTAGCACCACCAAGCGAGCATCCAGCAAGCGCAAACGTTCCGACGTGTCACCACCGCCGCACTCCGCTGCAGCCGATGCAGCTTCAGTAGCAGCCACCCCTGCTGCAGCGACACCTTCATCGCCCGTCGAGCCCATTGCAAAGAAGCCAAGAGGGCGTCCGAAGAAGTCGGACGCATCAACTCCATCGTCCACAAACTCAACGACGTCTGCGCCAAGTGTTTCAGTATCGACGACTGCGCCGGCTGAGGCATCAGCAGCAGCCGGAGGCACTCTGGCGGCGACAGAACAGGCACCGGTAGAGACTCCCAAGAAACGAGGCCGACAGAAGAAAGTTGCAGTGGAGACACCCACGGCTGGCAGTGCAATTACTGCGACACAGGAATCATCCACAAGCCCACAGATCGAGGACCCATTGACGCTTTCGCAAACGACACCTAACGCAAAGACAGCTGCCAAGACGACAGCCAACGGCAAACCTCGGGGTCGTCCGTCCAAAAAGGCGATTGAGGCTGCGGCTGCCGAACCTGCTGCTCAAGTTTCAGCTCCTCCGACTGACCAAGCTTCAGTACCGACCCCGGCACCAGCAGAGCCGAGTTCCGAGCTGCCGCCCGCTCAGCCTGAAGCTCCTGTAGCCACGCCAGCTAAGAAGAAGCTCGGACGACCGACGAAAGCTTCCCTAGCTGCTGCTGCCGCCGCCGCCGCGGCTGCTGCGCAATCACAACCTATCTTGGTGCAAGCCAAAGATGTTACAGAGTCTCCTGCGGCTACACCTGCCAAGAAGAAGCTTGGCCGACCTCCCAAGGCTGCAGCTGCTCCTGCCGCTGCCGCAACAGAAGGTCCTTTCGGACAATCAGAGGACCCGGTTGAAATTCCGGCCAAGAAGAAGACCTCACGGACTTCAAAAAAGGCTGCTACTGCCTCCGAACCAACAGAACAGCCGCAGGAACCAACAGAAGCTCCCGCCACTGCACCTGCAAAGAAGAAGCCAGGCCGACCGTCAAAGGCTGCTGCAAGCGCTGCTGCCTTGGCAGCCGAAACAACATCCGAATCGCCTCAAGAAGACTCGCAGACCGCTGCTGCTGAATCTGCCAAGAACAACGCGACTGAAGCCACCGGTGCTGCTGCAACCTCCGCTGTCGCAACGGAGTCGTCTGCTCAGCCGCAAGAGTCGTCCGTGCTCTCGGACCCATCTCCTACCAGAAAGAAGCCCGGGCGAAAGCCCAAGGCTGTTGCCAATCTCGACAGTGTTACGGAGACACCGTCTGAGCAACCTGCAGGCTCAACTGAGACTGCTGCGGCTACGCCCGCAAAGAAGAAGACGGCTCGTGCAGCAAAGGCCACCGCCGCCCCTGTCGAACCGACGGCAACAGTCACTGAAGAGCCGCAGGAAGCAGCCGACACTGCGGCTGCTCAACCTGCCGAGAAGACGTCAAAGGCGTCTAAGACAACCAAAAGCTCTAAGTCTAGTGCTGCTTCAACTGGTCCTGCTGAACCTGTTGCAGCAGCTCAAGAGACAACTTCTGCCACGCCTGCCACCGAGGATCAGCCAGCTCCCGGCGCTGTAGAGACGACTCAGCCAGCAGAAAGTTCTATTCAGGCCGGCACTGATGCCGCAACAACAGGAATTACGTCTGCGCCTGCTGAAGTCGCTTCAAGCAGCTCTCTTCCGTCCGCCTCGCAAGCCAGCGAAGGCGAGGCCACGGCTACGAAGTCTTCGTCGTCGACCAAGCGCGCCACTTCAGCTGCCACCAAACCTCGTGCTTCGAGAGCGAATGGCACCAAAGCTACCAAAGTTGCGCCAAACACCTGCATTGTTTGCGGTGCCTCACCAGATCACGAAAAGGAGCATTGCCCGGTCTGGCAAGGCGGCTCGCAAGCGATCTTGGATTTGCTCGCTATAATTCGAAACAAGGGCAGTAAGAACAAACAGGAGAGAGAGATGTCTCAGATCCTCTACCGCTGGCTTGCAGAACAGTTTGGCGCTAATTCGGATGGCATGCCTGTCATCAGCCAGGAATTGACGCAAGCTTCGCAGGAGACCGGTGCGGTCCCCAGCAGCTCTGCTCAAACTGCAACCGCACAAAAAGAGGCTAGTACGCAAGAAGCACCTCCGACCCAAGCAGCAGCTGTGCTTGTTCCTGACTCTACGCAGACATCGACCAACGAGCCAGATGAGCCTATGCCTTCACCTACGCCGGCCGAGATCGCTGCCGAGAAGAAGGCTGCCCGGAACAAGGCTGCTGCGGAGAAGCGTAAAGCTACAAGGGAAGCCAAAGCAGCGGCAGCGGCGGCTGATGCTGAAGGGAGGGTGATTCCTGAGCCACTGCAGCTTCCGCCTCCTTCCGGCGTTCCAGACACGCCGGAGAAGGCTGGTGCTAGAGCGGCACGCGCTCAAAGCAAGAAGGCCGCAGAGGCAGCCGCAGCGGCATCAGACAAACCTGCGTCTCAAAGATCGGAGCCTTTGATTTCTTTGACTCCATCTTCACCTCAGGTGCCGAGCGTCTCGCCGCTCTCAACGCAGGAGGCGACTCAGGACACGCTCAGAGCACCTTCTGAATCCTCGGAGGCAGAGCTAGCCACAAGCCCTTTGCTTTCGGCTGTGCCGCGCGGCAATGAAGATGATATGGATGTCGATCCGCTTCCGTCCCAGTCCCAGTCTCTGTCGCAGTCCGAGCCGGCGCGCGCCAGCTCTGACTCGGCAGCAAAGCAGTTGGAGGAGCGAAGTCGCCGGTTGAAGCTGGCCGACAAAGCTCAGGCCGCACGAGCTGGCTCTGCTAGTCCTTCCAAGTCGCTCAAGGGTCGACTCTCTTCTCCGAAGTTTAGAGCGGATTCAAGGTCGAGATCAGCTTCGGTGACGAGCTCGGATACATCGCACGGTGGGGACAGTAGCGACGAGTCAGACTACGACAGCGATGTTGACAAGTCACGATCGAGCAGGCGCAGTCTAGCAGCCTCAACTTCGTCCAAGAACAAAGCCAGCGCTGCTGCCAATAAGAGGGCTTCCTCATCCGATTCGGAGTCGGCAAGCTCATCTTCTGAATCTTCCGACTCTGAAACAGAGTCCGAAGCTGGTTCTGACTCTACCAAGGGAACTGATTCGGATGATCCTGAAGATGGTTCAAGATCACCTCGCGCCGCCAACTCAAAGGCAAAGCATGGCGGCGGCAAAAGCGCAACCCAGCGTCGCACTGCACCTGGAAGCAATGGCAACCCATTCTTGCGGGGTTTGACGCCGCTTTCGAACGGGAACGGCGGTGGAAGTGCCAAATCGACTCCTTTCACACGTCTTTCGGATCTCAGGCCCGCTTCTTTGCGTCAGAATCTTTCGCAACCAGGATCACCACTCAGCACTGGCGGATCGACACCTCTCAGCGCATCAGGCACCATCCAGCAAACACCGTTCTTCCCTCCGACACCGGTCGAGCAGCCAGTTCCAAACCCAACGGATGATGACGAAGACGAAATCGAATCGGATTCTTCTTCCTCTTCCGATTCTGACGATGAAAGAACAACACGAAGAAGAGGCGCTCCCGCAAAGGTTAATGGGATCGGTAAAGCAATGCAAGTCAAAAGAGCAGGAAGCAAAAAGGATGCGGGTGCAGGTGCAGGTGCAGGTGGGACGACAAAGAAGCGCAAGAACTTGTTCTCTGTCTTTGGTTGATGTCTTGTCTGGACTTGGGGCGTTGTGGTCAAGCGACTGCTTGATGGTTGGTAGGTCATCTACGTTGGAATTCGCATTTTGTCTTATCATTGCTATGTCGTCCGACGTTAACCTCACTGTGCATTGTATTCTGTGTGCGCCTTGCGAAAGCGAATCTAGTAATACAAGCGTTGAACCTTGACCTGTTGTCCATCGGGTAAAGTTTCTCTGGGAGGGACGGTGATAGATTCTGTAACGAATTCATCATCGTAATAAAGTAGTCCTACCTTGGGCATGACGTTGTACTTCAAAGTGAAGGTTGCGTTCTTGACGTTGCTGTTCGACCGCATTCATCATAAGCAATAATCATGAGGTCAGCAAGGTTTCTCTTCAGAATAGCGAGCGAGGAAGAGGGCTGATGACTTACGAAAACGACCTTCCCACTTCCCTCAAGCCGTACTTGTTTCTACCTCCCTTGACAGCTACATGAGCATCCTGTTTAGTCCTCAGAATCCTGTCCCAGATCACGACTTCATTCTTGACATGTTTCTTGGAATCGTAGCTGGCAGCTAAACTGACAAAGACCTGTTTAGTATTCCAATCGAACAGCGGGCTGAAATCGGCATCGATGTTGAAATCGACTTCGATGAAATCTTGAATGCTTCGATCCATATGCCACGCTGCTTTGCCTCGTACGACGTTGAGTTGATTAATGGTGAGGTTGCCTGAGGGTTGGTAACGTGGCGCGAAGGGAGAGACGGATGGGAAGGAGAAGACGTCGATAAAGACTACGAGGGCTAGGACGATGGTTGTTGCGAGTGCAGAGACTGCATTCAGTCTGGAAAGCGTACTGTGCATTGTGAGGCGGTAGCACAAGCTGAGGACGGCGAAAAGGCCAAAAATAGGACAAGCAGCGCTGATGAAGACAAGCAAGGAGTGGAGAGGAGAGAGAGAGAGAGGAGGATGAGGAGGTTTGTAGGACAGTGCAAGATGAAGGCCACGTCGAAGAATGCTCCAACGCACGCACCGACACACTTTGTTGGACCCTGGAAGTCGCGATCTAAATCGATCGCGAAGGGATGGCCGTTATCTCCCGATTTGCCTGGCTGGCTTTTTCGGTCTAACATTGCATCGCGAAACTATCGTTCGGCGGAAGCCTTCCGCTATCATGACGTAACGCAACAAGAGGCGAGCATCTGCAGCATCGGCTCACTTCAGACATTCGATCCGAAAGTTCTGCACACGATCATGCAAAGCCCTGTTTCTAGCCGAGAAATTTACTGTAAGTTCATTGTGAAGAGAAGCAAGGTCTCGCTTAACAGAGGGGGAAAGCATGAAAGACGCCGCGATTGGCGGGGAGAATAGAGCGGTTCAATGCTGGTCGAGGATCGGTTGTTTGCATTGTCACTTGCAGCAGCAGCAGCGACGTGGCAGATGATAAGCATGAAAGGAACACACCCAGGTCAACCCAAGCTCGTCATGACAAAGTCTAGACCTTCTTTCACGTCCAGAGTCATACAGGCGAGTCTTTGACCACCACTGTGTATAGCTTCCGCCGGTCATGCTATCGAATCGAAGGATCAGAAAGACAAGACGAAGGCGGACGAGGTGCGGGGGAGACGAACAGCAGCAGAGAAGAAGAAAAGAGAAGGAAAGGAAAATGTGGAATGCACCGCATGAAGGAAACCCAGTTGAAGCAGCGGTTCCTAGCCCAACCCAGCCCAGCATAACGTCATGACGTCATAAGGCGTGAGTGAAATTCGCGAGCACTCTTTCTCACCTTGGCCTGGTTGCTACTGTATCCGATCGGTCTCGGTGACATCGGTCAGCCTTTCCATTCAGTATCGAAAGCTGAAGTTTGTATGCTAGTCACAAGGGTGGTGACCTGTGTCGTTCGGAGTGGATAAGTCAAGCTAGACACGGTCAAGTTGAGACACGCCGACCACAGCTTTGCGCACTCTGTTGCAGTGTCTCATGGTTGCCTGGGATGGTTCTAAGAAGGTCTACTGTAGTTGCAACGGTACGATTGTTCGATTCATGCCTCAGCCCTACCGCTAATGTGTCCCCCCCTTTTCCCTGTGGTTTCATGTGCGCTGTAGGCTGCCAAACTTGCACGCCTTCCATAGCTGTTACACTAACTAGCTGACGCTCAAGCCTTCCTTCAGCTTTCCGCACAGCAGCTCTTTGTGAAATGGGTAAGGAGCAGCTCGTGAGCTACAGCAGCAACCATGAACGCGCGATTCTCTTGAGCACGGAGTGATGTGAATCTCGATCCCTATAGCCTTTCTCGGAGAGTTCTCGGAATGCTCTCGAATCGATGACTGAGAATCTGCTGCTTTCCAACTTTGCAATCAACAATAAAATAGATATTTCGCCCCAAAAGAGGATCGTCCTTTCTTCGGCACCTCCATCATCGCAACCGTTTCGCATTCGATAACAGCGACACTCGCATCCACCACCCGTCACCATTCGGCGTCGCCCAGCTTGCTCTCCCCAAATCACATAACGCCAACATGTCAGAAACAACAGCTAACCCCGCCTCCCCTTCTTCAACCAATACCGTCTCTGACATGCTCCCCTCCGAGCTTCAGAACACCATCATGGAGAACAAGTTTGCTCAGATCCGCGCACAGCGTCAGGACGCTCAAAATGTCCTCCGTGAAGCCAAGCAACGCACTCGCAACCAACAAACCGATCAACAGATTCTTCTCCTTATGCAGGCCGATGAACGTCTCGCCTCTCTCCTCTCCCAAGCTGCCGACTCGATGCGAGCACTCCTGCCTGTCACTCCACCTGCGATTGACACCGTTCAACTCACTCCCGCAGCCCCAGAAACAGACGCTGAACCCAGTACCGGAGCAAAAGCATTCGAACAAAGAGCTCAACAATGGTTCAGCATCCTCAACGAAGTCCAATACTCTCTTCGTAGTGCAGTGCGTTACCTTCGAGATGCCCAGCTCTCCCCACTCACAGCACCCGCTACTGCCAGCGCGAGGACTACGGGTAAAGCAGGCTCTACAGCACGCGGTCACAATCTTTCCCTCCTAGAAGCATTCGTTGATCTATCCGGTTTAGATGGGACTACTTTCAAACTGCCTCCTGCGAATCCTTCAACTCCCTCAACGCGTGGAGGCAATACGCCGTTGGAAGGCTTTCCAGAATCCAACCTCAGCTTGCAGGCGTTGCGCGAGAGGGAGAAGAACTGGAAAGCACTGTCGGGGAGCTTGCAGCAGATCAAACAGAGTATGAAGGAACATCCTGCCGATGGCGGCGCGGTTAGAGGAGGGAATGCTGCGCCGTTGGAGGTGTCGTTGCTGGAAAGCATCAGGAATGGAAGATGTAGCTCGGATCGTATACTTTTGGATGCTCTTGTTAATACTGGGAACATGGCTCAGTAGACGCATGCTACACAATCTGAAATTAGTTTTACCCCCTTTGCGCTCTGCGGTCGCATCTTTCTATCGCGTCGCCGTCTTCGAGTAAGGAAGCCAAGTTAGCTATCCCCAAGATGGCATTGACGCTCAACACTTGTATTACTAGTTGTCTCTTCATACCCTTCTCATTCATTCTAGCATCTTCAATTAGCATTGCTTCGAACTTATCGACTTCTCCAGAGTGTACGGCTTGTCTGCGCAGGTGTTGCGAAGTTTACGAATCATGTACTGAGGCGTGAGATGATGGTTTAAGAAACGCATGATGGTTGCAACTGCGCTTTGAGGATTTTGGGTGGTTTGTTAGACCTAAAGAAATGTCAACGTCAAAAATGGCCTCAGTGTTGTGTTGCGTGTCCTTCACAAGAGAGACGTGTCAGAGTGTCGCGCGCACGCTCCCGTTTACATTCACACCCGAGCCAGCCGAACTAGAAGCTTCCTGCCACCACCAATCACCTCCATCCTTCTTACCTCCCTCAACAACATACACCTTTCATCACTCGCATACACCACCCGCTCTACGCGCCGACGTCTCACCCACAATGTCCCGCGTCACCCAATCAAGGGCGCAAACAGAAGCAAACGCCAAACTTCTTCGCTCTCTTGTCAAACATCCCGATAACAAAGTCTGTGTAGACTGCAAAAAGAACGATCCCCGATGGGCATCATGGAACATTGGCTGCTTCCTTTGCATTCGCTGCTCTGGTATCCATCGCTCTATGGGTACACACATCTCCAAAGGTATGAACCCACCTTCTTATCCCCCATCCCCATCATCTCTTGCTTCTCTTTACTGACATCGTAATTCTTCTTCAATCGGTGCGACGAATGTAGTGAAATCGATCGATCTGGATATCTGGACGGAAGAGCAGATGGACACGGTTCAAAAATGGGGAAATCGTCGTTGCAATTTGTACTGGGAAGCACATTTGAAGTCTGGTCACATTCCTGCTGATCACAAGATCGAAAGTTTTATCAGGAGTAAATACGAGTCTAGGAGATGGGCTATGGATGGTCCACCGCCAAAGGATCCTAGTACACTTGATGGCGGAAGTGCAGATGCTAATGCTGCACCAGCGAAGCAGGCCGCCCCCGCAGCAGCGGCGGCAGCACCACCACCACCAGCAGCTGCAAAGAAAGCTCCAACAGCAATCGATCTCTTGGACGATCCTTCACCCTCCCCAACTCCTGCACCAGCAACAAAGCAAACACCTACAGCTGCAGCAGCCGCACCAGCACCACAACCCGCCAACACCAACACTGGTGGAGGAGGTGGGATCTTCGACCTAGACTGGCACGAACCTTCCCCATCTTCGACCAACCCTACTTCTCCCACTACCAGCACCACCTCCACAGGTGCGAAGGGAAAAAACGACATCATGTCTCTCTTCTCTTCTGCTCCACCCAAATCTGCTGCTTCTACCAGTACAAGCAGCGGAGGTTTTGGTGATTTTGGCTCCTTCTCCTCTGCTCCTGCTCCTCAAACCTCCTCTGGTTCTGGTCTAACTAGCTCGTTTGGAGGACTCAGTCTTAACAGCTCTTCCACCAACAGTGCAGCACCAACAGGTGGAAATCCATGGTCTACCCCAGCCAACACCTCTGCAGGCGGAGGAGGAGGAGGACTGTTCGACACACAAGATGTCTGGGGAACTTCGAATGCTGGCACTAATAACTCATCAGGGGCTGGTTTCGGTGCAACAGGATCGGCCGCATCGAAGAAAGACGATGCTTTTGCGGATATATGGGGTGATTTCAAGTAGACATTTTCAGGTCACTCGCAACATGTCGAGCTAGACGAGCAATCATAACTCGCATCACATCTTCAGAGACGCTGTTTGATGGTTGCTTGAGAATGTGACTACGTCTGTGGCTATACACACCTGGATGCGTGTCTCTGCTGAGATGAGCAGCTCGAGAACAACCGAGCAAAACGAATGGCCCGGTGGTCGGCCTCAAGACACTTTGTCTGGCTCGGCAGCCTCGCTTGGATCAAATTCAAAGAACCTCGCAACACCACACAGGAGCAAAGTCAAGCGCTGAGCTGAATGTCACGATGCAATGATTTGTCAAAGCTGAAACGAAATGAAAACGTGAACAAGAACAAATGCGTATCGATGCAACAATGCTAAAAACGATCATGATTGTGCTGTGAGAAAAAAATGCTGATGTTCAAGCAAGAGAAGCGATCTTTTCCCTCCCCTCCCCTTCTGCAGCCGTATCATTCGTCCTCATCATCCTGCCACTATCTGTCGTACTCCCCTCACCCTCACCTCTACCTTTCCCTCTACCCTCTTCATCTTCATCCTCACTACCGTAAACAGCACTAACATTCCCCTCTAACCCGAACAGCACATCATCCCTTCTTCTCGCCAACAGCTTAGCTTCTTCGACCATAAGCATGGATCGTTCGTACTCGCTTCCTCTGCCGCCACCTGGTGTAGGGGACAGACCAGAGGCGAGTCGAGAAGTCATACTTCCCGGATAGCCGCTGCGTGTGGCTGCGTCGAGAGGCAGTAGGTTGGTTTCGCTTTCTGCTCTACCAACACTGGCGGTGCGAGGGAGAGAGGTGCAAGTGGAGGCTGTGGTTTCGGTGTCAGAGTACGAGCGGGTGTTGGAGTCTGCAGAGCGGAGGTTGGTGACTTGAGAAGGAGCGGCAGGTGTCTGCTGTTTTGAATATGAAGTGGCACCAGCGGCAGCGCCAGCAGGGGGAGAAGCTCGAGTCTTTTTAGGAATGACCATGATCGGTCCATCCTCCTCCTCCTCCCCTTCTTCCTCCACATCTTCATTCGCTCGGGTGTCACGCCCAGCACCTCCTTCACCTTCATCATCCGCATCATGCAACTCCTGCTGCTGTTGCACTTTCACCTCCGCCGCCACCACCTCATCTTTCCCCTTCCCTCCACCACCAACACCACTAGTTCCTACACCGCCATTGTTCCCACTAGTCGTCCTCTCTTGCATCCCCAAGCCAAACAACCTCCCCTGTCCCAAAACCGGCGAATTCTCCAACGCATTCCTCACTCTCTCTGCCTCGCTTCTCTCCCTCTCCTCATCCAACTTATCCCTATACTCTTCGAACACGATACTCATCCAAGTCCCCAAGAATCCAATCACCTGTTTGGCTTCCGGCATCAAGCTCGACATTTGCAAAAAACCATGACTCCAACCTTCAATGATTCGCATCTGAACCCAATCCTCCGCCGTTTCATTCTCGATCGGATCCACGGGAATCCTCGCTGCTGCAGTACCAGAAATGGGGGTTGTACGAAGACCTTCTCCGAACCGAGCAGAGGCCATTGCACGTCGACGTTCGAGATCTGCCTTTTTGGCGAGTTTCGCTTCGCGAATACGTCCGGCCATGATGACGGTATCGTCACAGAGCGGGTCTTTCTCACCGCAGATGAAGAGGACGGGTGGAAATTCCGCCAACAAATGAGCAGGTGCTACGACGGGGGATAGGAAATAATCATGATCCAAATCAGGCTGTCTCTTGGGTCCGATGTACAGAATCGCCATAGCCCTTAGCATACCTTGAGTGATGATTCGATCCTGGAAGTAGCCAGCCATCGAAGTAACGGTAAGTCGGGTGTTGAAAGGCGCTCGCTTCTGATCCTTGTTCCTAATATCCGCAGCTTCCGCCGCCTGTTGAAGCACCTTCTGCTCGCGCTCGAATGCAACCTGGGCACGTTTCTCTTGCCTATCTGCAATTTCATCCAACACAGCCTGATGAGCCACTTGACCCCAAGGCAAACCTCCCTTCTCCCACGATGGAGTCAACGCATTCTCCGCCCAAATTTTATCGTAGGTCGCAGCATACGGATCAGGAGGACTAGAAGATTCTCCATTCTCATCCGATGTCGGATCCACTTCTGCATATCTTGCACGCTCGTCCAAATGCAATTCCGCCGTGCGTGTTAGCGATTGATAAGAACGTGGATCTTTCCTCTCCTTTGAACGAGCGCGTTTGGCTTCTGCACGTTTACGATCTGCTGTAGAGTTGGTCAAGTTTGCTGCCGATCGACGTCTGGCTGAACGAAGAGAGTTGACCGAGGTTGAAGATCCTCCTCCTGCTGCGTTGCCATTGCCATTGGTAAGATTGCCGTTGGCGTAGGAAAGATCCGTTTGATGTTGTGCAAGGTTATCGAGGTTCACCTCACTCTGCTGACGCAAAAGTCGAAGATGTTCAGGCTTCATCCAGCTACTGAATCCAAAGTTCAAGCTTGGATAGCTGAGAACCATGCCGATGGGTTTCGGTAAGGGTGGTGGTGATCTTGCATCTTTGCTTCCCCTACTCGTCAGCGATTGATACGCGAGCTGAATTCTCGCCTGGGGATACTGGATCACCTTCAACGCTACACCCGTAGCTAGGTTCCCTCCTGCACTGTCACCTGTCAAGATTACCCGGAAGTTGGGCGATCCGCTCATTCCAATCACCTCACCCGCAGTCTCATGCAGCGTCCTATAAAGATCAAAACATTCCTCAAGCGCAAAAGGATACGGATATTCCGGCGCCTTGCAATAGTCCACGCATAGCACCGGTTTCTGCGTCTGTTTCGCTAACTGCCTCAACCTCTCCTCGTGATGTCTAGGATCCATGCAGATATACCCACCACCGCAGAAATCCAATACCAACTCTTCTTCCATCCTCAACTGTCTTTCGCTCTTTGCGTAGAACAACCATGCTTTACTGGGTCGTGTATGATGCGCCCCTACTTCCGGTCGAGGTATCAACAGTGGTCGTGCAATGGCAAGACTAGGACGATGGAACCAAGTCACAGCGCGAATGTAAGGATTGGTGGTTTTCTCCCAAGTCGTTCGCATCATTTCCACCGTACAGAATGCTCTGTATTTCCGCAGCTTCTCGTCCGCTTCATTGGCGTAGACCATGTAGTAGACGGAGAAAACCATCGACATGATATCCCTCAGCCATTTAGGTTTGATGTTCATCGCTGAAGCAAATCCAGCATCTAGTGCTGTTACTATCCATGTTGTTCGATAGAAGTTTCTCGAATACATCCTTGCCAACGGTTCTGGCGCACCAAATCCCAACAAAGAGTCGAGATGTCGGATGATGTAGATGCCGACTGAGGAAAAAACGACGATTTGCCATGGTGAAAACTTGTTCAACCTAGCATTGAGTCGTCGAATCAAAGGTGTGGGGCCGGAAGAGTTTCCACCGATAAGATAGGTGAGCCAAAAGAGAATGACGGAGAATATCTGAAGCCTTTTGAGCTTGGTCGAGGGCCGACCGAGGAGATGGTCGATCATCGTGGGCGCCGCGAGGTAGACTAGCACGACAGGACGAGCAGGGTATGCAACGCACACACGTCAGTTGGTGTTAGTATGGGGGATCCGATTCTACGGAGGTCGAAGATAGCTTTTGATCATCGAAAGGTACGAAATGGTGAAAGTGAGGTGGTGGTGTCGTTGTTGTTGATGATGATGATGGAGAAGAAGAAACCTCAAATCAAAGTCTTAGAACAAGCTATCACAATCTCTCAACCGTCCCCACTCACAAACACCTTTCTTCTTCCCTTTTCTTCTTTGACACAGTTCACACTCAGCTGTCAGTCTGTACCTGCCAAAACGCCATCTTGGCAAAGCATGCATTGAAACAAGCAAACTGGCTGTTGTGTGTCATCGAGCTCACAATCTGCAATTGGGTGTGCTCGTGAAAGATACGCGAGACCCTCTGTCCACAGCACCGCATTTATCGCAGCAAACCAGCGCGTCAGAGACTGCGTGAAAACGCCCAAGTCGAACGTCAATTTTGTGCATGCGGGTAACAATTTCGACGGTTGGCTTGCAGCCAGGATATACCACTGGCGACATCATCCCAACTTCACACTACGTTGCGATAGCATACAGTCACGAGCGCCGAATGACAGTGGCTCAAGGTGTGTCTATAACGAGCGCCTTCGTCTTCCGTAGCGTACTGAAAGACGCGGTGAGAACTATATACACTGATGTCGAGCCGAGAGCTCGCTACAAGAGAGTAATGCTCTTCTCAACAAGCATGCTCCCCGCTCTTCTTTTCATCTACTTCTTCTCTTGCAGCGTAACGCTTAGGACCAGACATCCAACAACAACCTGCTCCTCTCCTTCAACAACTTCATCTCTTTCTTGCCCTCTGCACTTCCCTTGGCCTCCTCCAAGATCTTGCCGAACACCGTCTCTACATCTTGAGCCATACCCTTAGCCTCACCACAGATGTAGATGTATGCCTTCCTCTCCAGAATGTCCTCTGCGATCTCCTTCCTCCTCTCCCAGATCAAGTCCTGCACGTAAAGCTTGGAGCCATCAGGCTTGAACTTCTCCCTCGACAAAGAGGTCTCCATGATGAACTTGCCACCCAGCTTCTCGCCGTACTGTGGCCACTCATCACGGTAGAGGAAGTCCTCATCTGCCCTGCGGCAACCGTAGAAGAGCCAAATGTTGCCCCAGTCCTTGAGTGCTTCAGCAGGAGACTTGCCCGCCTTCTCTGTCGCCTTCTCCGCACTGCAGACTCGGTCCTGAACAAATGAACGGAATGGAGCAACACCAGTACCAGGTCCAACCATGATGACAGGGATTTTGGGAGAAGTAGGCAAGCGGAAGTTGGATCGTCGAATGTGAATAGGTGCCCTCCACTGACCATCCTTGGTGTAAGCACCACGTGGACCAGTCAACTGATACTTGGGAGTACCGAAGCGAGGATCGTTGGGTCCAGCAGGCTTCTCGCCGTTCTTCTCCATCTTGATGCTGCTAATGAAGTTGGTAGCCAAACCGTGGACCCAAGGACCCTGGTTGTTAGCCTGGTATCGAAGAACAACAGCAGTGATGTGAACCGACTTGGGGTGCATCTTAGGGCTCGAAGAGATCGAGTAGAATCGAGGTCCGACACGGGGCAAGTCCGAGATGACGCGGTCGAAAGGAATGTTCCAAGGCTTGATGGCACTAACGTCGCCCTGCAAGTCGTCACCGGCCAGGAACTGCATAGCTTCAGCGGTTTTGAGGAGACGGCTGCCAATCTCGGCCTGAAAAGTGTCCTTATTGGCACAGATCTTCTCCACCTTGGCCTGGATCTCAGGCGAAGGAGCGTACTTGGCAAAGTTGTTCAAAGTCTGTCGAGAGGCGTGGCTGGTAATGTCGAGGTAGTGGCGGAAGACGGCTTCGTAAGTGGTGGGAACGGGGAAGGGCACCTTGGCAAGGGTAGGGTCGAGCGACTCGACATCAATGACATGGGTTCGCTTGTCGAGAAGACCGAAGACAGCCAGAACGCGGTCGACTTCCTGTTCGGGGTTGTGTGCCCAGACGGCAATGTGGTCACCATGCTGGTACGAAATACCGGATCCTTCAATGTCAAACTCGACGTGCACACAGGTGCGGTCGGCAGTGCCTTCAACGAAAAGCTCACGAGCCTCCCGGACAACAGCGTTATAAGGGTTCTTGGCATCGTGAATACCCTTGGTACCCAAAAGCGCACGAGCTGAGAGCTCACCGTGGTAAACCTTGTCTTCGGGGTGGTCGGCAAGTTCAGTAACTTTGAAGTCGGCAACATCGCCTCCTCCGCCCTCCTCGAAGTTGAGCTGAGAAGCAAGAGCCTCGAACATGGAGTCCTTCCAGGCCAAGTAGTCCTCTTCCATGCTCTTGTCGTCGTCACCCTCACCTCGCTCACCGATGCGCTTGGCGCCAAGCGACTGGAGACGGGCATCGAGCTTACGAGCAACGGCGTTGAAGTGTTCGTAGGTACGGTTACCAAGACCGAAGATGACATAGTTGAGGTTCTCGAGACGCTCGCTACCGTTGGAGAACTGGGGAGTTTCGTTTTCGATGAACTCCATCAGACCAACAGCGTTGTCGGTGGGCTCACCTTCACCGTAGGTAGCCATCACAAAGACGGCGACGGTGTCGTCGGGCATCTGGTCGAGCTTGTCGAATTCGTACTCTTCGGGGTCGAGAACGAGGGAGGAGGTACCGAAACGAGCTTTGGCTTCCTTTGCGAGCTTGGTAGCATACTCTTCAGCAGTACCGGTCTGAGAGCCGTAGAAGATGGCGATGCGCTTCTTCTGCGACTTGAGCTTGGAGACGAAATCAGCACCGCCTTCGTCGGTAGAGGCGAGAGCGGAACCATTGGTGAGCTTGGAGCCAGTGTCTTTGGCGGCGCCACCGAACAAAGTCTCGCGGAAGAGATAGAGAACGGCGAGCAATCCACCAAGACCGAGAACGATCAGATCGAGTTGAGATGCCATCGTGGCTAGAAAAAGCGTAGGAACGTGATCACCAGTCGATAGCGATCACTGACGATGATAGGATTGGTTCGTGTGTAGATGTGTAGGTATGGAACAGTGGATGTATCAACAAGGACGTGAGGCAAGAACCGTCTGCTCAGTCGCCGTCGTTGTCGTCGTGGTCTTGACAAGGTATGATGATGTCGGGAGGAAAGAAGGAGTGGAAGGTGAAAGCAAAGTCAACTCAAAGGGTTGCCGCCGAGAAAGTCGGATTTGCCGAACAAGTGGCTGCGTGTGAGTTGAGATGCGTGAGTGTTGTGACTTGCTCAGAAGAATTGAAAGAGGCTGACGGACGCCTCTCTCTCTCACTCTCTCAGCTGTTTTTGTGCCTTTTTCTCTCGAGCAGCAGCGCGCAGGCGCGATTCGCTTGGCTATTCCGCCGTGAAATTGACCGTTGACTTACAGTAGTACAGTAGCTGTGTCTTGGCTAAGCTGCGTTTGCCACGTCGTCGCTTCTTCCGCCAACCCTGTCACAGCCGATGTTGCGGCTGTTGCGGCTGCTGCTGCCACTGAGTTGATCAAACACAACACACGCACACGCTGAAAATGGCGGTCACCTGCCATTCCAAAGTCACCACCGACGAAAGCCTTGCTTCACCAATACTCAATTCATCAAGGTTCGAGTCTGTGTCATGAACATGCTATGTATGTCGACCATCGTTCTCTGTGCTGACCACCGAATTCTTGCAGCTGTTCGATCGCTCGGGGCTCCATGTGCGCTTAAGCCCCCCCACACGTCAACTGCCATGCGCGTCCACCGTGGGTTTGATCTTGGAGGATAACACGGACAATCTCCAGTAGCCGGTCAGCTTGCCATTACGAACAAGCTGTGTGACATCCTGACCTGAAGAGAGAGGAAGGCGGCTGTGTCGAGAAGCTGTCCAGTGAGCAGCCTCAGCCTGTCCGTCGTCATGGTTGACATGTTGATTTTCGGATGAGCCGCACAATCGAGTTCGGCATTCACGGCGGTGTTGCGGGCGAGTTGCGGAAATTAAGTCCGAGTGCGAGTGACCCAGAAAGAACTGAAAATAAGGGTCCGACGTCGCTTGTTGCGACAAACTCGCTTTCACGTAATCTTCGGAATGTTATTGAAACGTCAGGTCATGCTCTTGCGCACACATTATTGCTCGGCGTCAGCAGATCTGAATTGCTGCCGAGGCCGAATTCTCCTTCTCATATGGAAAAGGAGACTCGATGACGACTTCGGATGATTGTGCTTCCGAATACCGGTGGAGTGAACCCGAATGCTGTACTGTAGGGTAACGTGGTGCATTCTGAAATGTCGGAGCCCCACACGAGCGAGTGTTCCGCTCAGCAGCTGGCTTCCTTTCGCCACAACTCGCTCGTGGCAAGAAGGGTCAGTTTCATCTTGTCGTAGGCCCATAAGAGGAGCATTGCTGCTACGGGCCGCTGTCCAGTTGTTGGCAAGGATGTGCCGTGCTTTCTAGCTTCCGCATTGCCAATCAAGAAGAAGGAGGGGTTTAGCCGTTTTGCCGTCCCATATACATCACATACACCTTCTACTTCTCTTCCAAGCATTCCTGATCTATCTATAAGCTGACGTGAGAGTCTCTGTAGCATTGCTGAGTGTTCCTCGAGAGCGCATCTAACTCATTGTGTAGAAAGGAGCATAGGCTCGTACAAGCGACCAATCGTAACGCGGCAAGGAAAAATTTGGCTCAAGGTTCAAAATGCTTTATTTTACCCCGATACTCCAATGTCGGCAACGTCGCACGCTGAGGGTTAGTTGTGCGCCACTCACTCACGCTCAAGAGGTTGTCAAGACTCTTCAGATTGATTGTAATGCGCAGTCACATTTCTGTATTGTCACTGTGACATCTAGAAATGAAACTACCCCACAAGGTCACGCATCTGCAAAGTGCGGTCATGGTGTAGTGGCTATCACGTCTCTTTCCCATGTTTGCAGCCGGTGAAAAGAGGAGGGCGCGGGTTCGAACCCCGCTGGTCGCATTCTTTGGTCCTATTTTTACTTCTCAACATCATTTCATGATTCTCTTTTGCTGCTTTGCTCTTCAAGTCTGTGCTCTGCAAGTATGATGAGAGACCGAGCGAAAGGCCAAGCCACGACGAGAACAAGGAAAAAGACAGTGTGATTGGTATCAAAGTTTCCATTCCATGTAGAGTAGTACAAAGGCGCTTATACACCAAAGTAGACAGCCGAGATAGCCTTCATGATTCGATCAAAGTTGGACATCCTTGCCCTCCTTCCCGAAGCAATCTCCTTTTCTGTCTGAGCCTCGATCCGTGTACCGATTGCAGCGTATACTGAACAGGCTGCCTTCAATCCTGCTCGTGCTGGTCTGTTCGGAATCTGCCCTAATGCCGGGTAAGATTGATCGTAGAGCCCTTTCGAGATCTGCAAAAGTCGGAGGGCGTATTTGCGCACGTCTTTGGGTTTGATCAGCTTGCCTCCGGCAGCGGAGGCCGTTTCTGTGTGCTTCGAGGAGGATTCGGGAACGTCGACACGACCCTGTAGCAGAGCAACTTGCATCTCGCCATCGGCCTTGTCGAACAGGTCGGCGGGGAGGTAGCAACGACGCAAGTCAACCGCATCGGGTACAATGTCGCGTGCAATGTTGACCAGCTGCAGACTGACACCCATTCGTCTTGCTTGATACAACAATGTGTGTAGATCTGCTGTTTGTGTCAGATCTAGCTTCCTTTCCGCTGCAATTGCAGCTGTGTCTTGCGATGCTGACTTCTCTGACGCCACTGACGTAGACTGCAGCTTGATGCTTCTATCGACCTCCAAGTCCAGCGGTACTGTCAACCCGCATCTGCCCAGGATGACCCTGGTGCACATCTCACCCACAACACCCGCCACGCACTGCGAATACTCGACCAAATCATCCATCGTCCGCAATCTCGTCCTTCCTGCTTCGTCCGGATGCTCGAAGCGCAGATCGGTGCTATAGCCCTGCAACATTTCGTACCAAAGCCGTTGGGGGATGTATGTCGTGAGTGGAGCTATTGATGCTGCTGCTGCACGGATGTCCTGTTTGGCTGTCTCTGCGAGCTTGATGGGTGCGAGCAGATTTCGAATGCGTTGGCTGATAGGCGTTGCTTCTGATTGCACCTTGGCTACTTGCGCTGTGCTGGTATAGATTGCATCGACAATGCTCCTGATCACCTCCAAGTTTGCTGTTCTCGCTTCCACGGACTCAGCTTCATCATCGACCAGGTCGTCCGCTACACGGCAGAATGCATACAGACAGCCAAGATCCGTCCGCAAATCCCATGGCAACAACAAGCTCGCTGCGTTGAATGATCTTGACGCAGCTCTCAGCACCTTGAGTGACGCAACAAGGTCGTTTGGTTCGACACTTGCTGATGCTGCACTCGTTAGGAATGGCTTGCTATCTGAGCGGATGAAAGCAGCCCAAAGCTTGGTATACGTGCTGAGAGAGCAAAGAGGGAGGTGACTCGGCGAGAGAGGCGGAAGACTGGCTGATCCGGTTTGGCGACAGATGGCCACGCAGCGATCGAAGGTGAAGCAAGCGCTGACGAGAATCAGATTGGTGACAAAGAAGAAGAGCATCTCTTCAACTGGCAAGTCTGGGATAGGGAAGGTGTTGAGCGAAGTTGCTTCGTTGATGTGCCATGTTCCCCTCCGTAAAGCGTAGACGTCCGAGCACCAGAGATACACGGTGGGACCCATGATCGAGAGCGCAAACGGGACGAATCCGGTCCTGACACCCATGGTGCGGATGAAATCGATCGATCCCCACAATAACAGCGCCAATGGCAGAGATGCCCACCACGAAATCATGCCAAAGTAATAGCTATGTGAGTCGGGCTTCGCCATCTTCAAGCCAACGACAAGACATCCGGCGCAAGCTACAACTGCTGGTGCAGCCCATCCCCATCGCTTGCTTCGAGATGGCGTAGGTACGAGATAGAGGTTGGGCAAGTACCATCGGGTCAATAGTGTGCACCAGAGGGTGGAGATGAGACTCTGAATGATGAAGAAGAAGTATTCTTCGATGGGAACCCAACCGATGGTGAACCAGACGCAGTGACGGTGATAGAACCATGCACGGTTGTAGACGATGAGATTGTCCCAGGGTGTTGTCCAGACGAAGGCGATGATCGGGAGGAGGGTGAGTTTAGCACGGTCGAGTTTAGTGAGGAAGGGTCGAGCAACGAGATAGAGGATCAAGCAGAGAGGGAGAGTCCAAAGCAGATGGAAATGACGGTAGGATAGGGTGCAGGCCGGCCACTCTGGATTGGGGGGAGGGATGTGAATCATGGTTGATGCCCTACGAGACGCAGCGGTCTGGCTACTGCTTCTCGTCGACCGATTGAGGACTGTTGTGCCTTGGCTATAGTAGGGACAGGGAGGTCGTTACTAGCGGTGCATCTTGAGTGTATCGACAGCGTTCAAGAGGACTGCCTGGATCGTGATTGTGATTCGTTCTACGAGGGCAGCGACAGAGAATGACAGCTTGAGTCGGGGTTGGACCTTCGAACACCTCGAGCCAAATTGGAGCGGAAGCGAAGCCGGATGGCGCGGGTACACTTGCAACCCCTTGAGCCCTTCCGACCGATGTTTGCAGCGTGTATATCTACCAATCCGGATCGAAAGCAGTGATGGTGGTGGCGATGGCGATGGCACACGGGAAGGGTGCAGACGGCAAAAAGTGTAAGTGTTTACAGTGAGGCGCTTGGAAGAGGGACGGGAGTCGGAATTGGTCGATCGGCAAAACAAGGGTCTGAGAGGCATGTCTGCGTCAGTCGACAGCAGAAATTGACGGATTCGTTCGTGCGGCGCGCTCGAGCTTCATTCTTTCCTCGTGACCATCTTTTCTTACTTACAACTGTGCGGCTGCGATTCGCGTCTTCACCATGCCTGATCTAAAGTGCATTCGATGCCACGTTCCTGTCAGCATCCAGCGCAACACAGACACACGCGCGTCTGTATCGGAGGAGAGAGTCGGGTTGCAAAAGCCGTGGATAGATTGACGTTATCACTATCCGATAGACAGGGTCTTCTGCCACGTCGTTTCTTCCGTCTGATCTGCCTCCTATTCTGAGTCTGATCGCTCCACGAATAGGTGTTGTATCAGGGGATCTGACATCTAAGAAGAGAGGTTGTGATAGCTCTTCGACTGCTCCAATCATGTAACAGTTCCCACTCAAGGGTACGAGGTCTCGGAGAGCGAAAAAGCAGAGGAGGGCGCGGTGGATGGAAGCTGTGTAGGCACCGAGCAAGCAAGCTGTACAGCGTCGTAATGCACTGTACCGCCGAATCTGCCAGCATGTGCCTACATGAGCTGCAAACAAGAAAGCAGACAAGCATCAGAAACAGAGTCCAGAAAAGAGGTGGCTTCCGCTGTATCCGATATCAGCTAGATCTCATCGCATGCTCACATCTCAATGCTCCAGTAAGCTATCAAGCAGATTAGCATCAGAGAGCCCAGATACTAGACTGTTGAGTGAGTGAGTGATCATAGCGTATCAAGTGTAGACCGGATTGACCGACCATCAGAGCAGCCATCCCAAACGTCACCGACATCTCCCTCCTCTGTGAATGCCATGCGACGGCAAGGCTGGTTAGTCTGCAACTTCGGCTCTCCCGACTTCAAAGGGGTTCAGACCGCTCAAATGCCTTGTGGTCACACTTGCTTGTTCCGTGAGCTGGGGAAGGGGCGGCGCATCTGTGATGATGAAGCTGGCAAGTATCGGTGAGTGAAGCAAGCGTGTGTGCGTGCTCTTTTTCTTTCTTTCTCATTGCTGAGACATTTTGTCGACTTCTCTGTGTATGTACGCTGTGCGGAAAAGGCAGTCGGTCCGGTCCGTTGGCCCTAATTCGGATCGCGACTCGCTTCTCGACTTGAAATCGACCATTCCGAATTGCCGCCTTCTGCTGTGATTGAATCTCGGCGTGTCTGCTTCTCGTTGCTTGCTGCTTGCAGCCTCTCTCTTACTCTTGCGACTGCTGCTGCTCGACGCTTGCTCGAGCGTGGCTCCGCTCCCTCACCCAATTCACTCTCAACGCAAAACCAGTTCCATTTCGACGCTTCCCTCTTACTACTCCACCGCCGACCGAACGACCGACCTTCTCAACGAGTTGCGCTCAGTTCGTCATTCGCTCACTAGCTTGCTCCACCATCCTTCTTTTCACCTTTCACCTCTCCCCACATCCATCACTTTCCCTTGTACTTCGTGCCGAGCTCGCAGCAAGCAACCCCCGCAGTATCTTTCGCCACTCACTGCAAACGCTTCATCACTCACAAAGCGCATCGCACGGATCCCAGCTCGTTTCTCACCGTCGCACATTCGTTCGCAAAGGTTATCGAGATCGTCTTCCTCCGAACTCGACCCGCATTCCTCTCACCTGGATACTTCAGCTTGGACCCTGTTCTGGTGCATCTACCACCTGTTTGCCGATCGACCACGCGGCGCAGCGGATACCAAAAGCTCAAGCTCTCAGTGTCTAGCACCTTTTCTCCCATCTCGGCGAGAGCTTTTCGCGGTGGATCTTCGTATTCCTGCGTTCACAGAACTCGATTCGGCTCTGCCTCTCGACCTTCCCTTATCTATCGACAAACACTCATACCAGCGAACAACTCTTCGCGCAAAGAGGTTTTTTTTTTTTTTTTTTTTTTTTTTTTTTTCAGTCGAGTCGATACAAGGCCAATCGCAGTAACCGTGGCCATCGCCATTCCCCTGAACCAAATGTTCGACTGAAGATCCAGTCTGGACCATAGTTTTTCGTGGCCTTTGCCGCGCTACGCTGCAACGCTTCAGTGCCTCCGCAAGCACTTACACCCCACCAATCTCGTCTGCATCCGCTTTCTTCTGACACCCCGGTCCCCATCTGCAAGCAGAACCCCTGATAGCTGCTGCTAGCAGCATCGCAACACGACAACGACAAAATGCAGCACGCAATGGGTCGAAGACCAGATGCTGGTGCCAATTCGTCACAATCGTCCAAGTCTCACCTTCCAGCATCCCTCGGCATCGGCACTCCCGGCCCTCAGAAGCGATCTCTGAGCGAGCGTCTCAGGCTCTCTAGCAGCGCTTCGTCCTCTTCTCTTTCTTCACAGCGAAAGCCTAGCGATGGGCTCCAGTTCTCCAACGCAGACAGCGCTCCCCGTCCCAATGGAGGCGAGTTCGCGTCTTTCCCATCCATTCCAAGCTGGGGTCCTCAGACCTCCAACTCGTTCTCAAATCCACCAAATGGGCTTCCTATCAGCAGCAGTGCCGGATCACTAAGCTCGGCATCTACTTCTAGCTCCTCACGCAACTTCCTTGTTCCCATCGGATCTACAGGGGCGCGCCAAAAGCTCTCCATTTCCAATGCTTCGCAGCGACGCCGTCTAGCCGTCTCGGAAGACGCCGTTTGGTCGGGAGATAGCTCCTCAGCTTCACTGGACGGCTCAAACACCCCTCAGCCTAACGGGCTGAGTCTCAAACGCTCACAGTCCGACTTCCACAACCTCGCCGCTTCTGGTCAACGTGTCAGCAGGTCATCTTCTATCGGCAACTTTGGTTCGGGTCGCACCTCTGCTACTCCTGGTCCATCACAAGCACCAGCACAGTCAAGCGCTTCATCAGCTGAACTCATGCAGCAGGCTGCTATGCAGAGGTTATCATCTCAGCGCATAATGCCATCTCTGAAGAACAGGAGCGTCTCCGAGAACGTGGTTCCCACTCATTTCACCTCCAGCCGCTCGCCAGTCCCACCAGCTCCATCTCTTTCGCCATCCTCCGAACGTGAACGCTCGCTCGCTTCGACATCCCAAACGCAGGCAGCGCCGGCGATCACAGGTTCGACTACGCCGAGCACTCGTGCCAGCACAAACACTGTGCCTGACCGAACAGCCTCCATCCTCAAGCCCGCTTCGCGGTCTGACTTCCCACCTTCACCCGATACCGTCGAAGAGCGCAGACCGGAATCCTCCCAGCTTCTTGACTCGAACGGCGTCGATGCCGATAGCAGCATCACCTCCAGACCGCTTACGATCGCTGAGACGTACAAGCGAGCTATGCTCGAACGCGATGCTGAGCGGGCAAGAGCAGCGGCGCGTGCAGCTCCGGTACCCACGCTCCCACCAAGGGCACTTGCATCAGCATCCACCACAGTGCCCACGCTAGCGCCGGCGTCAGTAAACACATCTGCCCCGACACTCGACCTTAATTTGCCGGCCTCCAGCTTCTTCTTCGACGATGACAGCTCCGTGGCCAGTAGCTCGCTCACTGCTCGACCTTCGCAGTCTGCAACCAACGGCGTGCCGGCAAGTTCAAGGTCGCGAGATCTCCACAGCCACCTCAATGACTCTCCAAGGGCGCCAGCATCGCCAGTCACTGACGAGAACAGGAGGCGCATGGCAGCGCTTGCCAGCTCGTCACCACAGAAAGGGGATGCCGATCTGCCATTCCTTCAGCATTCCCACGACGAAGCCATGGCAATTCAGGATCGCATCCGAATGGGCATCACTGACGAGCCCGAATATGGGGGTCTCTTTGATCGTAGCTCCCCGCCGAGAGTACGACGTAGCAAGGAGGAGGCCAAGGCTGGACGGTCGTATCTCGCTCTCCGAGATGAGGAAGGAGACGCTTCCGACCGACAGATCAAACGCTCGCCTCAGCCCGACATCGCCGCCGCCGTACCGACCGCGTCTCACTCGCCCATACAGGAGCCTCAGCAATCTCAGCGACCACCCCAGCAGCCCCAGCAGGTCGATGCAGCTACCCTTGCAAAGTCGTCACCAGTCCCAAGCGCTCCGGCTGCTGCGCCACAGACACCTCCGGCAAACAAGAGCTTCGTACAGTTCTCTACCCCGGAAGGCGACCGCTCCACGCCGAAGAACGAGTCAAACTCCTTCGATCTCACCCCATCGCGCAAAACAGAGCCATCAATTGCGCCAGCCGCGGCGCTTGCATCACAGGAGCTCGACCGTCCTAGTTTGCCACGTGAAACTTCGCTCAAGACCTTGCAATCGCCTCCACACAAGCTTGAGGCGCAGCCCGGTCCTCGTGAGGAGGCAGCTCTGCAAGCCGGTGCGTCGGCTGCAACGACAAATTCACCCATCGCGCCCGTCTCTGAGGCTAACGCGACGACCCACAACAGACAACCAAGCTCATCATCGCCTATCAGCAGTGGCGAGCGCACTGTGCAGTCGAGCGAGAATCTCGAGGACGGGATCAGGTGGAAGCGCACTCAGGATATTCTTGCAGCCTTCTCGCCCGCACAACAGAGTCGATTCTCCGAGGCTAGCACCGATCTTTCCGACTCGCGTGCCCCTACGCGCAACGAGAACCGGTATTCCGGCAGGGCGTCCAGCATTTCGAGCAACGATGGCCTGGAGGAAGAGTCCAGCGATGGCCACATGCTCCCGACAAGTGCATGGCAAGAGGTCGAGAATGCGCTTAGGAGGTTTCGTGACAAGAACGCTGGTCCCGCTGCTGATCGCGGCAATTTGCTTCGTGCTGTCCTCTTGCCATTCCTGGCACTCGAAGCAGAGACTGCATCCGTCGACGTGGTCGGATCTGGCGTATACGTCAAGGGCAAGGCAAGGAGGGCCCTCTTCTTCGATTGGATCCGCTCGCTTCTCCTGGAGCTGCAACACGTTCAGACTTCAGCCGATCGTGGAGCCATCCTGGAGAGCATCGCATGCATCATTGAGAGCCGCAACTTCTCCGCCTCGATTCTTAGCACCGATCCGGAAGACGAAGCGCGTTTCTCGTCCGTCTTTGGTCACATTCTGTCTTACGCTATCGGCGAGCTCAACAAAAAGGGAGTCTACCAGAATACGCTCATCTTCTCAGGTCGATTGTTGGCTGTTGCCTTCTTCCGGGTCAACGGTGTTGCCAGCAAGCTCCTGCGTGCACTACCGGTCAACCGCTTTGCTCTCGAACGCGTGGCGCGAGAGTTTGAATGGCAGAGGAAGAGACCCACCGACTTCGAAAGGTTCGCAAACCGCTTCCCTGCCACATTGCGCCAGCTTTGCTACAAAGACTCGCGAGAGTATCTCAAAATGCTCGACAGCGAGTCGATTGCCGGTGCAGGCAACGGGTCCGACTCTGGACCAAATGAGGATGATAGGTTCTTGGTCCGCCAGCCTGAAGTCGAGGTGGAGATGTCTGGCAACTGGCTGCGTCGATGGCAGTCGGATGACTCGGAGCTCTTCTTCAGTTTCTGCCGAAGCTATCACCGACAGCTCGCCAGTCTCTTTGCCAGCTCCAAGTCGCTGGAAAGTGTGTCCAAGTACTTCTTCGGCGGTCCTGGCTACGCTCACCTGGCTACCTGTGTCCATCAGAAGTGCTTGGCACTTGTGCACCGAGTCATTCTGTCAGTCACGACACTCTCGTCGCAGAAAAACTTCAACCCGGCCGGCGAGACCGCGAATGTGCTTTCAGGGAGCACTGCAGGCAAGCCACGTATCTTGGAAGCAGCCAACCGCAGATGTACTGCCATCGTTGTCGATATCGTCCGGGCCCCCGCTGGAACCAACATGATCTTTGGACCCATGCTGGGTCTGCACATCAAGGCATTGATCAAGCGCACCTCGCTTTACGACGTGCAGGGCGTCTTCTGCCTGCTCGACTGGCTCGATGGTGTCATCAGCCACATGGACTCAAATGACCTCATCAACGAAGGTTTGATCGACGTTTCGTTCATCATCACGACCATTGGCATGCTACTCGAGAACGCCGATCATGCACTTGCCTTGATGAGGACGATTGCCTTCTGCTACGCCAACTTTGGTGTGCTTACCGCAACAACAGAAAATCGCTTCTACTTCTGCGAGCAGATCTTGCTCAAGCCGACCGTCTTCCACAAGCTCTTCCTTTCGTGGTCGTTCACCATTCGTGCCTACTACTTGCATCTACTTGTCTTCCGACTGGCCCGTATTCGCGACTTTCCTCCGCCCAGTGATGACCCTGGAGGACGAACAGCGTTGCGTGTGGTGCGGCTCTTCAACCAACGTCTCGAGGCATTGCGAAAGAGACACGACTCACTGTCGCCCGAGATCGACTCGAGTTCGGACGACACCAAATCCGAGGACAGCAAGTCGCGCAAGTCCGGCACTTCGACGTTTGTCAGCACCATCAAGCGCGCTTCGACCGACGGAGGTGCCGGCTCCGAGGGCAGCGCAGATGGCCGCCCCAAAGCTGAGAAGATCATGGGCATGACCGCTGTTGATGGCCGTTCCGCCAACAGCACACCTGCAGTGAAGACGGATTCTAGCAAGAAGTCGTCTCACTCCAAGACCAAGAGCTGGCTCAAGGCGTTTGGTCGAAGCAGCAGCTCGAACAAGCTGAGCGACAAGGAAAAGGGAAGCAACTCGCCTCGTCAAGTGGGTGCATTCTCGCCCACATCGGGCAAAGTCATCTCACCTTCAGCAGAGTCGGATGACGATAGCAAGACGATTGGCAGTGCGAGAACGACACCACGCACCTCGTTTGAATCGACGAGCTCGGACGCCATGTCGGATGTCTCTACCTTGGCTGGCAGTGTACGGGGCAGTGCTAGTGGACGTAACTCGAGGAATGGCGGCGGATTTGAATTCGACATCAAGCAGCAGACCGCTTCGCAACAACAGCAGCAACAGCAATCCCGATCGTCTTCGCAAGTGGGTGCGAACAGCGCAGCAAACAACGCCGTTCTCAGCCCTACGCACGACGCTGGGATTGCCAAGGACACTGTATTTGACCTGCAATCCACGCACGCACACCATCCGCTAACACCCGGTCGCACACCTCAATCGCCTCGTATCTCGAAAGCCTTCTCTCGCCGTGCATCTATGCTCCCCGGTCCAGCCTCCGAGTTGGTGGCTAGCATGATGGAAGGTGAGGAAGAGGAAGTGCCTCCTGTTCCTGATCTGCCTGCAGACACTTTTGGGTTGGGATTGAGCGGCATGAACGGTAGCAAAGATGCGGAGGTGTACGACGAGACACTGCACATCTATGCAGTGCAGAGTCTGAGGGAGTACGAACAGACGGTTCAGGAGCACGATGAATTCTTTGCTTCGTTGCCAGAAGAACAATCTGCTCAGGTGCCTAGGTTACCGGTCAATTGGCCTGCTATGTGGTCTTCAACTGGAGAGTGATCCTTCAATGGCGCTGGGAGAGGTCTTGTTCTAAGCAACAGGCCAGCAAGTGATATATACATTCTAGTGTACAACATCTTCCGCCGTGCTGATCGCGAGGTTGTGAGGCTAACACGATGAGAGCCTGAGCCATTCATTATCATTGAGCAGAGTTGAAGTTGTTGTTTGTCCGCGGAAATGCACGCCTAGTCAGCGTCTGTAACTTGGGCAATCCACAAAAGCAAGGCAGCAGCGAAAGAAGAGGCACGGCGGCGGCTTTCGACTGCTTTTGTGGCTGTCGATCCGTTCTTGAGTTGGATTTCAAGGGTCCGCTTTCGCTTTTTCCGGGGATCGACTTCTTGTGTAACACTGCAGCCTGGAAGAACTACCATACCGCCGCTAGGACCTCTCGGTGTGGAGCGGGCGAAGCAGTTCGTAGCGAAGGCGCAGTCACCGTGTGTTGTAGCACCCTTACGAGAACACAATGCTGGATGGAGAGTGTCGGACGACTTCCCTGAACCTGTGTCTGTCGAGCATTCCCTGCCTTCCCTCTCGACCACACCCACCTGCTAACGATCCGGTCGTCTCTGCTCGCGGTTCGGAATCATTGGCTTACGCTCCCGACTTCAGACATCCTTCCGCTCCGGATTCGAGGAGTCGTGCGACCATGTCCTCCTCGACACACCAACCGGTGCAGGACACCAACTTCAGCTCTGCTCTCCCCGAGGACGCCCCTTCTCAACAGAGCCAGCAGCACTATGGCGCCCTCCCCACCACTTGTCCGTCTAACGCGCTGTCGGCGCCGAAACCAACCGCCGTCTCGACCCGTGCTGTTGCGCCTGATCTCCTCCGCGGTCTTATTCTTCCTCTGATGTCTCTCGATCACGCAGCGCTCTTCATGGGCGCCTGGCTTCACGGTACACCCAAGCAGACCGAAAACGCAGGCACCCCAATGCACGAATGGAACTTCACCTCGGCCTACGTCTCGCGTACTATCACGCATCTCTGTGCTCCGGGATTCTTCTTCCTCATGGGTATGGGGACAGTCTATTTTCACAAGTCCAGGAAGAGGATCGGCTGGGGTAAAGCAAGGATGGTCAAACACTTTGTGGTCAGGGCTGTGGCTTTGACGCTGGTCAGCGAGGTAATGGGCGAGACGTTGATGTGGGGCAGGGGTGTGTGGTTGATCAATATCGTGTTGATTGGCCTGGCGGTGGACTATCTCTTGACAGGTCTGCTTTGTGTATTGCTGGAGGAGACTGATCAGCTAGTAGCGAAAGGTTTGGACAAGTTCGGCGCTGGCAAAGACGGTGAGAGACGACCTTTGCTTGACGATTCCAACACTGAGCAGCAAGATGATACATCCTCAGCCTCACCTCGTTCGCGATCGCTTTCATTCTGGACCCACAACGTCCTTCTCCTCGTTCTAACCTACATCACTATCTTTTGGAATGTCTGGCTTTCTCCCACTCACGGTCGATGTTCCGCTACTGCCTCCCACCCCTCCCTATCCAGCACACCGATCGAGCTCCTGGCTCTGCAACCGCTTGCCTCTTCGCCTGTCCCTCCTCCTCGTAGCCCAGCTTCGTCTTGGGGTCCATGGTTCGACTTCTGGTTTTATCCCGTGCAGAACCGTATCGTCATGTCCGGCTTCCCACCTCTCGCCTGGCTCTCGTTCTCTATCTTTGGTCTGCTTTACGCACATGTCATGCTGTACAAGAAATGGTCGCCCTCTGCTGTCATCACAGGCAACCTCGCCACTGCTGTCATTCTCTTCGCCCTCTTCGTCTCGACTCGTGTGCTGCACTTTGGAAACTTGTCAGAAGGCTGTCTGCGCATGCCAGAACACATCGCGCATCCGGACAAGAACGAGTATCTGGTCTCGATGAGGAGCTTCTTTTACATTACAAAGTATCCACCCAGCCCGAGCTTTTTTGCTCTTACTATGGCGGTCAACTTTGCTCTGCTGGCTCTGTTCAGTGCGATTCCGCCCGGTGTTGCGACAAAGATCCCTGGGTTGATGAATTACGGTGGAAGTGCGCTGTTTTTCTATGTGTAAGTGCTCGTTCTTCCTTCTGTTCATGGTCTTTGTTGGACGTTGTACTGACTCTTTTCTTTCTTCTCATTGTCGATGTCGACGTGTGCTGTGACGGTCAATAGGGTTCACATGTATCTGTATGCCGTACTCTCGATCCCAGCTCACCACTTGTTCGATCACGATTTGCCCGACAAACCACCCAACGGTTGGGAAAAGACAAGAGGTCTTGGTCCCACAGCACCTTTTTGGATCACTTGGCTACTCGGCCTTTTCATCCTCAGTCCACTATGTAGGCTCTATGGCAGATTCAAGGCTACAAAGGGGCCTGATTCGCTCTGGCGATTCTTCTGAGCTTCTTTCCGCATCACTACCGGATTGTACTGTCTATTGCTACTATTCGTGCGAGGGTATATCTGCTGTGTGTATTGATTAAGCAAGAGCAAAGATCTCAGCTTGATAGATCGTGACCCTTCCATAATCATCTGTACTGCCTTTCATGTCGAACCTCAACCAGCCAACCTCGGCCTCGTCGCCGTTGATTGCGCCACCAAGGTCGAAGTATTGCTTTGCGTTTGTGTCCTTGACCCAGACCTCTACACCACCTTTTGCTACTTTATCCCACGCCTTGCCATCCTTCGAGCCCAATAGTGTAAGACTCATGGGCGAAAACCCTCCTGCGAAAGTGATCGATATCGAATGCAGTCGTGCAATCGATAGAGGAGTTGCGAGCTTGAAGGATAACGTGTAGTGTGCTGTGGAAGGGTCAGAATTGGGAGGAAGGTTGTCGGAAGTCCAGCAAGTTTCTAAGGATCCATCGAGGACGTTTTTGCCTTCTTTTGAGTTTCCTGATGAGACTCTGTACTCGGTGGAATGGGACGATTGTCAGTTTACACTGTTTGAGAAAGAGAGCGAGTAAGGAAGGGATGGGGGCAGAAAAAACTTACTTGACTTTCACCTCTCCCGAACCAGAGGAAAGGACATTGATCAGAGTTGATTCAGCAGACGCTGCTGGAGCTGTCAGTGTTGGTGCGATGCTCATCTCTGCTAGAAACGACAGTTGAAGAGTGTTGTGAGAGAGGGTGGAGAAGAAAGAGGTTCAATGTCGAACGAAGAAACTCCACTTGGTGAAGCGCAGAAAAGTGTCCGATTTCCCGACTACAGTCGAACCTCTCAAAATGAAACATTTTATTTTTTTAAAATTGCGGAAAATTGTTAAATGTGAATATACATTGGATCTTTTTTATCTTGGGCAGGAGAGTAGCTAGACACAAACAGAAACTTTATTTTTTCATATCTACATTGCAGTCAACCAATTCGGTCAAATACAAGTGCTACACAAAGCTAGTGCCTCCAAAACAGCTGGTGACAATAGCTTGTGACTTGACAAGATGTCTTGAGCTGCTTGTAGAGTCTGTAGCTGCATCTGAAGCATCATTTTGGCTACATCAGTCCTCCCATCATGCTCCAAGGGGCTAAGAGGAGGTGTTGAGATGTCTTCCAGGTCCTGGTCCTCCTCAGTCTCCACTATACATTCCTCATCTTCACCTGGTGGCTGTACCACATCCTGAACACTCACTTGTGTCAGTCTCCTAAGTGTTTCTTCTAGCTCAGCATCCATGCTTCCCTCTTCAGCCTGATCTTCCTGCTCAAACTCCACCAAACCTGTATGTCTCCAGCAATTCCTTATAGTGATGCTACTGAACTCCCTCCAGATTTGTTGGCTGATCCTTATTGCAGTTAGGATGTCAATCTTGTAGATATTCTTGCTTCCAAGCTCTGCTTCTAGGAGGGCCATAGAGCATTGCCTAGCCCTGTACTGCTTCTTAAAAGCTGCTATAATTCCAGCATCCTGTTTGATGACTGGCAGCTCTCTATCAATGATATCCTGTTGTATACTGCCTGCTTCTCCATGGGCTACCTGTTGTTTGAAGGAGTGTCTGTTGCAAAACTCCTCCAGCCACCCATTAGAGAACTTGAGAGTGAGTTGCTGAGCTGCTGGAGTAGTAGAATTGAGTCTAGTTTGGAGTATCTGCCCCTGCTGCTTTGCCTATAAGTCTGCTTTTGCTAGAAGATGGAGATTGTTCTGATGATGAAGAGGAGGCTGAATTGAGGATTCTCCAGATTGATGTTCTACTTGGTTTATATGTGAGGTTGAAAGTAGTCCTAGCCCACTCTGCTAGATCTTTGGTGGAGCAAGGCTGGTTGAGTGCTATCTGAGCATTGTAATGCAAAGCTATCTGTTGTTTCTGATCACCTGAAAGGCTATGGCTGGTGGAAGGAGGTGTTCTTGGTGACCTAGGCATAGTGAACTTGTTATGTGAAGTAATGGTGGTGGTAGGAAGGAGAGAGCAACTGCTTCATCTTCCTGAGATTGAGAGCTTCAAAATGAGGTACATGGTCTGTGCACCTTATGGTGGGTGGTGTTAGTTGTCAGAGCTTTTTATGACTAAAATTAATACTTAAAAATGCGGTAATTTTAACTGCTGGAAATGTTTCATTTTGAGAGGTTCGACTGTACAGTACTTTTTCTTATGTTTTGGACCCTGATTGCATCTTGTCATTAACGAACTGCATATACAGTCAAAGCTCTGGACCAATTCTTGCGCTGTCTCTGGAACGAACATGTCTATATGAAGTCTTGTTCACGCTCATTGTCCCCTTTGTTCGCACGCAGCGCACGGACTGCATTCGGTTCCGTCGGCTTCATCAACGCTCAGACCGCCTCGCTTCGCGTTCTTCCTTCACCTCATCTCCATCCCGCTTTGCAACAACGCTTCTCGACTTCAGACCAACGCCGTATTCATCGCACTGAGCCGATCAATTCTGCTGGGAATCCGCCTTTCGATTTCCTCTATCCCTCCCGTCACAACGACTTGTTCTACGTAGACGCATTCATCGAATCAACCTGGACACTCGAAGACATGGCCAAGGCGACAAAGGGCGGCTACTATGCCGTGCAGAAAGGTCGACAACCAGGAATCTACAACACCTGGACGGAATGCGAAGCAGCAACAAAAGGGTTCGCTGGAGCAGTGTTCAAGAAGTTTCCTACAAAACAAGAGGCAGAGACTTTTGTGCGTGGGAATGGATACGGTCCCCCCTCTTCTTCTTGTGCCTCATCGTCTTCCTCATCGTATTCCTCGGTAGCAAGCTCATCGAAGCACGGAGCTCTGGGCAAACGTAAACCCTCCGCACCCTCTTCTCACACCGTCAGGCCATCGACCTACAAACGACCTCAAATCTTCCCCTCATCCTCCTCCGGGCTGAAAACAATAGTCTACTGTGACGGTTCCTCCCTCTCCAACGGCAAATGTTCCGCTCGAGCAGGCTACGGAGTCTACTTCCCCTCTTCTACTCTCTCCCATCTCTCCGAATCACGTCGTCTTCCTGGTCGACAACAAACCAACAACCGCGCAGAATTAACCGCCATAGTTCGTGCTGTTCAGCTTTGCCCCAATGACGGCTCCCAACTCATCATCTTCAGTGATTCGAAGTATGCTATGAGCTGCGTCAATGACTGGATTTATAAATGGAAGCAAAACGGTTGGAAGACTCAAATGGGTAAAGACGTTGAGAATAAGGATCTTATAGTGAGATTGGATGAAGAGATGGAAAGGAGGAAACCGAGACCCAAGTTGGAATATGTAAAAGCTCACGCAGGGAACGAAGGGAATGAAGTGGTGGATAAGATGGCGAAAGTTGGTGCTAGTATGTGTGAAACTGATGTCGATTTGACGATCAGGCAAGAACAGACTGCGGAAAAGAAGTAGCCGGACGCAAGGGAGGATGGGGTCAGAAAGGTCGATTTTGATGGGTTCACGATCGATGTTAGAGTCAGACCGACTAGAGATGCTAGCTACTAGAATGAGATACGATAGCAAAGCAACAAGAGTGGATTACCGGGCTGTGCGAGTATGAGGGACGAAGGTGTTCAGCCTGGTGTGAGTGCGGGTGAAGGGCTGTTGAGATCCGTGATCCGAACTTGATGGTTAGCGGTCTGGACCCTGAATATGGATCATGTGTCGGGGAAAAAAAGAGCTTTAGATTTGGCCTGCATGAGGGATTGTCCGATCCTGATACGACACAGGCTAGAATGTCATAGAAACAGGCATATGTGTGTTGCGGGTGGAGCTGCAGGGCTCTGAGGCTCCAAGGCTCCCGGTCCGCCGTAGGGGGGCCGGATGAGCGCAGAGGGAGCGGTTACAGAAGGGAAACAGCGGCGATGCGCAGACAAGGGGGGGAAAAGGGTGGGTAAGTGCGAGAACGAGCTAAGCGAGATCAGCACCAGAGGAAGTGATGGTGGAGTGAGACGTGATGAGATTGGGTCACCTTGTGCGATCAGGTCCACGGATCCATTCACATGAACATCACGTGCGTGGTGTCTAGTGGGGTTCATGCTTGTGCTAGCATATCCTCCCACACAAACTTCATCTCGACCCGCTAGCCAGCTCTATATTTATCAGGTCTCTGCTACCATTTCTATCTTCGTCCAACACATCAACATCTCTCTAGTAGACAGCGACCCCAATCCTAGCAGTCCACCATGCCCGACACCTGGTACGCCGTCGTAGAAGGTCGACGACCCGGTCTCTACCGCACCTGGGAACACTGTTCAGCCCAAGTTCACGGTTGGTCACGATCAAACTTTCGCAAATTCCACAACATCGAAGACGCACGTCGCTACCTCTACAGCCGCGTCATTATCGCCTACACTGACGGTTCATCCATCAACAACGGTCGTCTTGATGCACGAGCAGGCTACGCTGTTTTCTTCCCTCCCGCTCTCCACCTTGACCATCTCAACGAGAAAGGCAGACTTAACGGTACAGAACAAACCAACAACCGTGCCGAACTTAAAGCTCTAATCCGGGCTTGCCAAATAGCGCCCAAAGACAATCGTCCGCTGATCATCTGCTCTGATAGTCAATATGCGATGAACACGGTTGGTGTTTGGATTGACAAGCGGCGTACTAATGGATGGAAGAACGCGAAAGGATTACCGGTTAAAAATGATGACTTGATTAGACAGCTAGATAAAGAGATGCAGGAAAGAAGACCAAGACCAAGACTGGTTTATGTTCCTGCACATGTAGGATTTGCTGGCAACGAGATCGCTGATCAGATGGCCAAGGAGGCTGCGAGCTATATGAAATTTCATAAGCGCATATGGGAAGAGCCTGAATTGGCATTGAAGCTCTTTATGGATTCTGATTCTGAGGATTCCGAAGAAGATTATTTCTCGGATTCTGATGAGAGTGACTGGTGATCCGCTTCACTTGTTCGTCACTTTCATGGTCGCAATCTAGCTTGTTTCTACACTATACCTAACGGTGAGAGTAGCAACGTGGATCATTGTTTCAGAAGCCGCCGCCAAAGTCAACTGTAACGTTCCCTTTGTTTCCTCACTGATCAGCAAGTTCCCTTTGTCCCTCTGGGAACAGAACTTTCACCCTTCTTCTTTCCGTCCAATTGTCTGATTCCGACACAATGATATACCATGGTTCGCTTCCCTATCATTAATGAAACGAGCTCCAACATTTGCAATCGATGCTGAGCTCTACAGTAGGCATGCGTAAAGCGCTTTGGATAACTGCACAAAGTCCGGTCCCAATCTGTCGGGCTTGAGGCGCATGACCAACGATTCGGCGCCTACGCTGTCGTAGACGGACGCTGTCCTGGCATATATACCTCATGGGTTGACTGCGCAGAAGAAGTCAACGGCTGGTCGCGAGCCCTTTTCCGCAAATTCTCCTCCTACGATGAAGCTGAGGACTATCTCTACAACAACGTCATCATTGTCTACGCCGATGGTTCCTGTCTTGACAACGGAATGCCGAACGCACGAGCTGGGTACGCTGTCTACTTTGAGAACCCCGAGCTACAACATCTCAATGAAGCTGCGCGTATAATTGGTGAACAAAGTAGCAGTCGCGCAGAACTTGTTGCTATCACTCGAGCCGTTCGGCAGGCGCCCAACGATCAGTACGCTATGAATACGGTGGGAACCTGGATCTGGAAATCGCGAGGAAGTGGTTGGCCCAATGCAAAAGGTCAACCGGTAGCCAATCGAGACTTAATTCAGAAGCTCGAAGATGAACTCCGCTCGCGTTGCATTCATCCAAAACTCAGATATGTTCCGGGACACGCAGGTGTCGAAGGCAATGAGATCGCCGACAAATGGGCCAGGCAAGCTGCCGAGAAGAACGGATGGTAGCAATCTCACACCTGTAGAAAGGCGCCTGACACTGATCCAGAGCCACGGCGGTGCTCTGTGTGTCGCCATTCGTAGCATCCATCGCATTCTGCAACGTTAGAAGTCCAATCAATACGTTCGTCTGGTACTAGTAAACGGGCTGAGTGGGGTGAGTGTGTGGGAAGAGTGGGATTCTGGTACAAAGCTCATGTGCACCATGAATGGTCCGAAGATGACCATGCGTGCCCGTTATTATTGTTCTATCATCACTTGCAAAGCCGAAAGCGGCCCCTGCGGCCCCTTTTGCGATGATCGCAATCTGCACAAAGCCAGCAATCGCACGCTCAGCACCCATTTTCATCTCGCATCGCTAGCCACGGACCCCCTTTTGACGCACAGACCTTTTCTACCACTTGTCACAACCCAATCACTTGTTTTGTCCCACTCAAAATCAACTTCTATCTTCACATGCTTCATCTAAACACTCGAGTGACTGCGCAATTCTGAGCTAGCGAAAACAGAGCTTCTTACTAGGTATAAAGAACTCCCGGATCGCAAGAACCGACTTTCCTACCAACCACCATCATCTGCCCCGGCCACTAATCCCTCGAGCCTTCTTCAAATGTGCCTCCGAATCGGCTAACTTCAACTTGCGATGAGCTCATCAGTAGATAGCTCGTTAGACTCATCATACGAAATTATTTCTGTAACGACTTCGTCAAAGCCAACATTCGAGCTCATCTCCTCCACCGCATCCTTCTATGCTGTTGTCAATGGTCGAACACCTGGCATTTACGGTTCTTGGACTGAATGCGAAGCACAAGTCAGGGACTGGCCTGGAGCTGTGTACAGTGAATTCTTCACCCGTCAATCGGCTGAAGAGCATCTATGCTCAAACGCCATCAATGCGTATGTTGATGGATCATGCTTTAAAGACAGAATGTCAGTCGTAAGAGCTGGTTGGGGAATCTACTCTGCCGCATCTGTTGAGCTTGCGAAGTTCAGGATTCTCAGAGTTCCCGGCATCAAACAAAGCAGTAGTCGAGGAGAGTTGGTTGCCTTGATACGCGCCCTCCAAATCGCTCCCAGAGATGACCGTCAACTCGTCTTGTTTTCTGACAGTGAATACGCTTTGAAGGCGGCAAAGGAATTGTTGCCGCTATGGCGGAGAAGAGGCTGGCGAAATTCTCACGGCAAACCGATGGTAGACCAGGATCTTGTGATCCAGCTTGACTACGAACTAAGGAGACGTTTGTCGAAGCCGAGATTGCTTAAGGTTCGCGCACACGTAGGCATAACAGGAAACGAGCTTGCCGATAGGCTCGCAAAACAGGGCGCCAAGCTTGTTGACAAGGTAAGCCCAAAACTCCGCTCAAGACATTTGCTTGCACACTGATTTCCAACTCATGATCATTCTCCGTGGTTCGATCCGACGTCTTTCGATGCTTCACCACAGACCGTATCAGATAATGTCCCAACTTCAGCTCAGCCAGATCAGCTTGTTTTCGTTGAGGTGGGAACCTCGGTTGCGTTAGCGGCCCTCTCCCCTCGAAAAGCGCGCGCAGATATTGTACAGCCGGCACAACTTGGCCAGTGCATCAAAGCCCTAACGTCGCCTTGAAGACGTTGTACAGCAATACGGTGAGTACTTCTGCTCACTCAGACATGCCTCGTCCTCGGCGCGCACCGCCCCCAACAGTGCATCTACTGCTCCGGCAGGACAGGTAGGGAGTTACCTGTCACCACGGCGCGCACCGCCCCTAATAGTGTAATCGCAGGTACGAGCTCCGGCTGTGCCTGTACAGTCTCCGGACTTCTTCTCGCCTCAGGGCATGGCACGCATCGCCAATCACAGCTCGCGCAGCTCAATAGCGTCTTATCTCGCCTCTTCAGGCATCTGCGACATGCCGTCTGACTCGGCTTTGACTCTGTTATGTGCTCGCAGGTCTTCCTCCTCAAGACTGACGCTTTCTGTGGCCATGCTATGTCGGTGTCCACTTCGAAGAAGTCACGGACGTCATAAAATCCTCTCAACGCAGAATTGCAGGCTGTAATAACACTTTTTATCGTTGTAAAACACGAGGTATCGAAGTGACATTGCATTCGATCGCGGAAGCGACATGTAGAAGTGAAATTATAATAGTGTGAAAGCCGTCTGCCGACTTGCGTCTAAAGCAAGAACGTGCTGCGCGAGAAGCGACATCACGAAGTCACAACCAGAACCGTAAACCCAGCGACAACGAGCAAAAACACGAGATCGCCCAACACTTCTCCCTTCCATCCAGCACCCACCCTAGTCGCACCGTTGGTATGCTTGCCAGGCGTAAAGCTACCGAACCCAGCACCGGAAGCATCGAGCTTTGGCAGAGCGTCGTTGCTGGTGTTGTTTCCATTGACAGTCGTGTTTGTCACATCGCCTGGCCTTTTGTCGCCCTGAGGCAAGACGATTCCGGGAGTCTGAAGGTAAGGTTGAATTTGGCTAGGGATAGATGTCTGACCAGAAGCTGGGTCGGGAGAACTACCTTTGGGCTTGATTGCGAATTGAGGAGATTTGTACAACACTTTGTTCTCTGTTCTCACCAAAGCGTAACTTTGTCAGCACTTTCGATCTGTCTCCGTCTCAAAGGAACAAGGGAGGTGCTCACCTTTGTGATCGTAATCAGTCGAGTTGACGAAAAGCAACGAGTAGCCGGAAGCAGGAGCGATACAAGGAACATACACCATAGCAGCGTTCAGGCTGCCCTGAAGCGCATTGCCGATCTCGAAATCATCGTTGAGAAGAGTCTTGTTGGAGTTGGTGAGCATGATCGTCACAACCGGCGAGGAAGAAGAGAGGGCGGAGGAAGAGGGAGAGTCGGACTTCCAGGTGAGGTTGTTCCAACCACAAGCAACCCAGTAGTCAGTTGGACCTGGGAAGGTCACGTCGTACGATGCGACGGCGGCGGTGGCGGCAGGAGAGGTGTCGAGAGCGAAAGCCATCGTTCCGAACGAGATGAAGAGGCTGAGGACAGGGAGGCAGGTGCACTGCATGATCGCGAGGCACGGATCTGGAGGGAGGTATAAGGACGTTAGGGGAGGGTAAAGGGATGTGAGGAAAGGGAGGGGACGTGTGATGAGGAGGCTGCACTTGAAGTCGAGAAGGTCAACCTTTATATCTTCGTGCTTCCAAAGCACACCATTTCACTCGACGAAGAGCGCAGGTGGGAGGTGTTCGGACTTAGACTTCATATGTCGCTTACTCCTTATGTAATAACCGGTCATGTCGGTCATTGTCTCTCATGGCAGCCCCTGAGTCAACACTGATAGCCAACCGCCTCGACGAAGGAGCGTGCCGTGATAAGGACATATGAAGAAGCCGGTCAAGACGCGGCTACCACCCACCTCCTCTGGACCGTCACTTCTCACCAGGTGAGTGGCTTTTGAGACTTCGTGTCCGAGCCGCTACCGAACAATGTCCTGTCGATGTCGGCTTCGATCGTGAAGCAAGCCGTATTGCGGCTGATGTCGCGATGATAAGCATGCCAATTCTGTCATTCGAAACGGCATGTACAACACTCTGCCTGATTGACCATGATTCCGGCTGCTTGCTACGATCCGAGCTGATAAATGGCACTCGTCGACATGCGCAACAGATTTTGACCGCTGCCAGAATAACCTTCTCAGACCTCTCAGTCTGACACACACGCAAGTCTTTTGTCAGCAAGCCCATACGCGCTCTTGAAAGTGGGTTCAGGTGGGATCCGCAAAGGTGCACCATCGACCGATCCTCACGTCTTTTAAGTCGTGGATTTGAGTAAGAGCATACCTGTTGGGACCCGAAAGACGGTGAACTATGCCTGAATAGGGTGAAGCCAGAGGAAACTCTGGTGGAGGCTCGTAGCGGTTCTGACGTGCAAATCGGTCGTCAAATTTGGGTATAGGGCGAAAGACTAATCGAACCATTTGTTGACTACTACTAGGTGGTTAAGAGGCGACTAAAAGTGTTCGTCTAGTAAGTGCTGAAGATTGCGACACTATCAAATTGCGGGGACACCCTAAAGCTTTCAATACCAAGCCGACATGGAAACATAGTCGGTGGCCGAGTTAATGACCCTGGGTATGGTAAAAACTTGAAAGATGTTACAATGGGCAATCCGCAGCCAAGCTCTAAGGGTCTTTTTTATTAAGATCTATGAGTGCAGTTCACAGACTAAATGGTAGTGGGTTCATCGCAGGAGTCGATGGGCTTAAGATATAGTCGGACCTCCTGCGAAAGCGGGCCGGGGGATGAAAGTTAGAGATCCTTCAGCAGTAGATCTCTTTCCGGAGCCTCTGGGAGTTGTTGCAGAAACAACTTTGGGTGATTGCTAGTAGCTGGTTCCTGTCGAAGTTTCCCTCAGGATAGCGGAGACTCACATCAGTCTTGTCGAGATGAGAGGAAGCATCACATCTGAGCATCAACTCAACGTGTTAGACCGCGTAAAGTTTTGCATTTGTGTCACGTGATGCGCCCACCAGAGGGAAATTTTTGGGAAGGACCAGGCGAGACCCTTCTTTCCCTTGGTTCTCCTCCACCTTGCCCTGTCAACTCGCAATCGACTTGCCTTCAAACACTATCCTACTTGCAACCTCGTACCAGTACACGAGCAGCACTATCGAAGCAGAGGCCCAACTTTGAATCTCGTAAAGACTACAGAACCACTAGTTTCGCTCACATAACCGAGAATGCGTCTCTTAACACACAACCTCCTCGCATGCCACGCAAAAGCATGTCAAACGACATCGAACAACTTCCCTCTCCTTCTCCAGAACGTCCAACTCGAACTTATCGAAGCCGAACCAAATGAGACATTTATTAAAGGCTTCCTCCCCAAAATCGACTGGCCAGCGCTCGTAAAGACGGCGAGAAGCTTGGGCGACACTTCGCTGCCAGACCAAGGACCAGACGCTTCCAAGCCATTGGAGGACCAGGAGCTAATCAAGGCTTTGCATCGTGTATTGCTAGAGGTAAGTAGCAGCTTTCAATGAGCGTCGATTAGAGCTTTTCGGTTGAGGAGGAAAGAGGAGGAATGCTGACGTATCAAGATCCTTTGTTTTGGTGTTGCCTCAACAGATCCACGTAGTCGAGGGTCAAATGGTGTGCCCGAACTGCCAACACATCTACCAGATCCGAAGCGGCATTCCAAATATGCTTCTTGCTGAGCACGAGATTGGCAAGTAAGCCAACCTCATCGATGACCTTTGCATCAGGCTCGATAAAGCGTCACGACTCGTTCGACTTATGGAGAATGACAGCTTTCACGAACCCTCTTATCGGACACATCCTGTGATCTTGTTCCGACTTTGTACTTGTACCGGCACCCATTTCAACCACATTTGCATATTCACATCCGGCCCTACATAGCATTTGAAGGCGGCGCACCATACTGGGACCGAATGTTTGCTCCTCGTTCTCACTCAACAGCCTGCGATCATGAACGTCCTGACAACCTTTGCGATTGTGCGTGACCTATGTACAGCTGGAGCTGATGGCTCGAGCCTCCGTCCGTAGCAGAGCTGCTATCGAAACCCATCAGAGATTTGAAGGCATTGGATCTAAGCACAATCGAAGCAGTGAATGTTGAAATCGAAATCGGGCTTGAGGTGAAATGTCGAATCGCGATACGTTTGGGCCAACGCGTGTAAGACTCGGCAACTGCCAAAATTGATGCAACAGGGGCGGCACAGCCAGAGATCAAGAACAACACCATTCCTCCACACCGATCCATCATCCTCATCATCAACCCTACTCGATTGTAAACGCAATAACCCTCTTCCTGCATCGACATCTGCGGCTTCATTCACAAATCGACTCGATAACGGCATCTAGCGCTTGGCTAACGCAGAGGGATCAGCATCCATCCCAAAATAGCCAACGCCTTCCAACTTAGAGCACCACAGGCAGTTCAGCTTTCTTCAGCACAACCTCGAATCGTTTTCATAGCGGCTGACAGGAAGCGGTGCAGAGATGGCGTCATTCTTCTCATTCTCAAGTCCAGTCGACGTCGACGTGCGGTTAGAGGGCGAAGATGCACGCAAACAGGTCGAGATCAAGATGGACAAAGCGGGCAAGGAGAAGTGCCCAATCTACTTTGATGGGGAGAGCGTGAAAGGATCCGTACGTGCTCAACAGTTAGACCGCATCGTCACCTCGACTCGTCTTGACATCTTGCTGACGTTTTCTTTCCACCATTCTCGAATTGTGTCGTTGGGAAACACAGGTATCAGTCCGCGTAAGAGATGGAAAGAAGCTAGTGCATGAAGGGATCAAGATCGAGTTTGTTGGCAGTATTGGTACGCATCATTCAGCTCGCACTCAGACGTAGTCTTCTGCCACAAATCCGGCCAACCTTTTATCAGACTTTGAAGTATGCTGACGAATCTCCCTTCTTCCAAATCGAATCGGCGTTTTCCGATGCAGAGATGTTCTATGACCGAGGCAACCACTACGAGTTCCTCTCGCTCGTGCAAGAGCTTGCTTCACCAGGCGAGATGCGAGCAGCACAAAACTTTGACTTTGAATTCAAGAACGTCGAAAAGCAATACGAGAGCTATAACGGAATCAATGTCAAGCTAAGGTGAGTCTGCAAGCCTATTCCTCAGCCTTGTATCAAGCGATGCTAATGATTGTTGACATTGCGTTGGTGTCTCTCATAGATACTACATACGAGTAACGATATCGCGGCGTTTGACAGACGTTGTCAAGGAGCGAGACATCTGGGTCCACTCATATCGAATGCCACCAGACTCGAACAACGCAATCAAGATGGAAGTCGGTATTGAGGATTGTCTCCATATTGAGTTCGAGTATAACAAGTCAAAGTACGTTCCACACCGTCCTCCATCGTTTCCTGATCTCTGCTCTTCCTAACAGCTCTTCCCTGTCCCTCTCGTGCTTGCAGATACCATCTCAAAGACGTCATCGTGGGCAAAATCTACTTTCTCCTCGTCCGAATCAAAATTAAACACATGGAACTCTCCATCATCCGTCGAGAAACAACCGGAGCAGCACCAAATCAATATAACGAATCCGAGACCATCACCAAGTTCGAAATCATGGACGGCGCCCCAGTTCGCGGAGAGACGATTCCAATCAGGCTGTTCTTGGGAGGATTCGAATTGACACCAACGTTCAGGGATGTCAACAAGAAGTTCAGCACAAGGTATTATTTGAATTTGGTACTCATCGATGAGGAGAATAGGAGGTACTTCAAGCAGCAGGAGATCACCGTCTTCAGGATTCCGGAGAACTAGATGCGCAGCGAAATCGATGTCATACCCTCGTACGAATCGGATCTTGCATCTATCTTGATCTCTACAAGCCTTGGAGTGTGGTGTGTTGTGCGTCACGTGAGGCATTCGGGTCCCGGAAAGGGCCGTGCTCTGGTGAAGCTATAGTGAGAGGGAGTCTGTCAAAGCGGGTCGAGCGCACGGTATTGGGCGAAAAGTTGGCACAGACCGCCCGTATTCGGTCGATGAAGGTGTTGTTCGCACGCTTCATAATCCTTTGTTTCGTATCGGAGGGCGATAACTTAGCGCCCAAGTGCAGGAACAACCCCGTTGAGACGCTGTCAACACAGTTCCACTCTTTTGCGCACTCTGCAGCGACAAGAAATCAATTTTCACCACAACAAAGGCTCGAGCATGTGTATCTTCATTGTTCACGGCAAAAGATATCTTTTGTTTCAAGTAAGACGATGGTCGAGCCCCGAATCTGCGACATTGAGCCTTGATACAGCCTGCGTCTGAGTGCAGATGTGGGATGCAGCTATGAGCACGCACCCTTGTACCTTCGAATTGAGTGTGGCTTGGTCGTTTGTGCTTCCGGCTTGTCGGATCTGTGACATCCTTCGGTGGGGAAGAAGACAGTCTGGCAGCAACATCATGCAAATCACAGGATCTGATCGCTGGGAAGTTTCACCACAGGCTCGAACCTCGTCTACTATATCTGCATTTAGGATGCTTCGTTGTTTGCAGTGGCTGGTGCTTTGTTGAATGCGGTCGAGCTGAAAGCAGGCACAAGCTTAGTGTCCTTGGCTTGGACATGAAGCCCCTGCTCTGCATCGAGCTGGACAGAGTATATATGGTCCAACTCGGTTTATTGCAGCGCCGTGGCTTCTTTTCTTCCAAATGTCATCATTCTTGCTCGGAAGAGATCCATAAACCTCGCTCACCGTCCGAGATACACCATCAGCACTGTTAAAGGTCATTCAGCCCTGCCATTCCAGTCGCCAACATGACAATCCCACCTCGGTCCCCTCTCCATCTTCCTCACGCTGAAAAAGGAACCAACCTCACCATTTCTGTCTCGCCGGACTCTCCTCTCCTCTTCAAACGTCTCCCTGAACTCTGCCTGACTCCAACTTCAACATGTAGTACTCCATCCCCCGGTCTGCCGTCTCCACAGCTTTACAGCCCTTTGACAATGTTGTTCGAAGGCATCATTGCAGACTCAGCATGTACTCATTACATCCAACGTGCAAGTAGCAACTTTCCATACAGTCCACTTCCGTCTCCTGGCGTCCATGCTGGTCTACCCTCTGCTTGCAGCGTCTCCTCATCAGAAGCAAGTACTATCGTTCCAGCTCGTCGCATGCCACCGGGTGACACAGGAGCGGAGAACTGGGTAGTCGAAGATATAGAACAGGCACTGGAGGAGCTCATACAGCAGAACACGCCGTCAAAGCCTAGTTCCAACTTGCCTTTACCCGAAGCAAGTTGGCTGGAGAGACCACAGAGGAGATGCACAGAGAAAGTACGGGAGACGATGAATAACGACACGTTCTCGACCCTGACTATGCCAGGCGGTGGATCTTTGTTCGAGCCACTGATGTCGGAAAGCTCGAATCCGTTCTTCAACTCTCCCCTTCTCCAAGCATGCACTCTTGGGTTGTTCCACGCATCACCGGCCCCGGTTCAAAGGGGTCCCGTACCTGAAAGGCCACCTCGACCATCCCACTGTTCGGCAACACTCGAGGATCTTACACCGTTCACTATTTCTGCCAAGGACCTAGCAACAACTGCACCGACCTTGCGCAGCATTCGCAAAGCTCCTGCAGAATACCTGAAAGATCATCGCCGAAGTAGCAGCGTTCGTACTCTGGATACATTTGGGGTCCCCGATCCAATCGCGGGGCTCAAAGTTGACGCTGCTCCTGATGGTCTCAAAGTGGCTGTGAAAGAGGAGGATAATGCGAGCATCATCAGCATCGCAACGTTTGTTTCTGCGCGATCGAGTAGTTCTTCACTGCACCAGCGGCAGGAAGAAAAAGAGGATGTTCCGATTTACCCAAAAGCTCCATCAACAAAGATAGCTTTTCCCACCCTCCCCCCACCCGCTTCTATCGAACCGGTAGAACCAAGGCCCCGACAACAATCCAGACCAGTAAAAGTAGTCAAACGCTACCCTCCCTCTTCCTCTCGCTCTCCATCCTCACCTCCTAAGCCACTCGATCTTCCTCAACGCCACCCCATCAACGATCAACAGCCGCAAGTTAAAGGAAAGCCTTCACTCCTCCGAAAACTCAGCCTTACCGTCCTCAAGAAATCACCAAAAGCAGAAGCAACGGGACCAACAGACTACAGCAGGCCCCCACGTTTCTCCTCCACGCTACCGGGCATCACAGTCACACCTTTTCCAATCACCATCGTTCCACCCATTGCTGAAGCTGAGCCGAAATTGACTCGCAAAACAAGCTTCTCCCGCTCCTCAGCCTCACCCTCCGCACCGAACGGAACCCATTTAGGCAATAGCTTGGCCAGAGTTCGAAGCACATCTTTCTCCCGCACCATCTCACCCACACCTCTTGCCGTTACTACTCCAAGATACCGCTCAACATCAGATCTGCATTCACAATTCATCCGTTCCACCCGCTGTCCCTCGTTTAGCAATTCACATCCGCCTCGTTCAGCTTCTTCTTTCAACCATCACTCGCCTATCGTCCGCAAATCTTCACTCAAACGAACCCCCTCTCGCAGCAGCTCCATCAGCAGCACACCAGGAACACCACAACGTAAAACCAACAGATCCAAAATCGTCGACAGTGCTTCTGCATGTGTAAGTGCGAGGAAGGTAACGTTTGGAGAAGTAACCACGAGTCGCATCTCACGTGCTTCATTGGATGAGGAGACGGTGGAGTTTTTGGTCGATACAAGTGACGATTGGGATATTTGCGAGGCGGCACGGCTGAACGGAATCAGAGCGGAGAAAAAGGACGAGAGCAAGGACAAGAGAGAGGAGAAGAGGAAAGACGAAGGTGTGAAAGATTCTTACATGTCGTCATCATTGCGGGGTCTTGCATTTCAAATGCCTCAATTCTCGATGCCTTGGGGTCGGAGGTCATGAAAATTCCCCATTGAGTTCTTGGACTTGTTCTTGATCCGTCGTTACAATTCGCTCGCAAAAGGAAGTCTAGTGCCGGTCACTCAAATGTAGAAAGCTTCCTCACTCGTCACTATCTTTACTCGAATCACAACAGTCGTTCTTCATCCTTGCAGTTGCAATAACATTTACTCTCAATCAAGTGAGAAAGTGAGATCAGTACCGCCTTATAGCGCCCTCAGCACCAGCAATAACCACCCTCTCTTTCCTATCCAACCCTATCCAACTCGTCTGATCGCAATCCCATCCTGCATATTCGCACACAACCTTTGGCGCAGTCCCGCTCCACACATCCTCCTGCTCCATCTCATTCCCAACCTCGAGTGCTGCACGATACGGCAACCCATCCTGCGTAGCAACCAGCACCTCCAACCCTTTCCCACCCCGCACAAGCCTAAGCGAATTCACTTCGGCATTGTTCCTTCTCCAACCCGTCACTAGACCCTTCGGCACCTCCGCACCCTCAGTTTTGGTAGAGGAAGTAGCACGAACATCCCAAACACTAACAATCCCACTCGCTGTACCCGTGACCACCGTATGACCCTTAACATCGATCGCTGTAACGCCCGCAGTAGGAGCTTGCGTCCAAAGATCGGACGCAGAGGGAGCCTGACCTGGCGGAAAAGCGTATTTTTGAGCCGTGACGTTCGCTACAGCAGTCCTTAGGTCGAACTTTTGCCATCCACCGCTAGCCAATCCAACCACAAATTCCTCCTCTTCTCCCCCTTCTACCCTCTTGTCCAAGCTTAAGCAATTAACAGCCGAGTATCTGTCACTTCCAAACATTCGAATCTTCTGCCCTGCCCCCACATCCCATAATCTTACCGAACCATCCGCTCCACCAGAAAGAACTGTTCTCCCTCTCCCAACAATCCCAGCAGCTAGAACCGCCCTTTTATGCCCTTCGAGCGTGCGTGGATTATCACCTGTGAACGGATCCCAAATCCTCACTGTCAGATCTGAAGAGGTGGAAAGAACGACTCGGTTGGAAGGGAAGAATTTGACAAAGCGGATATCGCCTACATGACCTTTGAGAGCTGTTTTCTTCCCCGACCTGGCTTTGGCAGAGTTGACGTGCATCCGGATTCGTGCTTCAATATCCCATTTCTTCTCTTCCGGATCCTGAGCATCCCCGGTGAGGATGGCTTTTTCTTCGGAGGTAAGGGTTTCGATAGCAGCTGCTCGAGCAGAATCAGCATCGAATTCGTTCAACCTTCCAGTATATAGTGCACCTTCAGATCCACCAGCTACGAACATATCCACCTCCTCCTCACCCTCCCCTAATGAGATATCAAAAGCATCAATCGTCGGATAATTCGTGTAGTTGTCGTTTACCTTGGACGTTGCCACCGTAGGTAAGAATTTGGTTACTGTCTTTCTCGCGAACCGAACTTGCACTCCCGAATCGAGCTCTATACTCGATTGCAACCTCCTCGCTGATCTACTTGCCCCCTGTTCTTCCTCCTGGTTCTGACCCGGAACAACCTCAGCAGGATCATCAGTGCTCGCATCCTGAACCAACTCGAAATCCAACCATCTTCCCTTCACCCTCCTCACTTGCAACCCGTTTGTTGGCCCGCCACTTGCCTCAATCCCATCAATCTTTACTCCACCTTGCGTATCCACACTCTTCCCATCATCCTTCGTTTGTTGGAGAGCAAGCTTGACATGGACAGAAGAAGAAGGTGCATTGGAAGCGTAGTATGAGAGCCAAACTTTTTCACCCGCAATGGTGGAAGATGAAATGTCGGAGAAAACCTCAGGGATATTCGGCTGAATGGAAATGTACGGTATCGCTGCCATGATGAGCCGCTTTGCGCTGAAGGAATAGACGAGATGATGAGTATAGGAAGGGAAGATGATGTAAGTGGAAAGCGTTAAGTTATAAAGCCGCGTCAGTGCGCTTTGCAGCTGAGAATTGCGGAATTCGGAACAGGAACAAGGAGAAGAGTGGAGTTGAACCGTGCATAAGGGTCCCTCCTCCTTCCCAAGCTGCTTGTCCTCCCTTCCACTCTTCGATCTAGTCATACATTCATTCTTCTCAATGACACAGACATCACCAGTACAATGTTGAGCTGGTCCAGGTTTATACGGTTCCGCGGAATTAAAGGGAATGCGAGTGAAAAACGTGGTCTACTTGTGCGTCTTAGGCCCCTTATAGGCCAACACAACAACATCTCCCTCCCTCCTCGCATCCTCATGTTTCACCGTGTTCCAATACCTTCCTACCTCCCTATACCCTTTCAAACTCAGCAGATTCTTCAAAGTCCTCGTATGCCCCACCTTCCTCGTTCCCTCCTTCAACAGTGCATCAAAAACAACCAAATGACTTGGCCAAGAATGTCTCCATCCCTTATCCCATACATTCTCCCCTCCTCTCTCCGCTCCCTCCCCTAGTTCCGGAGAAGCAGGGTACCTCGTGTCAACATTATACGGCATCCTCTCGACCAAATACTTTATCGGATCATGGTAGAAGAAATCGCTTTGATCCCAGTACTCCGTCTCCTTCTCCCTCTGCGTCATTTCTGACCGCGCAGGCGGAGGAGGACACTGAATAAACCAACTTCTCTCCACCAACTCTTTATCGTGCAGATGCGTCGCCCAAGGTGTACTGTGACAAGGCATTAAAAAACCTAGGTTGTGGATACGACCAAAACCACCACCAAATTCTGGTTCTTCTGTAAGAGGTTGCAATTGCTGCTGACGATAAATCCTACCGAGTTCGTAAGGGATTTGTTCCTGTGCAACGCCATGCACACTCGTGAGGTAGATAGCGAAAACGGGCTGCAGCGTCAACAACACACCTCGAAGCCAGAGGGGAAGACTATTCAGCGCTGTCCAGAGCTTTCTCCCTACCCCAGCCTCCGTCTGATGCTCCATATGACCTGTTGATGTATTGCCGCGGTAAGAAACCGCCAATCCACTCCCCGCCAGCACACTTAATGCAGGCAACAAAGGTTGCAAGAACCTAAACTCCTTATGTCCCAACAAACTATACACTCCCATCGTCACCAATACCAACTTTGCCAACGACTTTTTCTCCTCCACTCCCCTTCTCCGTTTTCCCCCTTCTTTCTCTGCCTGTAGCGAGTGTACGAGACCAAAAACAACCGCAGGCAACCAAACCGTACACATCACGGGCAATCCCTGAGTCCAGTACCAATGCCATGGATTGGCACCATAGAAGATGCTCAGGTTTGAGACCACGTTTTTGTGTAAGAACGCCACCAAGCTTAATGCTGGTAGGAGCGGTCTGTTGTGAGGATATGCGTTGGAGTGATAATCGTAGGTCGTATCGACGATAAGCGCAAAGGTGAGGGCGGTGGAAGCGATGAAAAAGAGACTTCGGAGGAGAGAGACTGTCTCGCCGATGATTTCTAGTGTTGGGAGCAGCGATTTCTCCCCTTCCCCTCCTCCAATCTTGTTCGTTTGGGTGGAGTTGGAGGGTTCTGCTCGAAGACATCTCAGCTGCCGGAAGAAGAGCTCGGCAATGATGTAGACCCAAAGTACCCCATTCGTAGGCCGGAGAAGACATGCACCAGCAGCCAACCATAAACTCTTTCTCAGCGTCCGATCGTACACTGCCCTGACCAACAGCTTTTTTTCAAATTGCTTGTCTTCTTTCGACTGCCAATCTCCCACATGCCCTCCTTCCAACCCTTTCAGCTTCGCCAGCTCCTCCTTCGTTGCGAATAACCCAAAGTCAAACCCTCCGCGGAAGAAAGGTTTGTAAGGCCAATAAAACAATGCAGCAGCCGTAACCGCCGCCTCGGTACAATTGCTAAACGTTCTCGTCGCCGTATAAACCGCATACAGACTACTCAACCCCACCAAGGTTGCAAACCACGCCACTTTCTCCCCTCCAACCCTATGCGCCAGTCTGAAAGTATACCAATCTCCTATCGCAGCCACCACCGCTTGCTGCAGCCTTGGGAACAACACTAACAAAGATGTCTTATCCAACTTTGTCAGTTTCAGCAATGCATACCCGGGAACGAACAACAGCGGATGTAAGATAGACCGCACCGGTCCATTCAACAGATTATGAGTTGCCGCGGTGACCCATGATGTATTAGGGGCAAGGGAGGAATGAGGATTGGTAGACCACTCCCAACTTTTAAACCCATAGCCAAAGACAAGTCGATGCGCTAGTTCGGTTGTTTGATAGTGTTCGTCTGGTTGAAAGAATGTTCGTGTTAGTAGGGCGTTGATTAGACGGAAGATGAGGAGAAAGATAAAGAGCGAGCGGAGCTGAACTGCTGACGGTGGTGGTGGGGGTTGAGATGATGCTGATGGTGGTAGTGTCTGCGAGGGATGGGAATGGCGTGATGATGGTGAAGTTGCTTGCGAGCGGTTCCGCAGCTCCATAGTGGAGTGGAGAGCTATTGACTGGCTGAGTCAGTGGTTGAGCAGAGGAAATCGAAGGAAGGACGAGGTAGGAAGGAAAGATGCGAAAAGTGTTGGTCTGTCGAACCTCCACTCCAACACGGCGACCCTCGAAACGCGGGTTTCGAGGTGTTGGTTTCGAGGTTTCGCGCATCGGTTCTTCCTCTACGAAGCAAGCGACCAACGCCTTCTCGATCTTTTGACATCAACAGCATCACAGCGTCTCATTCACACTGCCAAATCTTGATCTCGAAAAGATGTCACACTGAATATTCACGTAAAACTTAATCGCAAACTTGGCTAACTTGGCTGGATTCATAGCGTCTAAGTGAACTACGCCCTCCGCCGTCGAATATAATCACGAACAGGCTCATTCCCCGCTTCATCAACAAAGAACCTTCTCTTACCCTCATCCTCCCACACCAACACACCCAACTGTTTCGCATAGTTCCTGACCTCGTCAAAGTCAAACTGACTTGTGAAATCCGTAAACAACGAACCCAGGTTCTGCACCACCCTGTTCTTCTCTCTTTCCCATAACCTGATTTGATCCGACACCGTCACTGGCAAGAGTGGGTCGTTACGATGCATCTGAACATGCGCATGATGAGAGAGATACGTAATGATCTGTTCTGCTGTAATCCCATTCGCCAATGCTGATTTGACCGAATCTCGTGTGATCGACCCAACAACGAGGTTGGGAAACCTTGCTTTGATCGTCACAAACAGCGACAGAACAGCTACTCGGAGAGGATTGGAGGTGTAAGCATAGAGTCGATAGTTGGTTTCAAGGATAATGTAGCCTCGTTCTTCTTGTTCTGTGCCGTTGCTGGATAGAAGTGGGATCGCTGCGGATGATGTGAGAGTTGTAGCTAGACGAGTAGGGTAAAAGCGTCGACTGGATGCTTTGCGTTGATAGACCAATCCATAATCACGAAAGTCTTCCAACATGTGCAGTTGCGTCTCTGGAAGCTCTTCGGTCGAGTAATCCCTTCCGAGCTCCAAACTGCCCAACATGAACAGAAATGCCAATACTTCGACCAAGTCCATGTTCCTTTCCTCTGCCATATCTAGGTACTGCAACAAAAGATCCCACAACTGCGTGTTAACGTCTTCCAACAAGAATTGAAACCCTCTACTTGTGATATTCAACCCACCGCTCCCCGACCCAGAACTCGACCTCGGCTGCATTAAGTTACTCCTCCTCAACAGATACAGCACCGGTTCTCTGGGCGTTGACGAGTTATCACTACCCACCATATAATGTAAAATCGTCTCCCATTTCGTCCTCGCGTATTGGTCCAAAAACGCCACATCCACCGCGTTCTTATCCTCCGTATCACACGGAACACCAAAAGACCTATGCTTTCCTCCACCCGTCAACGCCCGCCTCATCCCTTCCGTAAACACCGCGTTCAGCAACAAGATCTGCTTTCCCCCCGTCGACTTGAGCTGAACAATCGACAAGCGGGAAAGCTTGTCTACAGCCGCATCAAAGTCCTTCCTCGCCTCCTTCTTGATCCATGCGAGAAAGTCATCTGCTGCTAGTGGAACGTCGAGAAAAAGCATGTGCATAATGAGTTGGCGTGCCATCATAGGCAGAAGACGAAAGATGGCAAGACATGATGCTGGTTTCTCGTATAGTCGGATGAGAACGGAACGTGGTTGACGGTCGAAAAAGTCATCGATGGTTTCTGCGCCAATGCCGGCTGCTCGGGAATGGTCGGAAATGGAGAGGGCGGCGTTGGAGTTGCCTTTGGAGGTCGAGGTGACGCCTTGGCCCGGGCCAGGGGTGTGTCTTTGACTGGACATCGCGGTCGATCACAGGCGAATGTTGGGTACCGAGGCTGGACACGCTTCAGGACTGCATTACGTTTCCTGAGATTAAGGTTCGTTGAATTCGTAGGGGGCGAGGTGCAGACTAGGATCGTGATCGTATCGAAGAAGGATGTCATGGTCTCGGCTGAGCCCCAAAACGCCTCCACACACTGCGCACTCGAGTTCCGATTTCCGAGCCACTCTCCACAAGCTTGGAATTGAATGAGACTGAAACCCAACTAGCAAGCGATGACAATTGTGGTCATTCAATTCCTAATTTGCTCCTGTTGCGGAGGCATGGCTGGAAGAAAATTTGTGGAACCCTTCCAAGGTACGAGGACCTTTCCTACCTTGTTTCTACTCTCAACATCACCACCTTCCACTTCTCCCAGAGCCAACGGCGAACGCCATCAGCAAAGATGGCAGCCTTCAGCACCACAGATGAGGCGGTTCTCACAGCTCCACTCGAACTCAACCCTCTTGCTCAATCCGCTACCGCCTCTTCTTCAGGACGTTCCATCTACTATATCTACGACATTCTCTCCACCGCAGCCAAGATTCATAGCGGTCGGTTCCGCAGAGTCGCATTGCAATTCCCTGACGAAGCCCTTGTTGACTCAGTCCCTGTCTATTGGGCGCTCAAGAAGGAGGTCCGAACACTCTACTCTGCCGATGAAGCAGCAACTTCAGCTTCTGCCTCGAAAGCGACTACACTTCAGCCCAAATTGTACATTCTCGCAGATACAAGCTATGGAGGATGCTGCGTTGATGAGGTGGCAGCAAAACATGTTGATGCTGATTTGGTGGTGCATTATGGACACGCGTGCTTGTCGGCGACAGCTAGGTTACCGGTGATCTATGTGTTCACCAAGCAGCCTTTGGAGGATGTCAAGGCAGCGGCAACGAGTCTTGCGGAACAGGCAAAGCAACAAGTCGAAGGAAATGACGATATCAAGGCGTTGATATTGACATATGATGTTTCATGGGATCATGGGGTAGAGGAGGTGTATCAGGCGACAAAACAAGCGCTGAAAGAGCAAGGGGTCGAGTTGCCGCTGGTACGAACACATGTCGACTTTAGAAGGAATTACGATGAGAAGCTCGTCAATGGCAAGTCGACCGCTGCAGACACATCAGCGGAGACAATGTGCTGTAAAGGATCCGGCGATGCGTGCTCGTGCTCGGGCGCAGCACAACCATCAGCATCCTGCTGTGGAGGTAGCGGATCACGCTCTTGCAACTCTTCCTCGTGCGCCAAAGCCACATCAACAGCAGCCACAGTATCCAGCCTTCCACCATCGAACCCAAGTACAGCTGCAGAAGACATTGCTTCAGAACGAGAATCGCGTCCCCTTGGTCCATCTCGCACCGTCGCCCTGCCCCCAAACACCACCTTTTCTCAATGCGCCTACCTTTATCTCGGCCCCGAATCTCTCTCCCTCACCAACCTCCTCCTCACTCTTGGTCCTACCACACCGCTCATCTCCTACAACCCACTCACTTCAACTGCACGCGTCGAGACCGGTTCAACCAACCGTTTGCTCATGAAGCGCTATGCCTCGGTCCTCAAAGCTCGTGATGCTTCCGTGGTCGGTCTACTCGTTGGCACCCTTGGCGTGCACTCCTATTTGCCTCTTCTGAAGTATCTCCGCGGACTGCTTACAGGCAAGAAGAGTGGACGAAAAGTATACACGATTTCTGTTGGAAAACTTAACCCTGCCAAATTGGCCAACTTTCAAGAAATCGATGTGTTCGTACTAGTAGCCTGTCCCGAGAACACACTGGTGGATAGTAAAGAGTTCTATAAGCCTATCGTGACGCCGTTTGAAATGGAGTTGGCAGTAAAGGCGGCAGAAAGGATGGAACGAGGTGAAGAAGGTGTAGAGTGGAGTGGGAAGTATGTGCTGGATTTGGAAAAGCTAGTTCCCGCTGATTATGAAGTTGATGGGCTGGCTAAGAAGGCTGAGGAGCTCAATGTTCATGATGCTGCCGAGACACAAGACGAAGGCGAGGAAGAGGAAGAGGAAGAGGAAGAGGAAGAGGATGACGATCGACCTCATTTCTCCCTCATCAGTGGCACATACGTTCATCGACAAAAGTTCAACAACAACTCGACTTCCAATTCCAACCCCACCTCGGTTGCAGGTTCAACAGAACAAGCACTCCAACTCGCCAACATAGCAGCAAACGCAGAAGACTCAGTCGTAGTCCAAAACCCGACGACAGGCGAGCTCACAACTGTACTGGAGACCGCTTCAATTGCTCACCTTAACAAAAGAGGGTGGAAAGGGTTAGAGCAGAGATTGGGAATGGACGAACCGAGTCAACTTGAAGAAGGAAGAGAAGGTATTGCGAAAGGATACAAGGATGCCGGTGGAGAAGGAGACATCATGTAACACTAACATCACCGGAAGCACAGTCCCAAACCTTTAAATGCGTGACAAAAACGGAGCAATGTGCATTCACCAAAACAACCGAGTATACTACTGTGTTCAACAATGTTTTCAACGACGACGACCAAATCAAGGTGATGTACCTCAGATGTGCCCATCACCTCCACCCTCCAACAAGCCAACAATCAACCACGACGCTCCAGCAGCCAAACCACCCACAGCCAGCGTCGACACGGCACCGTACGCATAACCCTTGACACCACCTTCTCCACCAGTGACTCTCTGCTTGACCACACCAAAGATCAGCAGGATCAGGCCCGTGATCACCACGGACAAGAACAAAGCCTTGCTAGCCTGCTCGACAAACATGTAAGGAAGCAGAGGGATGATACCGCCGATAAAGTAGCTCAATCCGATAGTAAGAGCAGAGATGTAGAGACGCGAAGTGCTGACGGGTTCGAGACCTTCACCGAGCTTGAGGAGGAAAGGAGTGAGACCGGCCGATTCGAGGTCTTGGTCGTCGTTGTTGAGGGGTTGAGATTCTTGGTCGCTGTTGGTGCGCTTGTGTGCTGGCACCGAAGAGATCGACGAGGAGGAGGGGAGAGGAATGCAACCAAACACCTTCCTTCTCGAACTTGAAGCAGCGCTATTCTGTTGAGCAATGGCAAGTTGCTGCACTTGCCTACGAGCTTGTTCCTTAGCCGTCAACTCAGCAGCAATCTTGGCTGACGTTTCAGGAGCAATACCGTAATCCTTCAAAATATGGTGCACCTGACGTTGGAGCTCGCTACCACAAGATCTCTCCACCCTCTGCTCTGTACATCTCTGATTGAACGCAAAATGGCTCATCTCGGCCTGAGCAGACAAAAATCCACCAATACCCATCGAAATAGCTCCGGACACCAACTCGGCCAATCCAGCCAACACAACCAACTTGGTGGATCCAGTCGAACTCAAGCCCGCGGTCAGCGCAAACGGAACGGTCAAACCATCACTGAGACCGACAATGCAGTCTCGAGCAAAGTCCGGGTCGATCAAGGTGCGTTCGTCTGCTCCAACAACGTCTCGACAGCAAACAAAGTTAGGGTCATGCTGTTGAGAGTTGGAAGAGGGACATTCGTGAGTAGCGCTGAGGGTGGAGGCGGAGGATGAGGATGGGCCGCTACGAGATTCTTGCGTGGTGGATGAGTAGTTGGGCTCGGAGACGGAGGCGGAGTTGGTAGCCCAGAGAAGAGGTGTGGTTTCGGACTTTGGGTTCGACTTGGAGGGAAGCTTGACGGAAGCACCGTTGGAGGTGGAGAGGCTTGCGGCGGCGGCGGCGCAGGAGCAGTTGGCACAGCCACCAGTACCGGCTTTCTTGGATGAAGAGCAGGCCATGACTGATATTAGGTATTGTTGTGGTTGAGGGTTGAGATGGAGCAAGGGCTAGTTTGAGGGATGGTGGAGAAGCGCAAGAAGCGACTGTGTGTGGAGGAGATGATATAGTGAACCTTTTTTTTTTTTTTTTTTTTTTTTTTTTGCTCCTGTGAGGAAAGAGAACGCTTTGTTTCTTACGTCAAAAAAAAAAACAAAAAAAACCTCGTCTAGCGCAGCGCAGCGCAGCAAGACAGCCACACTCCATCTTGCCGAAGGAAGCGAAACAGCTCGAGTTTACGCGACCAACCAATGATGTGCATTGCATTATACGCCCCGAACTCGACGCAAGCAACTCATCGACCCACACAAAGTCACACTGCTTACTGCACCATTGCATCCAGGTTCGGAGCGATCCATGGCGCCTTTGGCGCCTTCCTTCGTCAACAGTCTGGATTGCGAGAGAACAAGTCGGATTAGCATCACCGCCGGCAACAGAGCAAAACAAGGCAGGCGAGCTGTCGATCTTGCTAGAAACAAAGAGCGTGTGGGACGCTAAGCGAGAAACGAGCTCTAGAAGGGTTCTTCTAAGGCAGCCAATCAGAAGCGTTCTATTGGAAATCAACAGAAAGCAAAGGTCTAACATTGGGAGAGGTCCGGTCGACAGTCTAACAGTTGTGATTGAAAAAAAAGAAGATGCGTGTTAGCAACGCGCGACGCGTTAAGCAGCGAAGCAGCGAAGCAGCCAAAAGGGTCCGAAGGCGGCGAAAGTCTGCTGTTCAACTCCACTTTCGACCCACGTCCAACTCAGCCTTCTCATCCAAGTCTAGCCTCGACATCACCTTCGCTCTTTTCATCTGTTCATCTCTTCGCCATCGGAACTGCCGACTGCTTTGTTCTGATCTTCGGATCACAACCGACGAGCTCGACGTTGGCCGCCATCTCGCTGCATCGGAGACCAATCCGACAACCTCACGTCTGCCTTCGGATACTCTGAGAAACCCCTCTCCTTTCACAGAATCACTAGGCTTTCCCACGATAGCCCAATTCCAGGCCCACAATGCAAGTCGAACCGCCCAGCCTCAGCTCGTCTTCGCCTCTTTCGTCGCTCGTTGCCTCTTCCAATCCTTCCATAGAGCCAGCTGCTCCTCTTGCCGGTGCAAGAACCAAAGTCACTTATTCTCGCAAACCCGTCACAGCGCAAGAGGCTGGACAAGAATCCTCGTCTTCGTCATCACAGCCGGCCTCTCCGTCGGATCATCTCTTTGACACACCGATGCGATCTTACAGTCGAAAGAATGCATCTGGCAACACAGCTCAAGACCAGGACACCAATGACGCGACTATCACTACAGCACAAGACTCTCCAGCGACGACAGCACATGCTGCAAATTCGGCCATCAAGCCCGTCTCGTCTTCCTCGCTTTTTCGTCGCGTTGATTCGCAACCATCCCAACATAGCGACAACGATGATCATCACGCGCAAACTTCGGCTGACTCGCCCGCAGTCCACCGTCCAAACAAGTTCAACCTCGGTGCGTCCAGAGCTATCTTTGACTCGGATTCGGATAGTGATGCTCCAGCTCCAGGCGACAATGCAGAGCAACGATCCCTCTCGTCCCGCTTAGCGAGCAAACATATCAACCGGAGCAACGCCGATAACGATGGTGATGACGACGATGCAATCATTGCCCGCATCCGTGCACAGAGAATACACAACACCGAGTCGGATCCCTTTGGTGACTCGTCTTTATCCTCTGCTCCCATGTCGAGCTCACAAGCGCAGTCATCGCTGCACAAGAGTGACGAGGATATGGCGAATGATGACGCACAAGGCAGCATCGCTGTTGCCCGACGTCGTGGCCCCAAGATCTCTGCGATGCGTGGCAAGGGTATTCAAGCCAAGCGGTCCAAGTTCTCCTCCTCCTCTTCCGATAAGGACCGCAGTGCTGCCTCTGACGATGAGGATGCAGTTGCGAACCGAAAGGCTCGCACATTCAATCTTGCCAGCTCGCCATCTTCGTCAGCTCCGCCACACGCTGATGGCAACGAGGCTGAAGCCGGTCCATCAACAACTACACTGTCACGACGCGAAAAGATGGATGCGCTTGCCGCCCGAATGAGGAAAGCTCACGGCGGAGCAGAAGCAGAGACTGAAGCAACTGCCGAAGCTGACCCTCTAATTGATGCTTTCCTTGGTGGCGGAAGCCCTGGCCGCATCCCCTCCCGATCACCATCGCTCGACATTCAAGATAGCGACGACGACAAACACAATGATGCCATGCCATCGTTCATGGCTCCCAAGTCTAAGCCATCCAAACCCAAACCCAAGTCGAAAAAGTCGAAAGGTGTCGCTGCCGAGCGAGACATCCTCAGCGATCTTGAAGATGACTTTGACCGTGCGAACGCCAAGGTCGCGTCAAAGCGTACAGCGGCACCCAAGGACAAGGGACCACCCAAGGTCAAGCCACTCAGCAAGAAAGAGATCGAGACTATGAACAGACAAACCGCACGCATTGCTCGTGAGAATCGCGCGAGACTCAGCTCTGCTTCGCAAAGGAAGACGATTGGTCTCAACGACCTGCTCAACAAGATTCAGGCTAGCGAAGGCCGTGGCAAGAACAAACAGGTTGCTGACGCTAGCAGCAGTGCCGACAGTGCGGATGCTGCAGACGGATCCGATCAGCCTTCTTCACAGATCCCGTCCGGTCAGTCCAAGAGCCAGCATGCGTCCGACCCTATCGAGTCTGATCCCATCCCAGAACGTTCTAGCCCGCATCCCCACTACTCGAGCAGCCCCGTCGTTCCTGTCTCGAGACAGCAAGAGCGCAGACTTGGCTTTGACCAGTTCAACAGCTCTGCCAACATCCTGTCGGCCGGTCGTGTTCCTGGTGTAGCAGTAAAGCCAGACGAGGCTGCACAGATGCGTGCACTTCTCGCTGGTGGTGGTGTTGATGACGAGGACGACGATGTACAGTTGCCAGACTTGGCCTCGATCGTCAGCAAGAGTCGCGCTCAACAAGAGGCTGAACTCGAGAACAAGCGCAAACAGCAACAGCTTCGCGAGATGAAGCTTCGTCTTTTGGAGAAGTCGCGTCAGCAGCAGCAGCCCAAAGAGGTCGCAGAAAACACGGCACAGCTCAAGGTCGACCACAACAAGCTCGAGGAGGAGGGCGATGATCTAGAGGTGTACGAACCAGGACAGGTTCTCGCTCAGAAGCACAACCTTCCTACTACACCGGGGAGGAAGCGTCCCACCGACATGCTGTACCGTGAGCTTGGTATCAAGCCTGGTAAGACACCTCCCCGCCGCAAGTCGTATGCTGGCACCGACGACAAGGGGTCTCCCAATGCTGCAATTACTGCTCACAAGGCGGATAATGACCAACTCATGGTTACCGACAGCCAACTCCGAACCGCCGGCAAGGGCCTCTTTGTCGCTGCAGACCAAGCAGCAGGCAACGTCCCAGCGACTCAACCACAGCCCGTCGCAATCCAAGCTCGACAGGACGACAACCATGCGCAACCTCCAGCTACCCAGGGCTCAGCACGAGCAGGCCCTCTCAAGATGACACAAGCTCAACTCAACGCGACTCTGATGCGCAAGATGCAAACCCAAAGTCTCAAGGCTCGCTCTCAGACGTACTCCAAGCCTACCAACGATGCTACGGATAAGCATGAACGCGCTGCAGCTCCAGATGTCAAAGCCATGCTTGCTGGTCTCAGCGCATCAGCAGCTATTGGTGGTCATGGTCGCGATGCAGAGCAAGAGGTTGATGAAGACGAGGAAGATCCGGACTTCATCATGCCACCAGCGCGTGATGCGGAGTCGGTGATTGGTAGCGATGTCGATATGGGCAGTGCGAGCGAGGCTGAGGCTGTTGATGATGCGGATGACTTTGTTGACATGGGTAGCGCCGATGAGGATGAGGATAATGTGGAGGAGCACGGCATCAGAGACACGATCGAGGATGCTGAGGAAGAGCACGATAGCGAAAAGGAGAACGCTCCTCCACCGGCAAGTCAACAATCTCAACTCTCGAATGCATCTCCTAGCCTGGGTCGCGCACTTCCACCTAGCCGCGCTGTCATGGATGACGATGAAGATGAGCTGCCTGCTCCTCGTGCGACTGCTCGTCGCGGCAGACGCAGTGCCCTGGCCGACGACGAAGATGGCCATGACGAAGGAGAGGAAAACTCGCTTCAGCCTGGACCGTTTGAACGCAGTCGTGGTAACACCAACAACGATGATGCGAGTCAGAGTCCAAACCGGGCTCGCGTTCCACTTGGCGACATCTCTAGTCAGTCGATTGATCAGCGTATGCCCTTCTCGCGCTCAAATACTTCATCGCCAGCCATTCAACATGCTCAGCCCCCACCAGCAAGCGCGATTCGCCGCGACCCTCTTCTCTTCCCTTCCGCTGCAGGTCAGGAAGATGACGAATCTTTCCGTACCGACGACATTCCATCGCAGGCAGGCGATCTTGGTCGCTTCTTTGAGCCGACCATGCCACCACCTGCTGCACCCAAGTCTCTTCTTTCACAAGCTCCGCAGAAGTCGTTCTGGGATCAAACTCAGACACAGTCGCAGAGTCAGACTCAGGACAACAGTCAGCTTCCACAGTCGACTCGTCCAGCTGCTGGCGCGAGGGGTCTCGAACGCGACGAGTCTGCCAACTCAGCACTTGGTGCTTTCTTCCAAGACACACAGCCAGACGAACTACGTGGGGAGAGTCTGGATATTTTTGAGAACCCCAAGAATGCTGGTGGCAAAGCACATGGCTTTACACAGTTCTTCCTTGATGGCACACCACCTCCTTCTGCTGACGCTCGGGGTGCAGTAGGTGGCTCGACAGCTGCTAGCAGCGTGTGGGACGCTTCGACCATGCCTCCCCCCAAGTCGACTGAGGTGGACGCGTTTGCGGCGTTGCGAAAGGCTCAGATGGGTGAAGGGATGGAGTTGCTCGATGCCACACCTTCCGTCTTGCCCAGCTTTGATGAGAGTCAGGCTGAATGTGAGGCATATGCTCAGGCTGAGGGTAGCACTATGTCGCCGGAGAAGATGTACATGAACCGAGATGGGTTCTTTACGCAGACTAAGCCGAGTCAACAGGCCGGGTTGTGGTCGCAGTATGATAGCCAGAGTCAATCACAGAGTCAGGCTAGGGCTGGTGCGGCGCTTGTGAATGGTACGACGACGCAGGGTGGTGCTCGCCGTGGGAGCGAGGTGAGCATCGTCAGCCACGCTCGAGATGCGGGTGAGGGGGAGGACGAGGAGGACGAGGAGGATGCACCTGTTCAGCTGAAGCGTTTGCGTCGTGGTGGGGCCCCACAGCCGGTCCAGGACGAGGTCGATGGCGATGCCGACAGCGAGATCGATGAGAATGGTCCGCCTTCCAGTCAACCTGATCCCAAACCACGCAACGCCTTTGATGTGCTTCGTCAAGGTCCCATCCATCTGGAGCAAGACGGGGTTTTGAACAAGGGCAAGAAGCGCAAGTCAGCTTTCATTGAAGGTGAAGCCGAAGAATCAGAAGATGAAGAGCTGGGAGGCGACAAGAAGCGTGGCGACGGTGGTGGACTCAAGGGAATCTTTGGCGATGACAACGACAACAATTCCGCCGCAGACGAGGATGAAGACGATGAAGACGACGCCGACGCCGATGCTGAAGACCTCAAAGAACTCGTTGATAACGAACGCGAACTTGACGAAGCTGAAAAGGACGAAATAGCTCTAGCTCGATACCGTGAAGATATGGAGGCGCAGGATCGGGAGGCACTGGCGATCCACACCAAAGCTGCTCAGGGTGGGCTACGAAACCGTCGTCGAGGCGTTGGACTTAATGGTATTGAAGGATTTTTGGATGATGATGCGGATGAAGAAGAGCTTAAGCGTTTGGCTGCTTTGGGTTCGCATATGTCGTCGGGAGCTTGGAAAAAGAGAAAGTTGCTTGATGGGACAGAGGATGGAATGGATGCACTTGCTGCGCATGACGAGGCGAATGCGTTTGTGAAGAGTTACGAGGCAACGCATAGGATCGATCATGAGTCGGAGAAGTATGATTTTCTTGCGCCGCCTGAGGGGGAGAACGATGATGATGATGAGGAGGAGGAGGATGGGAGTGTGGGCGAGGATGGAGAGGATAAGGATGTGGAGATGGGTGGTGAGGAAGAAGATGCGTTTGGACCGGTGATTACAAAGCAGCCTCGTACGATCCGGTTCCAAGACGTACGTATGGCTGTGCAAGAACGTAGGAAGGCGGATAGGAGACGCGCGTTTGATGACGATGAGTCCGACGAAGAGAGCAGGAAGAGAGGAGAGGAATGGGATTCGGATGAAGACGAGTCTGAATTCAAACTTGTTGGTTCTCTCAGGGATCGTACTAAGAATCACTCCTCTCAACCTTCCTCGTCCACTCGTGCTGTCACAGCGTCAACTCGCAGACAAGGCGCGCAATACGGTCGCTCTTCACGCCCTACCCCCACCACGCTCGATGCGATGGATGTGGATCCTGAATCTTTGCCCAACACCACGAGCAGCATTACGGACATCGACATGGAGGGGGAAGACGAATCTCTTCTCACACGTCTCATTTCTCGTTCTACCCAACCCCACCCTCCTTCCTCCCTCCGACACTCAACTTCGTCTATGGCGGTAGATACGCTTGACGACGCAGAACCAGAATGGGGGAATGATGCAAACATTGTTCGTGCTCCGAAACCAAGCGCTAGTGCGGGAACTTTACAGAATTCAACTGCTGGTAGAGGGTTCAAAGTGGCAAATTCGCCGTTCGGAAAGAACGGAGGAATGGATGGAAAGGCAAAAGGCAAAAAGGAAGGGGGGGATGCGAGAGCAAGTATGCTTTTGGGGAAGGAGGGACTTATGAGGAGAGAAAGCGGATTTTCTAGCAGTTCGTCGGGCTCAGGGAGGTGAACTGGCTCTTGTATAGTATTGCTGTCTTTGGATAGCTTGATTCGATATGGATATCTTTATCGCATGCTTTGTTCACGATTTGCTGTTTGTGTCTATGTGTGTTGGCGAAAGATGGATTGAAAGGTAGCAAGATGGTGTTTTCTTTGAGGACGCTTTTTTCCCAGCCTCTTTTGATGACAGCATAATTTTTTTTATTGCACCTCTCTGCCGTCGATACTGTAGATCTAGATGTAAACAGTTCTACACTTCGACAGAGGCAAACAGATTAATATATCCAGAGTGAACTATAAATTCCAAACTATTCGAACCTCCTTTTTCTGTATTGACTCAGGTGAGTATACCCAGAGTGCTGGGTGCTAGGTTCTAAAGTCGCATTTGCCTTTGGAAGTGACATGCGAATTAGTACACCCAAACAGTTCTATATATGCCAAATTGGTCTTTTTTCGACTCGATCCCTGCTCGCTTCTGCTTCGCTTCTACCCGTTGGGAGTTGCAAGAGAGGGTAGAGCATCGATCAAGAATCCATTCACAAACTAACTTTTGAACCTGATTCAACACCTCACCACCAACTTGACAGCTTTCGAGCTCGTTCGGTTGCAGTGGTGAAAGTACCCATCGATCTATCGGTACCGCCTTCTTGCTTTTGGGTAGGGTCAGGGATGGAGGAAGCCAGCTGTTGGAACCACCACCTGGAGCAGGAGGTGGAGAAGCGTGGTTGTCGGGTCGACCAATGCCAATGCGTATTCTCGTTAGCTTAGGTCCTCCTTCTTCACCTCCCTTTTTGCTCCTACTTTTACCCTGCAGAGAGGTGGTGGGGGAAAAATCAGGAATAGAGAGACGAGAAATAATGTCTCGTACACCATTGTGACCTCTTGCACTACCGCTATCTTTCCGTTTTACCTGCCCAAAATCTAAGTCAAGTTCGTCTTGAAGAACAAGAACATCATCTTCGATTCTCCACCCCTCCTTCTCCTCCTCCCCAACCGCTAACGTGGAAGGAAGAGCGGAAGGGGGAGGATAAAGAGGATGATAATGGTTGAGGTAAGTTTTCAATCCAACACCGGACAAGTTCATTGGTTGGGATGGTTTGTAGAGGTGAACTTCGATGCTGAAGAGAGTGATATCGGACGAAAGGGGGTGGGTGTAGAAAGAGACAGAAGAAGGAATGAGAAGGTGTAGAATTGCGCTCCAACCACCGCTTTGCGCTTTTGAAAGTGATGTTGGCATCGTCGGGTCCTGTGATAGATCCATTCGTTCGAAGGAGCTTTGTATGGGGAGAGTGTTAGGCACAGGTTCAGACCAGTCCTTTCTCTCCTCAGTTTTGATCCGTCCAGTTTGCAGCGCTTCTGTTCTACTTTCCTCCAACTCGCCCTTTATCTCACGTAACCTTCTCCTGACGGCCCCATCAAGTTCGATTAGCCCTTGTAGCAAAGGTTCGAACACCACCTGCCCTATACTATGCCTTGTATTTGGATGAGTAGTTGCGTTCCCTACACCCACCACTACCAATTGATGCCCTTCTATCTTCACAACCTGGGGTAGGCGGTCTTTCGGTGCTTTGAGTTCGTAGTGTAGCTTCTCAACAGCTTTTTGCTGACCTTTACCGTACTCTGCTACTAGTCTCGGCAGTGTCGGGGATGAGGAGGAGAATGAAGGTTTGTAGAGTAAAGTAGCGAGTCGAGAGTGGAAGGATAGGCCTGCTCGGTCTAGGTATCTTTCTCTGTCGCTCTTGTCTGCGCTTTTGCTGGCTGGTACGTCGGTCGGCTGGGCGGTTGTGGAGGGAGAGATGGAACGCTCCCCTATCAACGCCGCTGGATCTTCATGTTCCCTAACTTCAGGTGAGAGGTTGTTCCATTCTCGTCGTGGAATGTAAGGTGGGTTAGAGAGAATAAGATCGAACGGTCCACCTGCAAGGTCAGCTAGCCGGTCCATATCGACATCGTCAAAGATGTCTGCTTGTAGGATGTGAAGATTCGATTCGGGGCTATTGATGTCGAAGCCAAGTTTGATGGCGTTCTCCGTTGCAAGTTGGGCAGCTAGTGGCGATTTGTCGCATGCCACAACCTTCCATCTACCTCCATCTCCGAGCTTCGACCGTAAAGCGTGTGCAATTAGTAGAGCTATACACCCACTCCCTGTGCACAGGTCCACAACTCTGATCTCCCTCCTACCTTCGCTTTCTAGCGCTTCCAGTAGCTGTGATACGACCTCAGTTGCCCAAGCTTCGGTCTCGGGTCTGGGTAGAAGCACTGGTGGTCGGACCGTGAGCTCTTCGGGAAGATTCCCGAATGGAACACTACCCAGGAGATACGATAGTGGGACGTTGTCACGCGTCATCCTCGTGCACATCTGGATCAGAGCTCGTCTCGAGGACCTATCTAGCTGAGAAGAGGAAGAAGACGAAGTTCGAGAGGAGCGCACGTATTGGGCTGCCCACCGGATCTCTGACTTGGCGAGGGAGAGGGCTTCTAGTCGATCAGCTTTTCGTGGATTCTTGGATGAAGGAAGCGAACGGAGACGATAAGACTCTTGTCGACGACGAAGGGCGCGAAGGAGCGGGCCGTCTGATGTGAAGAACTGATGAGCCCTTGCTGCCGCGGGAGAAGATGATGATGACGACTCGATTGGCTGAACAGCGCCACGGAGTGAGGCCGATGTGTGGAGTTGGCGGCTGGAACAGAGAATGATGCTGCGAAGGGGTGCCGCCAACGAGGGCGGTTTGGATGTGCTGGCGAGCATCTTTCATCGTTTGAGGTTGCTGTCTAATGCATGTTGAAGCTAGGTGGTCCCGGCTGACGGATGTTGTCTCGCAGAGTGGGGTAGTGGTTTGTCAAGTAGGAGAGGATAAAACGAATACTATCAGGAAAGAAAAAGTTGGCGAGAAGAAAGGTGGAGGAAGAAAGACCCTTGAATCCGACTTCCGAGGTTGACGGTATGTGCGGTTCAAATCCACGGATATTTCGGCGCCGCTTTCCATTTACGGTGCAGAGGCTTCCGATCGCGGTACAAATGTACTGTACGATGTGGCTTGCGCTGGCCCGTGCAACCTGCAGCTGCCTTTTCTTCGCGACCGCCATTTTGTGCCGACTTCACAAAACAGGGCGGCTATACACAATTGTTCTGGCATCCAGCATGAACTGAGATCCCGTCCTCGTGTGTATGTGTGTGTTGTGTGTCACTCGCTCGGAAGATGATTCACTGCCGAGTTAGCGTCGTCAGCTGCCCTCTGGTGTTTGCCGAGGAGTTACCGTTGGACTCAGCCACGTATAAGAACCTAGTCTGAAACGCGCCGCACATATCTTCTTTTCTCTTCACTCCCAACGTTCACTCCTCTGACCTCCCCGAAAACATATCAAAATGGCTCCCACAGCTGCCAACCCCAAGGACTGCCCCGAGTATGATCCTAAGAACATGATCTTCCGCCGTCTTGGCCCCTCCGGTCTTCGAGTTTCTCTCTTCTCGCTTGGAGGATGGCTCACTTACGGAGGCACTGTCGCCGCTGACGAAACTCGAGAGATCATGAAGCTCGCCTTCGAGAACGGTATCAACACTTTTGATACGGCAGAGGTTTACTCTGCGGGCCAGTGTGAGGTCGATATGGGAAAGGCTATCCGCGATCTTAACTTCCGCCGTTCGGATCTCGTTCTCATTTCAAAGGTATGAATTTTTTTGTGGGGTGTTCATTTTCTCCTGTCAAACACATCGTATCGAAATCTGACCCCTTTCCCATCTTCGCTTCAACACATCTGTACCACAACTGTACCACAACTGTACCATATACGTCTCCAATGGCCTGCAGCTCTTCTTCGGAACTGGTTCGAAAGACCCGAACGGTAGAGGGCTGAGCCGCAAGCATTTGATCGAGGCAGCCAATGCATCGCTCGAACGATCAGGATTGGCTTACTGGGATGTATTGATGGCCCACCGACCTGACCCTACCGTCCCCATGGAGGAGATTGTTCGCGGTTTCAACCGTCTTATCGAGAGCGACAAGTGTTTCTACTGGGGCACTTCCGAGTGGTCTGCTCAGCAGATCGAGGAAGCTCACGCTATTGCCAACCGCCTCAACCTGATCCCTCCCATTGCTGACCAGTGCCAGTACAACATGTTCCACCGTGAACGTCCCGAGAAGGAGTACGACCCTCTGTACAAGTCGCACAACTATGGAACCACCATCTGGTCTCCTCTCGCTTCTGGTCTTTTGACTGGAAAGTACAACAACGGTATTCCCGAGGGCTCGCGATTCGACACCAACAAGGGCTTCTTTGACAACACTGTTAAGGAGCTCCAGACTCCCGAGGGCAAGGCCAAGATCGAGAAGGTGCAGAAGTTGACCAAGATCGCAGACGGACTGGGAGCAAAGGTGACCAACTTGGCTTTGGCTTGGTGTGCCAAGAACCCTGTAAGTGTCAAACTCCTTCCGCTGCCCCGGTCACTGTTCTTGATATACTGACACTTCTTTATTTTCTATTTTTTGGATTGCCGCTGTACAGAACGTCTCGACCGTCATCTTGGGTGCTTCGAAGCCAGAGCAGATTATCGAGAACCTCAAGTCGCTTGACTTGATCGAAAAGTTGACTCCCGAGATCATGTCTGAGATTGACGAGATCTTGGGCAACAAGCCTACTCTGCCATCTCTTTTCGGAAGGTAAATCATCCCTCTTCTCCCTCCAAGGGTAACAGCAGCATCAACATCTGGAATAGCAAATGATCGGATGCAAAGCTAAGACTGTGAATCATGTGCACAAGAACGAGCTGTCTGACACAAGTCTGCTTCTCTGTCTTGCCTTCCACGCATCAAAAGAGGTCGACAATCATTTGCTCCCAACAGAGCCTCTCCAAGAAGCAAGTTGTGAGGTGCTCAATCCCGCGCCCGAGCCTATCAAATGAGATTTGGACTCTTGACACTGTAACCCTTTTGGCTTCGGCAGAGATCCGAGCTCACGTCTGCATATGAAAGCATACTCTGTTTTGGAAGTGAAGCTGCGATGCTCTGGACACCAACTCAATGAAGCTGCGCAAAAGACCTGCTCACCAGCGCAACTTGCATTCCAAAACAGAGTATCCTTCCCACGGCACGCGCGACTTTAGAGTAGACTGCCTCCACGCCTCGAAATCAAACAACTGAAAGAGATGCTCAAGGTCATGGGTGTGAACAACTCAGCGACGGAGAAGCTGAATGAAGCTGCTTGTCGCCAGTGATGACAGTGAATCGCAATTCGTGGCTGCGGCAGTCTCTTGTGTGAGAGTTGATGCGATTTGGCTTGCTATACCGCCCAAACGGAAGTGCCGCTTTGCAATTTCGTCTGTCAATTCTGCAGGAAATGATGTTCCTGGCCTGATTCGGATTTGCCTCCGCTTCCATCGACAACAAAAGGACTCGTGCCACGAAATCCTCATCATTCGCTGCTGCGATTTGACAGCTGCACTGTTCTCCACACAAGCGAGACTGGTTTGATGCTCGTTCTGCCATTACAGTATTTGAGTTTTCTTTCGCTTTTCTCCCACATCAGAGTTCATCTCCGAGTCCAAACAACTTGAAGCCAGCACAGCACAGCCAGTAATGCGGCGCGGCCGCTTATCTCTCTGTGTTCCCGAGAATCATCCCAGCAGCAGCAGAGCGTCTGCACACGCACACACGCATCGAAGCGAAGCAGCGGCCGCCAAAAAGTCACCGACGGCTGCTGTTTCGCCTGCAGTCAGCAGAGAGGTTTCGGGAACTTACCAGAGTTGTACATTCAGCTCATAAGTGAGCTGAACAGAGAGGTGGAGATGGTGGTGGTTTGGAGGAAGCCAATGCTCAGCTTGCTCCCTCCATTTAATTCGGTTTCTGGACTGCGCAATTTCAAAAATTTACTTACATGTGATGCATGATCATGATGAATAAGCATTTGCTCACCATTTTGTGTGCCTCAGATCTGAAATGAGTCTAAGTTTGTGTAACCAGCTGATGGTAGTACTCGTTGTCACGATCAGGCACAGGCCGGCATATGAAATAGAATTAAGGTTAATGGTCCTCAGTATCTTCTACCCCACATTCCCAGCTTCTATTACCCCACATTTCGCACACACCATCTCCATCAGCAGCATGAGCAGCAGTCAAGACACTGCTTTTGCACTCAGCTCACTGCCTCCCGATGTTTGAGCATCACTGCAGTCTCTCAATCACAGTGGCAAGCTCACAAACTTTGTCAATCAGATCAATGATGATCACAAGCAATTCATTTTGCAGAGTGACTGGCCATCAAGTCCTCCATGATTGCAAGTGCTGAATGTATATAGCTCACAAGTCTCAACTCCTGTAGCTAGTTCATCCGGTTCTCAAGCAATACAAGATTGTTATCCAGCAGCATCTCCTTCGCTGTCTGTGTCTCAAGTACTGCCATCAGGTCCTCCTCATTGGAATGCAGCATTGATGGAGATACTCGCCAAGGCTGTTCTCAATCACAATCCCAACCATTACAGCAACAATGTAGGCAAGAAACATGCATGGGAAGCAATACATCAAGAGTATACTATTGCATATCAACAGCAAGGCCTGTTCATCTGTGATCTCAACTCAATACAGCAGAAGTGGCAACAGATGGCAAAGAAGTGCCATGATTGTGACAAGCTCAATGCTCGGTCAACTGGTATTGTTGAGACAACTACTTTGATGGAGAAGTTAATCAATGATTACAATGCCACACTTGGCATGCCTGCAAGTCAGCAATATTGGAAGTTGGTGTTGCCAAGGGAGCTACCATCGGTGGCAGGCAGCCAGGTTGAAAAGGACTAGGCTTGGTCAGTGGACTAAAAGCAAGTAGCAAGTTTGCTAGAGGTCCCATGTTGGTGGAGTGGCTTGTAGAGCTAGTGCTGTTGTTATGTCAGACTAGATACACTCCTTGCCAAAGGTGGACAATTAAGTATAGTCAGCAGTTACAAAGGGGAAACTTGCAATGTTGATACAGAGTAAATGAAGTCGTGAGAGATTGGTAAGAGTAATGAGCAGACGATATGATATGGAGGAGTTGATAGTTGTTCGATTATCATGTCATCAATGGGGTACTTGAAGTGTACCACTATATATACACATTGTGTGGACTACTGCTCACTGTTATGACTATTGTGTGAGACAGGTACCAGGTGTAGACATCCATACAGGATCAGTGATGCCCTAGTGTGAGAGACATTGTGGTGTTTACTATCCCTACATTGTGATCATGGTGACAGGCATAGGGAAGGTCCCTAGTGCCATGGAATGTTGCTTGCTGGGCCAACCGTTGCAGCCACATGTCGATTGGGTCATATTGACAGTTGGACATAGATCAATCATTGGCAGGATAGCACATACCTTCCAATGTATGTGCTTGATGCATTAGAGTTATGGGGCTCGCCATATGCATCGGCTCCCAAGATCTGGGAATGCACAGTGGTACCCTTTAGGCATTATCCCTTTTTACTGAAGCAGCAAGGGTCCATACCAATGCCTGTGGCATCGATGCTAGCTAACAGTTCAACATAGTAGGTGACTGTATATTCCAACAGGCAATCAAACTCAATGCAGAGCACACCAACATTGGGATGCCACTGCCGCTGGGGTGAGCAAACACCAGTGGAGCAGGATTGGCAATTGTTTGCTACCATTGCAGGAATGGTGGAAGATGATACACCAGCAACAAGATCAATGGCAACACCAAGTGAAAGACACAGCAACACAGACATGTCAGCTACAGATGAGTCTGGAGATGATACTCTTGACCTGCAGGTGCAAAAGAGGCCCAGGAACCGTACCACTGAGGTTCTAGGCTCTCTTGCTGATAGCCTCAAGCATCATTGGCAGCATGAGTGGAGCTTCCGGGATCGTCAGCTCCAACTTATGCAGGAACAAGCTGACGCCCAACTGCAGATCTCACGTGCTCAGCTTGACATCAACACACAAGTTCAGATGGACTTCCAGGAATGGATGCATGTGCTTGAGACTTGATTGCAGGAAAGCTTGAGCCAAAGCAGCAGGATGGAGTTGATGATGGAGTTGATGATGGAGTCAATGATGAGCATGCTGCAGAGTCACACCACAGCACCACCCCCAGCACCATCAGCAGCACAACATCAACAGGTTTTGGTAGCTTCTTCACTACCAACCACCAGCAAAGAAGCTACACCAAATGCCGAGTGCTATGTCTCAGGCTCTATACCTTTGGAGCCAGCATCACCTTCATGTTTCGTTCGCTGCAGCACTTGAGCATCTTCTCAACCATGCACAGGCATCTTTGGCAGTTTCCTGCAGCAATCAAGTTAGTACATGTATATAGTTCATTGCAATACTAAAGTACATGCTCTACAAGTGTTTTGTCTTTGTTGTCTGCCATGCTCTGTGAAGGAATCCCACTTTGAGGAAGTGTTGGATCTGGCAAAACCATTGTTTGCATTACCCGGCAGTTGCTGAAGTACTCCTTGAGGGTGGGTGGCATGCAGCCCATCCTTGTGCTAACCTGGTTGCCAACGATACATGTTTTGGCATTATATAGCAAGACACCAACAAGCCAATCTTGTCCCACCAGTGTTAACCTGGTCTTCTGCTCCCACTTGATGGAGAAGCATGGCCATTGGTGAGGTATATAGCTGATGGACCATTCAACTTGTATACAAAACTTGTTCATGATGTGATTGAAGGCATCTTGCATTGAATTGATGATGTTACCTCCAAATGCCATGACAATTGCATCTGAGTTGCTGTACGCTTGATTGCCATACAGATACATCTGCTCACCAGCTTTGTTCTTGGCATGCTGTTGAGCCCAGCCAGCGAGGTCAGTATCATTGACAACATATGCATCATGATGGCACCCAGCATATGGTACCAAGCAGAAGATCAACTCATTTGGCAATGAGATGAACTGGTACTTGAGAGCATGACATTGCTTGTGACCATTATACACAGTCTCTTGCTGAAGCACAGGCATTGCAATTGGTCGAATAGTACCATCGATTGCACCCCAGAACCTCAGAAGCTTGAACTTCCACTGCATGGCTGCAGCATACTCCTCCAGCTTCCAGGGACATACAAGCCAGTGACATGGTGATTGGATGTCAAGCAGGTGTCCCCATTGCTTGTGTAACCATCTGCTAAGATGCCAAATGAGCCTGCTGATTGCCAAGTGAGCAAAACCATACTGTCCCTCCAAAGACCACAGAGACTGGCCTTGGAAGAAGCAACACAGCAGAAAGAAGGTTGTCTTGCTGTCAACACAGTCTTGCTCATGTGTTCACACAGGATTTGGGATCTTCAATGCATGATGAATTGCTTCAAACTGTGCAAATGTGTAGCCTGTGTCAGCAAGGAAGTGAGCATTGTCAAGCTGTCACTTGATGATGGTGTAGGTCCATGGCTTGAGGTTGGTTGGTGGGGCCCACTGCACAGTGGCAATTAAGGTTACAATGTCAAAAATATCTTTGGAAAGTGTGTCTCTGGTGTTGAAAGCCTGCATGATCATGCTGAGAGCCTCTGTGTAGCTCCAGAATGGCAATACAATTGCAAATTTAAGGTTTCCGGGAGTGTGGGGTAGCAGTGATATGATGGTAGTACTACCACCATGCCTCAATGGCAATGAGACTGCACCTGTTTGACTCCACATACTCAATTCTCACTATACTTTCACACTTCACTCATCATTAGTAATCAATATATGTTACATTCCATACAAAAACAACATGAAAAACCAAGCTGAACAAATGAGTCAAATGTTGCAAGTCTGTTCAGCTGCTCCTAATAGAGCTCAACATTGACCAATGCTCAACTCATTTGTTCAGCTCAGTTAAATGAAATTCAAACTCAAACTAAATGTTGAGGTCTTAGCCGAGGCTGAGCTGAACGTTGACAGTGCACCCGAAACCTCACTAGCCTCTTCGAGTTTGGATTGCTTCTTCCGCTCTGTCGATCCCATTCATTTGGTTGCTTGCGATGCCTCCCCACTTTCGCTCTTCCTCACCAAACCTTTCTCCCATCCTTGTATTGACCTCGACCTCAAACTGTCACTGTCTTTGTTCTTCTTTCTGTCAACGTTCGTTCTCGCTTTCTGTTATCTTTGATCAGCCCTAGGATGACCCGAAGCTGAATACCAAGTCTCGATATCAGCAAAGTTCCCAGCATCCGACTCGGTATCGGCCTCTCCGCACCAAGTGACTCACTGTCATCATCCCTCGAACTACCACAGTCGTCAAGCTGATCGGGTCTTGCAGCTCAGCATCCAACCACTCCATCACACTCAGAGGATGATGCAGCCAGAAACCAGCAGCAGCCATGCTTTGCAGTCACAGCCATCTTTGGTGCTGGTGGCTCCCATGCCTCGTCGTCCGATTGCACTCGTAGCTCGCAGGCACCATCATCATCACAGCTCACGATCTCGCTCCTCTCGAATCGTCTCGAACGGTCGCTCTCCTGACTCTTCCAAAGACTCGGCTGCACAGCGTACTGCCACATCCCCCGACTCACAGTCTGCTTCCGGCTCGACCGCTTCGACCGTCAGACTTGTGGGACACCCTTACTCTCGAGCCAAGACTCCAAGCAATGCTACCAACACCCTCTCAAACCCAGTCTCGCCCGCTGCTGCTGCGCTTGCTGGGACCAACGGATGGCCGCTCGGTCTGGGCATCTCGCCTGTCTCTCCTCCACCTCGCTCTCGAGCTGCATCGCGCGAAGGTATGGCCTCTCGACCTCTTTCCCGACTCTCTTGCTCGCGAGAGAATGCAACCGTCCTTGCTCCCACGGTGGAAGCAGTGGCTGTCAGTCGCTCGTCCTCGCTCGGTCAGATCGTCGATGATCAAGGCACTGGTGCTTACGATGCCTCATCCGCTCACGAACCCATGCTAGCCTCTTCTATCGCCTCTTCAGCAGTTCCATCTGCTTCGTCAATGATGGATGTCGAGCGCACTCCGACCAAGCGCAACGGTCGTGCTCAGAGCAATGTCAAGCAGGTTATTTCTCCTATTCAAGCTCGCCCACACGCAGCTGCCAACGACGACGACAACCAAAAACCTCGTTCTACACCTACCATCGGCGCTACTTCGCCTCGTCCCGATGACATTGAGCCAAACCTCAATATCTCGCCAACCTCTCCCACCCAGCAGCGTGTCACCGCCGCAGCCTCGGCTTCTGCTCAGCTTCCTCTTTCGCTCTCTTCTCCTCCTCTTGCATCTTCACCAGCTGATGCTGCGGCCGCTCAAAAGAAAGCCGCCATCATCCCCGACCGCATCAACGGCACCTATGCATCCTTGGCTCCCTCCCCTTGTCTATCCGAAAGTCACTCCCGCAGCCCCACAGCTAGCCCTTCCCCCTGCCCATCTCCTTCCTTGAGCTCTCTGTCTGAACTTCCAGAACCAGACAAGGAAGGTCAGCAGCAACACCGCAAATCAGGTCTCCCTTTGCCTCCAGTACCCACATCTCCAATCCCGCGGAAGATGACACGCAATCCTTTCGAACGCTACATGACTGCTCGTGACAGCAGTAGCTGCTCAGGTAGCATGACACTCCATGCTAGACTTGCCATGGCTATGGCTCAGGGCAGCGGTAGGCTTGGTCATCTCACTATTGATGGTGAGGACGGAGATGAAGAGATGAGTCTTTCTTCTCCTATCCTTCATCGACCTGCCTTTGTTAGTGTCAACTCTGGCAACAGCGCTGGTAGCAGGATGGATATGGATGACTAGTTCCATTTCCTTCAACGATTCGGCAGCATTTCGTCTGTTTTGAGTCTCAGTTCAAGTTCTCGTTCTCGGCTCCATTCCCAACTTCAAGTTTTTGGTCAAAGTCATGGTCATCACAACATCTGCAACGGTTTCTGTTTTCCCTATTGTTCCGTCCACGCTCGTCGCATTCAGCACCTTTGGTCCGCACGTTTTCTACTCGCTTCTTTTGCATTTGTCTCCTTCTCATCGTCATCGTCACCGTTTCGACGTCCTCAACTCCATTGTCTCAGTTCCAAGCGTTCTCATCCTCGCTTCTCGTCTTTGCCCTCACGTTCACTTTCCATGCTTCATCTCAACTTTCGCACTTGTCTTTTCCGCTATCACTGCTTGTCTTTTTTTTGCTTCAAATCACGGGTCCAATGTCACTCTTCTGTCTTTGAATCGCACTTTGTCTGTGCTCGCTCGTGTGCAAATGTATGTGTATTGGGGTGACCAAGAGACCAAGTACGCTCTGAACTCTACGCGAGCTTCCGTCAACCTCGCTCTCGGTCTACACGTTCCTCAAGTTGCTAGCCGCGAACTCAAAAGCAACAAAAGTAGCCGCATTGGCAAATGGACTCCTTACCAACGTTGGCAGTAACCCTCTAAAGAAACCTTTTACACCATCAGCTCTGTACGTTTGCTTGATACAATCCAATGCACCTTTGAACCTTGTATCGTCTTTGCTTAGTGCATCTGTCTGTAGCTTGGATTTAATAATGTCTGCTGGGTAAGCGGTTAGCCATAAGCCATAACCAGCCATAGCACCAGCGAACATAGCATAGGTTGAAGGGAGTTGGTCTCGAGTGAGGTTGGAAGATTTGAGTTTGTACTGAACTAGAGCTTCGTAAGTGAGGAAGTACATTCCCATTCCGTGGAATTCTCTAGCAAACGTCGGAATCTGGCCGCGGTAAACGCCGTTAAACAACCCTGCTTGGGTGGTGATCTGCCTAATGCAATCAATAGGACCACGGTAGAGGGGTGGGCAAGGTTGAGTTTGTAATCGAATACGAATATGTTCCACTGGACCAGCTACAAAGCTATTTGCTACACCTGCTATTCCACCTGCCAAATAGAATTGTGCATAACTCAATTCTCCTGTCTCTGAACCTGCGCTTTTGTTGGATTGAACAAAGTACCTTTTGAGAGCTTCTACAACACCAAATTGAATACTAACACATGCACCTACACCCAACAAAGGTGTCAAAGTTCCTTTATAAAATGCAAATGGACCTTCATTTTTCACTATTCGTGCAGCACAATCTGCCATACCAGTGTAGGTTCCGGGAGGAGAGGTTTGAAGACGCACTTTGAGAATGTCAAGTGGTTGTCCTACTAGGACTTGTGCTATACCACCGATGGTACCTGAGAGCACATCTTTTTGACCTTGACTGAGAAGAGGGTCTTTGGGAAGTGTGTTGAGTTCTGCCATTGCGGCCAGTGACAGAATGGCAGAAAGGGATGGAGAGGTGGGGAGAAGAGAAAGAGATAAAGGGTCCAACGAGTTCTTCTGAAAAAGTGTGAGACTGTTTGTGATTTCCGATTCCCGGACGATAAATTTTGCCGTCAGGAGGAATTCTGGGTTGTCAACTCCACATGTTCATACTCTTTCTTCTCATCTTCTACGACATCAAACTAGATCCTCACCTTTTGCCTTCTTCTCTATCGAACCTCGTCGCTCTCAACCCCGTACTGCGAAGCCAGTGTTTCGACATTCAAAAGCGATAAGAAAAGGGCAAAAAAAAAGGATGACCGTCCTCCTCCCGGGAGACATTGTCTCTATCCCTTCTACTTCCGCCACCAAACTCGGTCCTGGTTTACTCCCTACGCCTCATTCCACCGCTTCCCTCACAGCGATTAGAGCTGGAGCATTGGGTCATATTCCCGCATCTTCTACGACTGCATCGAAAAAGAAGGATTCAGAAGATGCATTTTGGATTGAGACCAATACAAATCGCGTACGTTCCACTCTCCCCTCTTTTGTTGCTTCTTTCCATCTCTTCTCGCTCACTAACTTTGCTATCTCCACTTCTCCCATCATTTTGCACTTATACGGGAACAGTATGTTCCAGCACCAGGCGATCCAGTTATAGCCCAAATCACCAACCGCGGTTCGGAATCCTACACCTGCACTCTTTTCTCCTCCCATTCCGCAACGCTACCCGCACTCTCCTTCGAAGGTGCCACTAAACGTCACAAACCCAACCTTCGTATTGGCTCACTAGTCTATGCCCGCATCGTAAGCGCCGATCGTTTTACCGAACCTGAACTCACCTGTGTCAATCCCGTAACGGGTAAATCGGACGCTTTCGGAGATCTTAAAACCACTGACGAGCGGGGTGAAAAGAACGGAATTGCAATGATGTTCAGAGTCTCATTAGGTCTAGCAAAAACACTACTGGCAGGGAAGGGCGGAAGCGGGGGAGAGGGGCTGCTGAAGTTGGTAGCGGGCATGTTTCCGTTTGAAGCTGCAGTAGGTGCAAATGGAATAGTGTGGGTTAGGGCGAGTGAGGTGAGGCATGTACTGGCGCTGGGCAAGGTTTTGGAGCATGCGGATGAGAGAGTGACTAGTCATGCGAGCGGAGAGGGAGGGGAAGAAATGCAGATGGGCGAGGAAGAGGTGGATGCGCAAACAATTATTAGGAACAGAGCTAGTGGGATGGATGCAAAGAAGATCAGAGCTGTTGTTGGCGAATATTTGTAACTTTCTCTAGCATCAATGCCAAATCCTTTGATCTTATGATGCTGTTGTGTCTCATCTCGTTTCGTCTGCGCAATACTTGAAGATGAAGCTTGAACATGGTCTTTTCACGCGGGCTCAGTATGGCTCCAGAGCGAGGTTTGGAGTTCAACGACTTGTTTTAGAACAGCCTTTGCTTGACTGGCTTTCTGCAAGAGTAGGTGTCGATGTGTGTGAGAACCGCTGCTCAACACGGCACCCAAGCGGATGATGCTTATACGGTTGGTATCGATGGTGTTCTGCATATTACATCGTATATCGAGCGTGGATTTGTATCCTCTGCCATGACCACATTCTGCCTTGTGTCTTGCTATTATCCTCCATTCCCCTCAACCCGAATCCTTCAGCCGGGCGAGGACTACAAGAACAACCTCATCAATTCAAAGAACACTTATATACCCCACCCCATCGCCATCATCAAAGTCGAAACAAAAGCGTCAGTATATCTCCTCCCTCCCTTCCTGTTATCTCATCATAACATGGGTGAATAAGTGGGTACTTACCACCACCAACAACGACAAAAAGCACGAATCCAAGTGCTAACTTATTATTCTTGAATCTACCACCACTTGTCTGTGTTGTAAATCTATCTTTTTTAGCAGGTTTAACGATTTGTCTACCACGACGTTTGTTTGCTTGTCTGGTTTCGAATGATTCTTGCTCTCCCTCGGCTTGTTCGGAGTTCTTGGGATTGCGAATGCGAGATTTACCAGCGTTCTCACGAGCAGTGAGTGCAAATTGAGCGTTTTTAGCTTTGATATCTCGAGATGTAGGCTGCCATTCCAAGATGATGTTAGTGAGATAGATAGAAAAAAAGAGCGAGGAGGTGTGAGATAGCTTACCATTTTGCTGTACAAGACGGTGATGGAGTTGAGAAGCGAGTGCAAGTGAGATCGCACACTCTAAACCCTCATTCTGCTTTCGAGTCGGTGCTCGCGTGCGCCTAGACCAAGGGTCGAAGCGAGAAATTCTCCGAAACCCTCTCTCTCTTCCTTCTCAAGCCACGTCACCTGCTTCTTCCTCGCTCATCCCCGCACACGCACACTCTGATATACATTTTTGCTGGCGCTTCATCATCAACCATCGCGCCTTCGAACAACGCTATCTCGGTAAGGAATGGTTGGATTGAAATAGCAGACTGCGATAAGCTATGCCTATGTCAATGTCGAGCAGTCGACATTCCGCTCACAGTCATACATGAGGTACTGTCACAAGTCAAGTGTCCATAGCAGCAAAGTAACTCACCACACAATCAGTATACCACACCCACAATCCGGTTCGATTCGCATGGTTTGTCAAAAAGCTTGCCATTTCGTTCCTCACTCCTCAGCCACCTCCTCATCATCATCGAACATCCCATCCCTACTTACTGGATAAGAGTTTGCCGTCGGATAATGAAATTGCGTCGACGGTGCACTCACCCCATACCCTCTCTTCCCTCTTCCCCCCTCTCCAAACCCTGCTCCGACAGCCCCGCCCCCACTGACCCCAATCAACCTACTCGTAGTGCCAGTCAAAGGCCGTGTCGAACTAGACCTAAACCCAACCGCTCCAGCCGTAGATTGAGACTGAAGAGACATCGGAACAGCCGTCGCCGCCTGTTGTTGTAGGGCAGGAGAATGTGTTGTAGCACGCCAAGGACTGTGTGAACCTCTACCGCGTGTGCTTGCTCCGACTTCTTGACCAAAGTTGCGTGACATTTCGGCATCTGCACGACGTCGTTCTGCTTCGAGAGCTCTTTCTCTTTCCCATCGATCTGCCGCATGCCAGTCGTGTGTCCTTCCTTCGCGATGTGCTCCTACCGGCAAAGTCGCACCTATACCACCTTCCACTCCACCACCACCACCACCGTAGGTCAAGGTCACAGCATCCGCTGAAGAACGAACCGCTGATCCAGCACCGCCTTCTTCTTCTTCGCCAGCCATCTCCATCTCGCCGGGCAGCTCATCTTCGGGGTCGTATTCGGGTTGACCGTCAACTTTGAAGATAAGATCGCCCTCTGCCTCGTACTCTGGCATCTGGTCCGAGTTCACGTTCAAAGCTGGTGCAGGAGGAGTGGATGTGATAGCAGCACTCTCTCGCGGGAATCTCGATTGTTGGTCCGCTGTGAGCCCTGAACCGCTCGTTGCACGAACAGCACTTGTACCATAAACACGCACTTGTTGACTCACTGCACTGCGAGAGCGCAATCCAGCATCGCCAGATACAGTCCTACCGAACGTGCCAGGACTCGACATTCGACCGGTGGGTGTATCAGCTGCGCTTTCAGTCTCCTTGCTCTGACTTCCTCTTCCTTTCCCGAAAGTAGCTGCAATCTGTGCGGCAGTAAGTGCTTGCGAGGACGTAACATACTGATTAGCTGAAGAGCGAGCAGGCGCTACTTGTGCTGCTGCTGCTGTAATCGTTTGATGTCGATCGTCATCGTATGCAGCGACATCCGACGACGTCTCGCCGCTCGCCGAAGAGCTTGGTTCCTTTGAGCCAAGGATACCGACAGACTCAGCCATCCGACTAAGCAACTCATCCAGCTGGCTGCGCGACATTGGATTGGCAGTACGAAGTGCCGCACCCGAACGCAGTCCACTGCCGGATAGCGACAAAGGTCGGTCCTGACTCAAGTTGGACTGTACCGAATCCGTCAGTGCGTCAGAGGCAGGACCCGCTCGACTACCCCCTCCTCCTTCCTCGGGGGTACTACTGAGCCCTGGAGCGTTTCTGCGCTCGTTCCGCAGACTCGTCAGCTTGCCCATAGATGAAGTGCCGAATGCCGGACGAGTCTCTAATAGCCGTACTAGATCATCCATATCCTCCTCGTGGCTTCTCGGACTTGGCGTCAATCCACCCATCTGCGCAGCACTTGTTCCCGAGATGGGTCGATACCGCGAAGCAGAAGAAGCCGTCGCTGCCGCTGTAGCATCATCGAGACTTGATGTCCTTGCGAAAGCTCCCGCGGTACCAAGACCCTGACGTTGCTCCATTCTCGACACCCAGCTTCGACCATATGCCGAGCTCAGACTTCCTCCACCACCAAAGCGCGGATAGCTCGATGGCTCAGCGCCTGCACCGACAGATCCAGACCCTTCCGATCCCAGACTACTGCCATAGATACCCGAACGCTCTCGATTCTGGCGATAGGAAAAGTTGGTGCTGTATCGCTTGATCATCTGGGGCTTGGCTGCAGCGGCCGCAGCTGCCGATGACGACGTAGCACTGGTGCCAAAGGCAGATCCAGAGCCTGCTTCGCTGGTGCTCGAGTTTCTCCGGATGCTGGTGGAACTCCTCAACCCAGTCCCCAAGTTGGAGGGAGAGTAGCTGCCATGTGCAAACACGCTCGTTGACGTCGGCGGTGTCCGCGCAATGGAAGCGGTGGAAACGCCTTGCGAGCGAGGCACGTAGTTCTGAAAGACACTGCGAAGGCTTGGCGTGGTCAGGACACCGGTGCCAGACATGGACGACCGTATACCCGACCCAGATACACTGCGGAATGAGGAAGCGGACTGTGAACCCGAGGGAGCCAAGCCTTGCCCACCAAGGCCAGCTCTGGACCCTTGCATCGACATCTTCTGGGCCAGAGGAGACGGTGAAGAGGGACTGAACGAGACGCTCGGTCTGCCCTGAGCTGATGGTGGTCCCATGTTACCTGCCGTGGTAGTGCTAAAGCCACTCGTCGTTCGAGTGGATATCGAGCGACCGGCTCCGATAGTCGAAAAAGCTGCTGACGTGCTTCTCGGCACACTCGTCCCTGCTTCTGGAAGCTCGAAGGTGGCAGCAGCTGGCGAAACAGGTGGACTTGGCTGACCGCTGGAAAGACCACTGAGCGTGCGGAGACGTCTCTCGCTGGTGCTGGGTCTGCGCACGGAGCTCGGAACAGCAAAAGCAGGCTCTGCACTTAGTGCGGCTGCCAAAGCTGGATTCGAGGGGGCTGGTGATGCATTGGCGGGACCTATGAGGGGAACGCTGCTCTTGTTCGAGCTCGTTCTTCTCAAGCTTGAGAGACCAGCCGAGTGACGTCCAGATGCGCTCGTGCTGAAGACGCTGGTGTTGGCAGGCGAATGAGAGAGCAACGCACCAGTGCCCACTGGTGTCGCGTCAGGAGAGTATCGTTGAGCAGCGAGTGTGGCTGGTCTTGCGGCTGAGATGCCTCCGATGCGATGCTGGGCTGGCGCCGAGACCGAAGCACCACCTTGCTGTGAAGAGCCGGATTGGGAGACGATCTGAGGTGGTGAGGTGGTGGGTGCTGGTGGCGGCTTGGACGTTGGCAAAGGAGTTGGATCAGCACGCTGGGCGCTTCGGAAGTAATCTTCGTCCAAGTCAACATGAATGTCGTTCACATTGCGCAAGCTTTCTGCATCTTCAATCGAGAAGCCAGCGAGCTTGCGATAGGTGACCGAAAGCTCAAGATGGCCAACAGGAGTGGCGATGGGTGGTAGTGTCCGAGTTGCGTAGTGGCCATGAGACGTGATTCGATCTTCAGCCATGAGCTCTGCCTCAGTGTTCTCAGACAATGAAAGGGTTCGCTCTGCAGGCAGAGCTTCATCGACGTTGACTTCCTCGGGGAAGGTAGGAGCTGCTTGCTCCGAACTGGAAGAGGCCATGTCGAGCCTGCACCCAATGGTCATCTCGGCATCATAGGAGCCCATATCTTCGCGAGCTGCCAATGACGGGTGGGAGGGATGCGAGACGTTGCTACGATCCTGCGCCCCTGCTTTGAGCGCCTCAATCTTAGCGGCTAGTCGGTTTGCGGGCAGCGAGCAGAGCAGTGTGAACAGCGTGCGAAAATGCAGTACGGATCGTTTGTAGAAGGTGGACAAATCTGGAGGATCGGAAGGCTGAACTGGCTCGAGACGGAGCCTCCACCGCTCGAGCACAATTCTTCGAGGGCGTGATGAAGGGTCGGAAGGGGCAGCGTCGCCAGGCTTCCTTCCATCAATGCAAACGCGGCTGCTCGATGCATGCGATTGCGATAAGCGAGTCAAGCCAGATGACGAAGAGTTCGTGACGATAAGGATCTCGTGTCGATCAGATACGCTCGAAAGGTCGAGCAAGACATCAATGACCAGGTCAGGGACACTCGATGTGTCAGGTAGAAGTCCATCGTCGAGATTGTCTATACCCATCAAAGAGGTGAGTGAACGCCAGAATCGAAGTTCCTCCTTGAACAGATCGGTGTCTGGTATGTGAAGACCGAACCATCTTGATAGCTTGGTCTGTGAGGATGTCCCGGCTGCAGATGCAGGCCGTTGCTCCGGCGCTGTTGCGTCGAAAGGCGGTGAGGCAAGTAAACAGGGACGGAGATGTGCAAGACGAGATTGAATGATGAGGTTGGCGGTGGTGGTGTAGAAATGATAGATGACGCCGTCGAGCTTGGTCAGCTGCGATGCCGCAGTCTGGGACGGTCTCCTCTGCATCGATTCCTGTGCTTCATTCTGTGGATGATGATGATGCTGGTGGTGGTGGTGGTGGTGGTGGTGTGATGATTCGAAGGTCTGAGAAGAGTCGGGAGCCCTGATAGAGGATGGCGAGGTCTGTCGACGCGAATGGCTGATACTCGAGCGGCGTTGCTGTGTCTGACCTTGCTGCGCCTGCATTCAAATTGTGGCACAAGTTGGAGCCGACGCTGGCAACGACACAGCAACGACGCCAGCAGCCTGAGGCGATCGCGAGTGGAGCGTGTGATTGTGCGGAGCTGAGCTGAGCTGAGCTGGATAGTGACTCAGTCTCCGGGTGTGCCGCTGAGCGTTTTCTTGGATCAGCCCTTTTGTCTGATCACCGGCCGAAACTTGCGGTGGTGTGATGGGAGTCGTGCGATTGCACGCCGTGATTGCAATGAATGAGATAGAGACACCTCTAAGCAGCTCGAAGTTGCGCAAAGTGAGCGTGGTGTCGTTGAAAATGGTGTTGATAGTTACGGTGATGATGATGATGATGATACGGTAACGGCAGTGCTGAGTATCGGTGAGCGCTCAAGCCAATGTGTTACATATCCCGCTCGGCAGCGGTGTTGGGCAGCTCCGATTCGCTGGGCCGCTGAACCCTTGCTTTTCGATTTACACTTTGCTTGCTCGTTGGCTTACAGTACTGTACAGTAGCTGGCGACGCCGATGATAAGCCAAGCGGACGAAATTGGCCGTGCGTGCATCTTTCTCCGTGTGGAGCATTTTCTGAGGACGCCAACCGGTTGCGACATCTCGCAGCTCGTTCAGACTGGCGCGTCGAGATACTACTGATACAGCACTCACAGCTCAAGCACCCATCCTTGTCCTTGCCTTTTCTCGACAGATACTGAGCGACGCTGATGAGGCCCTGCGCGTGTTGCAGTCCGAAGACAGGCCATCACCTCATTGATCAGTAGCAGAGCTGGCTGAAGAGGGGGCATAAAGGGGTCGATCGATGGTGTGGCTTGTGTCAAGTGAAAATCACGTGATGCAGTCCCGCAGTGACGCGGAAGTCGTGCGGTGGGGAATTCGGCTGCTGCTGCTGCTGCTGCTTTGAACCATACAGTACAGTACAGTACTGTACTGTACTGTATGCGCGTTGAACTTGATTCCCTTGCAACTCATTCATTTCACTTTGTGGAGCCTTGCTCACTCACTCACTCAGCTGCGCCGAGCTAAAGCTTCCATCCATCTCCTTGACCTCCGACACTCACCTCATTCCTTGCTTCGGCACCACCACGACATTCTTTCACTTCTATATCATCTGACCATCGCATAATAGCAGGCAGCTACCACACCGGCACAAGGCCTGCTCGCCAACATGATGCATTCAAGAGGCTTCGTTCTCTCCGAGAACCAGGCTTTTGCCGGTCAGACGAGGACACCAGGTCCATCTCGCCTTCATGCTTCACCAACGCGCAAGACCATGACTACAGGAAAGCGAGCGCTGGGACAATCGTCCAGCCTCTTGGGGCAAGAGATGGGCTCGGCTGGTCCGAAACAGCTCTTTCAAGATATCATGTCGAACAAATCGCCCGTCAAGGCGCTGGGCAATCGTAATGCCGCCAAGACACCTGGTCCTTCCAGATCAGCGGCACCAGGAAAGCAGGATGCATCACTTCGCAAGGGTAAGGGAACTGACAACTCGCCCACCAAAAAGGGATCCGGCGAACTTAGTCCACGCAAAGCAAGCACATCGAATGCACTTCGGTCTATCAACGGCAAGCAGCGACCAAACGTAGACTTGCCCTTCACCAAGCCTGGACAAGGCTCAGCAAACGATGCAGGCGGCAACAACATGATGATCAAGACACCGGCGCTGACGCAGCTCAACGGCAAGACTAGAACCATGAGCCGCCAAAACAGCTTTGTCACACCTGCTGCCAACATTGGACGCGCTGGTCAGATCAAGGCACGCATGGGCGAGATCCTGGATGCAGAGATGGGTCTTTCGTTGCAGAAAGCAGACAACGCGACAGAACAGGTCACCGAGGAGCCAGCAGTGCAGATGACGGAAGAAGAGATGTATCCCGAAATCGAGTACATGCCACCCAGCGCCAAGCATTCCGTCTTCGAGTTCCCTGCGGAGCTAGATGATCTACCAAGGGCCAGAGAGATTGGTGCTCGACTTTGCAAGTTTTCCGCAATCAACCTTCGAGCTGCGGGCCCCGAGGACCTCAGTGACGTCGAGATCACACCAATGGAGTTGGTGGACGACGATGATCTGGTGGCACCAGCATTCGGAGCGGACAGTGATGACGATGATCCCTGGCCGAACGTTCCTGTTGAGGAGGATAAGAAAGTTGCCATGCCACAACCCTCCACTTGTGCACAAACCCGCGCTCTCGGCAAGGTTGCGACAAAGGCTGACACACGTCCTTCGGCAGCAGTCCGATCAAACCCCGCAGGCGGCGTTCGCCCTTGTGCAGTTTCCGTAGCCAGAAGACCGGTCAGTGGTGCCCCCAAAGGAGCAGCAGCGAGCGCGAGTGCAACCATCCGAAGCGTTCCTGGCAAGGCAGCAACCCCAGCCGTCGCGCGATCTACTGGCCTGCAGCGTTCCATCGCAACAGCTCCTGGCAGTCGAGCTGTACCTGCAGGCGCGGCATCGTCTCGAAGCACGACTCGAGTGCGACCAACAGCCCTTACTGCATCAAGAACTACTGAACGACCGACAGCTACGACAAGGCCAGTCACTTCCAGAGCAACGGTCGCGCAAATCATTAAGCCGGCTTCGCAGCTAGCAGCCCCTAAGCCCGCCGCCACTAGAATCAACCCGAAACTCATCGACTTTGTCGACGACGAACTTGGCAGGCAAACAGCCGCTACTCTCGAACGCCTGGAAGCCGAAGACGATATCGAGGCACTTCAGCTCGACCTGGATGAGCCCATCGACGAAAATGCATAGTCGCTTCTTGAGCGTATCACACCTGGCTCGTTGAACTCTATTCAATTATCCATCATTTATCTACTTGAAACATGATTGCAATTACATTTGGCACCTTTCTCAGACCTTGTTGCAGCATATACCACATCACATCAATGCATCTTTCATCATCCATCTTTATCTTTGATTCTGTGTGTCTGCCTTACCATCCGGGACTTGATCTATTCGAAGAGTGGACGAACACCGACTCCGAAGGTGTCGATAGCATGAATTTAACTTGGTAATGTTATGCTCACGACTGACAACAACCAGCTTTTGAAATTCATCACAGCCGAAACGCGTAACGCCTGTTGAAGCTGAGATTGGAAAGAGAGGGGCCAAGCCAAAGTGCAGCCAGGATGCCAGGACGCGAGACGGTCTGAGCGTGTCTGTGCACGGCTCCTTTTTTTTTTTTTTTTTTTTCCATTTTGGATTTTTGGATTTAGAGCGTGTTGCGAGGGCGAGTCCAAGCTTTTTGAGAGAGAGAGACACACACACACGCACCAAATCGGCACAGCAACTCTGTGTTGTGCTTGCTTTGCTGCCTCTGGAGCTGCAGTCTTTCGGTCAAGGCACAGCACAGCACAGCACAGAGCAGAGCAGCGACAGAACAGCACGGCCCGAGCAACTAAATCGTATCCATTCCTCGGCCTCTCTCTCTATTCCATCGGATCAGATCGCTCTCATCGACATTCTCCTTTCTTCCATCTTCTCTCCTTGCTGCACTTGACTTCCGAGACCAGCAGCACATCCTTGCCGCAGCTGACGACCGACGAAAGAGTTGCTCTCTTGACGACAGACTTGCATCTTTTCAGCCTTGACTGGCTGCAAGTGTCGTCGTACCTGTTTTGCTCTCCACGAACTGCACAGGAGCTGCCGTCCTCGCACTCACGCCCACATCTTCAAAGCATCATCCGCTCACCATCTCGGACACTGCATGGTGGCATTCCCACTTCGGTCGCTCAGCTCATCCCAACTCTGACGAGATTGCTTCAGACTTTGTCGGTGTCTGCGTCAATTCGCCTGCAGCTAGTTTCGCTCTCGCTGATCGATCCCACCACACCGTTATTGGACGACTCTTGCAACGAGCTCACAGAGCTGTTCAGCCTCAGCCGCTTTCGCTTCAACTCAATTTCTGCGTTTTATGTGTTCGATCTGCACTGTTCCAGCAGCATCGGATTAGCCGACAGCTCGTCAAAAGACCGAATCATATTCCATTGCACACTACCGGAACACTTCTAGCAACCATCTCGCTCCTCCTTCTTCACGGATGACGCAAAACTACCCTGATTCCACTTCGGGTTTGATTTGACCACAGGTCACAGCTCCCCCTCTTCTCTTCACCCGGACACTCCATCCATCCCGGTCGGTGCCTTCCAGCATCTTGAATTCACAATTCAGCTACATTTCCATTCCACCACGAGTAGGTCACTGCGGCGACAGCAATAGCAATAGCGAGTCTCAAAGTTAGCTAGAGCCAGCAAAGCGACGACAACATGTCGCGGCACTCGGCGGCCTTCTTTGGCGACGATGTCAGCTCCTTGCCTCTTCACAACAATCCACATGTCGGCATCAACATGGCGGGTCTCGACAATCTCGGCGCCGGTCAGCATCCGGCAATGGCGCCCTCAAACCCGTACCCTCCAAGCCCCTCTTCGGTGCGCTCACCACATTCGGCCCACGGCCACGCCTCCAGCTCAAACAAATACATGCAGAGCCCCAACTCGGCTGGTAACTCCAATCCAGCTGCCTACACTTCACCACGTTTGCACAACTCTCAACTCAGTGCCTATGGTCTAGGGGACGCCTCGGGTGCATCGGAACGCTACTCTTTCGACAATCAGCACCAACAGCAGCAGCAGCAGCAGCACGCATCCTCGCAACAGCATCACCAGTCACACTCGTCAGCTTATCGCAATGAAGGGTTGGGACGCTCGCATTCCATGGGCCACAGCTCGCTTCCAAGTCAATCTAGATCCGCTTCCAACGCAGCCAGCGGCGGTTCCGCCATGTACCTGTCTCCACAAACAGGTGCTAGTCAGGGCATGGCATCGCATTCGTCCTCTGGTCACGGCAGCAACGGTACCGCAACAGGTTCAGGATCTTACTTGTCGTCCTTGTCGCCTTCCGGCATGCGACACAGCAGCTTCATCAGCGCTGGTGGTGGAGGAGGTGCCGGTGGCTCTTCTGCCACTTCGCCCCAGGGATCTTACAGCGGCCTTCCGAACCTCTCATCAAGCTCGCATCCAGCCAGCCTTCTATCAGCTCCGCAGATGCTTTCGAGCCCCTACAGCAACTCTAGCAGTCGTCGCTCTTCCAACGCTATGGACACTTCGGGCTCTTCAATACGCGAGCAAGCGTCCACCAATCCATACAGCCCCAACACCTCACACTCTAGCCGCTTTGGCAGCAGCAGCAGTACAGCAAGTGGTGGTCGTTCTGGCAGCCACGATCCATCCAACCTCATGGACATCAGCTCTCCGCGAGAAACACCTAGGTCACCTCATCAGCTTTCACAGCAATATACCAGTTCTGGCGCTGGCCTCGGCGATCTTTCCGATGGTCTACCTTACGCCTACCAGTCGAGTCACAGTCAGCAGCAAGCAGGTGGCTCTTCCAGTCAATACCTCTCTTCAGGCAGTCGACACATGCAGCAAGGTGCTGGCGGCGGATTGTGGCCATCTGGCTCGGGCGGCTCGGGACGAAGCAGCATGATCCTTGATTCTTCATCGAGAGACAGGTCCGGTGACAGCACAGCCCGCAACTCCACCATCTACAGTGACAACGCGTCATTTGCGCAGCACGGCCTCGGAATCGGCTCTTCCGGTTCTATGACCACTGCATCCGACAATTCGAGAACGAGTTCGGGCAGACGCGAACAGGGCTCGTCAGGTCGATCCTCGCGCCGCAACGAAGGGTTCCGCCGAGTACGAGACTGGGATGATCTCCGGCCCGTCATCGACAAGACCACTGCAGCAGCATCAGGTGCAGCAGCAGCCTCGGATGGCAAAGCAGCAACAGCCGCAGCTCTCGCCACAACGCGAAGAGCAGACCCAGCAGGCGGTTTTGTCAGTCCACTCAAAGCATTGACGGCGTATCTTCACCACACCTATCATTTGGTCAACCCGGCGTTCTTCTACGAGCTCAGCTTCAACCCGCGACGTGTGCTCACCAAACCCAGCAAACCTGTCCAAAACGATGGCAGGGACAACGAGGAGAGCGACTACATCCTCTACGTAAACGACTGGCTCGGAACAGAGGAAGGTCACAAGTATCTCATTCTCGACATTCTCGGTCAAGGCACTTTCGGACAAGTCGTCAAGTGCCAGGACATGACAACGCACGAAATTGTTGCAGTGAAAGTGATTAAGAACAAACCTGCGTATTTCAACCAGAGTATGATGGAGGTCACGGTGCTCGAAATGCTCAATGGCAACTGGGATCCCAAGGACGAACATCATATCTTGCGACTGAAGGATACATTTATCCACGCAAAGCATCTCTGTCTTGTGCTGGAGCTGCTCTCGTCAAACCTGTACGAGCTGATCAAGCAGAACTCGTTCCAAGGTCTCAGCACTAGCTTGGTTAGGGTGTTTACGGCGCAGTTGCTGGATGCATTGACGGTACTGAATGAAGCGAGGTTGATACACTGCGATCTCAAGCCGGAGAACATTTTACTGAAGACACTGCAGACACCTTCGATCAAGTTGGTCGACTTTGGATCGGCTTGTCACGAGAAGCAGACTGTTTACACGTATATTCAGTCGAGGTTCTATCGAAGTCCAGAGGTCCTATTGGGTCTGCCGTACAACTCGGCAATTGACATGTGGTCGCTGGGTTGTATTGCGGTGGAGCTGTTCCTGGGATTGCCTCTGTTCCCTGGTACCAGCGAGTACAACCAGATCTGCAGGATTGTCGAAATGTTGGGCTTGCCACCGCAGTGGATGCTGGATAACGGCAAACAGACAGGGGAGTTCTTCACCGTTTACACGGACGAGTTTGGACGCAAGAGCTACCGTCTCAAATCGATCGAACAGTATTCCAAGGAGCACAACGTACAAGAGCAACCATCCAAGAAGTATTTCAAGGCCTCCACTCTGCCCGATATCGTCAAGACCTACCCAATGTCTCGAAAGAGCGGCAAGTCGGCAGATGTGCAAAAGGAGATGGCGAATCGTAGCAGCTTCATCGACTTTGTGACGGGACTGTTGAATATGAACCCTCACGAGAGGTGGACTCCACAACAGGCCAAGTTGCATCCGTTCATTACGGGTGAGAAGTTTACAAAGCCTTTCAGGCCGCCACTTATTCCTACGGCTGCATCGACGTCGACGTCGAGTTCGAGTTCGAAGGGCAAGACAAGTGATGCGAGCAAGCATCCGTATGGTGGATTGGTTGCGCAGCAGAGTTCGACTAGACCTTCGGGTAAGACGTTCCAAGATGCGGCTGCGTATAATCAGCATCTGGCTCAACAGCAGGCGTATCATTCGGCTGCGGCTAGACAGCAGGCTCAACCGGTACTGAACAACCCGTATGCAAGGGAGGAGCAGGCACAGGCAGAGGCGAAGGCAGCGGCTAAAGCGCAGGCTGCTCAACAACAGCAGTTGGCTCTACAGCAGCAACAGCAGCAACAGCAGAAACAGTACAATGTAAGGCATTCGATGGCGGTTCCTCCTTCTGCGTATTATGGTTCCGGAGGAGCGGATATGATTACAGCGGAGGGCAGTGGAGGAGGAGGAGGAGGAGGAGGAGGAGGAGGTAGACAGAGATCGGATCATAGGCATAGTATGATGCCGCCGCAACTGGCTGATTTGGTGTTGGATCAGAATCTGGGTGGTGGTGGACAGAACATGGCTGGGTTGGTGAATCGAGATGATCCGCTGCGAGAATGGGAGAGACGACAGAATGGGTTGGCGCCTTCCTCCGCAACCACAGCCGGTGCCGGTGGGGGAAGCGGGAAGAGGAGACAGAGTAACAACAACTATCAGCAATTGGATCTTTTGCAACAGCAAGCAGAAGGTGCAGGTTGGGGCGGAGGCTGGGACCAGATGAAACCTAGTGGTGGTGGACAAGGCGGATCGTTTTCGGTTGTTGTTGATGGAAGTCAAGAAAAAAGCGGGATTGCTGCTCCTCCTGCAGCTTATTCCAGTGGAAGTGGGGCTAGTGGAGCAAGATATCAGACTTCGCCGGGACTTGGTGTAGGCGGATATGGGGGGATGAACGGTGGTGCAGCAATGAACAATTCTCATTCGAGTGGAGGGGCTAGTGGAGGAGGGGGTGGGGTTAGTAATGCCTCTACGTTGCCCTTTGATATTTACGATGCTGGAATGGCGAATCTCTTACCGCCTTCTTTGACTCCAGTGAGGATCCAAGATAGGGATCAACAATATCATCAACAACAGCAGTTTTTGCAACAACAGTATGCTCAACAATTACAACAGAGGCACAGTAAGGATAGAAGAGATCCTAGCGGTGGTAGTGGTGGTGCATATGGCGGTCTTTAAATCTCTTTTCCCCCTTTATCATTCTCAGAGTTTCGTAATTCTATATATTACAATTCTCTGCACTAGTGTACATTTATGCTTGCTTCGGAGATGGAGAAGGAGAAAGTGTGGAGAGAGCATGAGAACAAGCGTCTTTCAACCCTTTTTCTAGCGCTACTAGTGCTCTTGAGTCTTCCGCTGATTGAACTCTACCCGGTGTTGGGAGTAGTGCATCGGGAAGTGAGAGTGAGAGGAGGAGTTGGGGGATTGAAAGTTTATAGGCTATACGTTTGGAAATGCTATTGGCGAGACTTGAAGTTGAGGAAGCAGTGGAGGTTGTACTGATCGAGGTTGAGGTTGGTTCTTTTCTGTACGCTCCTTCCATAGTCGCACTTGCAGAGAGGGGGCACATTGCGAGGGCGAAATCTGCTGCTAATGCGCCTAGTGGTACTGAAGACCGTTGGGTTTGGGGTTGGGAGTGGGGTGTGCGTCCAGCAGCAACCAGAGCAGCGTTAAGTTGAGCGTCTAATGCCTCATCCTCCTCCGACTTGACCTCTTTGCTGGTAGTGGAGTTGGAGGAGGGGGGAAGAGAGTGTGCGGTAGTGGGAGAGATCGAGGTAAGGTAAACGAATAGACTGCTTCCCGTCGCGGAGGAGGAGGAGGAAAGATGTACGATTTGAGTCAAGAAGAATGGGAAATGAGCATGCGGAATCTGGATCATGTGATTTGTTATTGATGGCATGACTTCTGCTGGTACTGCTGCTGTTGCCGGAATGGTGGAGGTGAAAGAGATGTCCGTCATTGTGAGTGTGATGCAGAGAGATGCTAGTCTTGGTGAACGGTGCGGAAGAGCAAGGCAGATGGGGTCAAGAAGAAAGCGTGTTGAACAGTGCACCAGCAAGAACACCTTTCGCGGCTCCACTTCGGCCAAAAACAGAACCTTGTTAGACCTTGACAAGTTTTGAGCACACATGTAGAATTTTGGGATTTGTTCAATGTTTGATCGAATGAGACCATTGTCACGTGATTGAGGTAGCAAGTCGGAAGAAAGCGTTTCTGTTCATTTTTTGCCGCCTGTCATCACCATCTTGGCACCGTGCTACAGCTTCTCAACACCACCACCGTCGCAACCATCCCTGGCTTTCGTAGCCCATTTCTCACCATGGCCACGGCCCGCTCGCTCACCTCGAGCCTACGCTCACTCGCCCTTTCACCCACCGTCTCGGGCTCTAAAGCATCGGTTCGATTCGCTTCCACTTCAACTTCCACCTCCAACAGCAACGAATCCTACACTCGTTCTCGCACCCCTCGTCTTCCTCCCATCGCTCCGCTTCCCTCCCGAATCAAACCTACTTCTCCGTCGTACTACACCGGTCGACCAGCTTACATCGACACTCTGCTTTTTTTGGAGCAGTTGACACGCGAGGTCAAAAGATTGTTGGAACAATCTCATCTGCTTCCTCCTAACTCTTGCCCTCCTTCGCTAGCTGCAACTGGGAGGGGGAATTTGTGGGTTTCCAGTGCAGAATTGCAGAGTATTCTAGGCACGAACCTGAAAGCAGCTCAATATAGGCAGATTGTTTCTCGATTAGGCTTACTCTCGAGGTATGCTGGGTTAGTGAATCAGTATCAAGGCGAGGGAGAGTTGGTAGGGAAATTTAATGAGACGCTGGAAAAGTATATGAATGAAAATGCTAAATCCAACAATCTTTTGGCTGAGAAAGATTCTGATAAAGCTCTTTGGGAAAACTCTGGTAAAAAAATGGATGGTTCTGGACGAACATACAGTATGGGAAGGAGAAAAGAATCTTCTGCCCAAGTCTGGATTATTCGTTCCAAAACCGACACGATCGGTTCGATTCTGATCAACAACACTCCGATTTCGGAATATTTCACAAGAACTGCTGAAAGAGAAATCGTTACTTGGCCATTGAAACTCACTTCTACCCTCGGCAGCTACAATATCTTTGCTTTAACCAGGGGCGGTGGAAAGAGTGGTCAAGCAGGTGCAATTGCTCATGCGCTAGCAATTGCTATTGTAGCAGAAACAGGAAACGGGTTGGGAATGGAAAAAGGTTTACAAGTCAAGAAATACGTCAAGGATGTATTGGCGAAAGATGGAGTATTAAAGAGAGATCCAAGAATGGTAGAGAGAAAGAAAACGGGTAAATTGAAGGCTAGAAAGGCTTTTACTTGGGTCAAGCGTTAACCTCGATTGGACCGAATGGTTGGAATCGAATATATTACTATTGAAGAGAAACCTGTCTGTGAGTATGGTTTGGCTGAGAACTCGTTGTGTTGAGCCAGATGTTGCAAAGCGTTACTGTAAACATGCCCTTCTAGTCGCAAGATCGGGGTGCAAAGTGACCACGACTTTGTAGAAATTCTTTAGTGTCGAATTTAACTACATACGTTCAGAGCTTTTTTGGGCGGTCAACACTTGAAATCGACCTTTCTCGTCCGACAGTCCTCTTTCCCCACCATCTCTCCTTCCCTCACACGCACTCACAAGCAGACAAACAAAAACAAATAAGACTTCTAAAAAATTGCAATCGAACCATAACAAAGGCAAGGAGGGAGTCGTGTATGTTACCAAAACCTACTTCAAGTAAGGAATGGGAGAGAGAGCGAAAAGTAGCCGTGATTCGAGACTGGATTCAAGGGCCGGAATAAAAGTTTGGAGTGAACGAAATGAAGATCCCGTGAACAGAGAAACGAGAGAAACCTTGACGAGATGAAGAGAATGTGTGTGGGGAAGCCAGTCCCGCTACGCAAGAGATACAGTGTGAGGCAGAAGGAGAAGGGAAAGACCTGAAGGAAGGAAGGAAGGAAGGAAGGAAGGAAGGAAGGAAGGAAGGAAGGAAGGAAGGAAGGAAGGGGATTAAGAAAGCATAGACCCCGGTTGTTCAGCATGCATAGTTTGCGGAGAGGTATGTATTTGTGGCATCGCCAAAGCCAAACTTCCGAATGTAGTACTGATACCACTGCTTGTGCTAGCATCTAATCGAGTAGCTTTACGTGCAAGCGGGGCGGAAAAGTTGTTCGGAACTTGACTTTGGTCGACACTAGAGGAAAGCTCGCTTTCGGATGCTGAAGACGATGATGCTTGGTGTTGAGTTTCGCTTGCCCAAGTAGACTGCGAGTCGGACAGAGTGCTGCAGACGGAATTGTCTCTTGGTCGGAGATGAAAATTGGCAAGAGGACCGGCTAGGGAGCTTAGGGAAGATTGAGTGCCAGATCGTGGACGAGAGCCTGCAGCAGAGCGCAAGCTGGGATTACAAAGACCAAAAGCCAGAGGAGTGCCGACACCACCACCACCAGCCGCAGTGGAAGGTCGTGAAGTCGCCTCAGATGCATGCCATCCACCCATCGCATCCGTGACGACATCCAACATCGACTCTTCTCTAAACGTCTTGATCGCCTCAAAGATCTTGACTACCCTTTCCAAGCTCTCGGCCATTTTCCGCGATGCTTGCACTTTCGTCATCTTGATCATCTCCGGCAAAGCATCTTTCACCAAGCCATCCATTTGCTCCGCCAACATCCTAGCCAAACTTGGCAACCCAGGCATCCATTCATCCGCAACATCATCACCAATCACACCATCGAGCTTCACTAAAAAGCTGTCGAAAGATGATACCATCCGCCCGCAGAATCATGCTGTGCAAGGTTGAATCATTGCGGAGGGTGTCGCGAATGACAGGGGTTAAGCTATTCCAAAACGAAATTGTTCGCTGTTCAAAGGAAACAGGGTCAGGTCCCAGGTAAATCGAGTAGAGCAGGGCTTGACAGAGGGACTCATACTCACGCCAGGCTTTGCGCGTCTCTTGGGACGGATGCGTTCCGGTAGGATTGGCCGAAGAGGTGGTGGCGGTGGTGGAGGTGGTGGCGTACGTCGGGTTGGCAGCATTGTTGGAGCTGTACTCGGGTAGAGTGGGCCAGTCGGGAAGCTCCTGGCACGATCGACGGAAAGGAATCGAGCTCGAAACGTGGCGAAGATCTTGTACGTAGTGATAGCCGTGCAGGGAAGAGGCGGGGCTGTTGAGCAAGGAGCCGGATTGTGCTGGCTCGCCGATGCCAGAGACACTGCCAGGACCGAAAGCTGAAACATCACCAGGATGCATTACGCTCGAATCTCCAGTCTCGCTCGATGGATGGAGATGGCTAGGCAAGAAAGACATGTCGCTCAGACCCGAACAAGAGTGAGAAACCGTATGCCTTCTCGGCATGCCTCCTGCCACACCGACACCGCCACTACCGCCAACAGAGGAATGAGCTGCATGCGGCAGGTTCTGCGACTGAACTTGCGAGTATCGCGCTGCTGCATCCTGAGAGCCATACGTCGTTTCTGAGCTAGTACCAGGAGGAGTCAGAACAGAACTGTTGAGTGTAGCGAAAGCTGAAGCGATGAGACGGTCGTCGGTGGTGACGCCAGGATTGTTGTTGCCCATGTTGCTGCTCTCAGAAGAAGCATGAGGGGAATTGTCGTACTGGCCAGAGCGAGACGAGTGCTGCTCCACTGGAGATGCTTCGGACGAGGTGTGATTTCGATAGGATGATTCGCCGACGTCTTGACCTTCAGAGCGCGCCTTGACCCGTGCTTCCGAAGCATACTCGGCACTGAGACCAGCACTGAGCTGCAATCTGCCCGCCTTTTCGTCTTCGAGGAGCGACTTGACCTTGACAGCTTCACGCTCGTTCGATGTTCCGAATCCGCAGTAGTGGAAGCGTGTCTTACCACGTCCTCCCAACCGCCGTTGCGCAACATCGGGGAACTGACTGCGAAGAACTTTGCCGAAGGAAGCTGCTTGAAGAGGTTCGAGGCCGAAAGAGTCACAAGCTCGGCGATACGACTCGTGCAAGATGGTGCGCGGAATCGAGATCTGAATCGACGGCTTGAGTGTGTAGTTGCTAGTAAGCCTGCAGAAGCAAAGAGGAAGAATAGAAGAGAATGGGTCAATATCAATGGCTGTCATGATGCAGCTAGAGCGTGTTGTGTACTTACCACATGCGAGCCCACTTGTCGCGGTAGAACTCAGCCATCTTCTTAGTGTTGGCCGTCTTGTAGAGCGTAGACACCTGGTTGAGCATAGTGTCGATCTCCTCAGGCGGATACTCTGGTTGCGAAGAGGCAATGTAAGCACTCGAGCCAACCATCTTGGATGTCGAAGCACCGTACATAGGATAGGTGTGAGCACCCATATGCGAGCCATAAGCACTGTGGTCAAACTGGTCGCCAGACATGTCGTAGTACGTCTGCGAACGGTTCGGGCTGGTGTTGGCCGAGGAGGATGAAGTGTCGTAGATGACATTGTGCGACATGGACATGCCTCCGGGGTTCGACCAAGAGCTTGCACCTGTTTGCGTCGGATATGCGTAGCGGCTGTAGGCGGCGGCATCGGAGTGCTGCTGCATCGCGTTTGGCCAAGCTGAAGTTGTAGCATGGGCCAAGGTGTGGGCACCAGCCATGCTCATCTTAGAAGGGTCAAAAACGCTGCTGCCGCCAAAGTGAGCAGCCCGTGGAGCGTCTGCAGGCATGACACCTTGGGCGCCGTGATCGAAGCTGTCCATCCCTCCTGGAGCACCAAAGTGTGCAGGTCCATCGATCTGATCTCTTGGGAAGGCGGACTGTCGTGGTGTGACGACGTTCTGACCAAGGTAGGCGCCCATCGGAGCACCTCCTACTGCCGCTTGTTGCGTTGGCTGCAGAGGCTCGGGTCGTAGCCGGGAGGATGTGCTGTCAGAAGGAATCTGTGCGTACACGTCTTGACGTGTCTCGCCCAAGGTGGAAGGTCTGGTTTGGTCCCAAGAGCCATCCGCTGTACCTGGTCGGTAGGGTGATCCGGAGGCGCTGTTCTGACCTGTTGTGTAGTAAGGAGCCGACATGGTGAACGTCGATCCTTGCTGGAAGCAAGAGTTGGGAGGACCAAGTCGGAGAAGCCGTGTACTTTATCCCCTTTTGACGTGGCGGCTGTTACACTGTTACCAGACAGTGGCTGCGAGAAGCGTTGACTGAGCAAGGTATCCAGATGGGCTGCTGCGATGATGGGAGACAGACAGTACCGGCTAGCTCGATCTTCCGAAGGTCCGGCCCGGTGTTCGCAAAGCAACCAACCGGGATGATCGAGGCGGCTTCGGAAGATGACAACGTTTCTGGCGAGCAAGACACGATAGCAGCGGGTGAGCTTCTGTAGAGAAAGGAACGCTGGATAAAGGCGGGACGCAGAAGGGCAGGGAAGGACGAAAAGTAAGAAGTCAGTAAACACAAGCCCAAGGTTGGTCGTGATAGATAGGCATCAGTTCAGCCGATCAACTTTCTCCGCCCAGAGCTTGTTTTCTAGTTGGAGGTCTTGTGGCAACGAAAAGCCGCAGCTACTGCGCTGATGCTGGAGCAGTGAAGCATCGACCGGTGATCTCAGATGGTCACGCATGGTGAGATCGCGCCTCCGTTCTGATGTAAGTGCAATCGAAATGATGCAAGATGATAGACATCGAAAAACGGCTGGAACTCCGAATCGGCATGGCTCGCGTACTGAGAGGTGCAGTCTGGCTGCCGCGACCAAAAATTCAAGGTTTGCGGGGGAGACAGAGCTTGATTGCCAAAGCTTAAGGAGTGGGGGGATCTGAAACCGAGAAAGAGCTCTTCTCTGCAGAGCAGTAGCAGCAGGAACCAAGCAGGCGATGCCTGGTGATAAGCTCTCGAGGAACGGCGTTCGAGAGATAGCTCGATGCACGTTGATGCCCCTGATCTGACGTAAATCCTAGCCTTGACAAGCTTTGGCTCTGTCAGCCTCTGCTGGACAATAGGTGCCTTGAGCAAGAGGCGAAAGAGAAGCTCGCTGCAAAGATGCTGTTTCTCGGACGTGACCGACAACAAGGCGAGGAGAACATTCTCCTGAAAGCTTCACTTTCTGATAACGACAGGGAACGCGGTTGCTGCGGATCAAAAGCTCGCCAAGTTCGAAGTCACCGCGGTGAATACTGCAAGTGTGCATGCGAGCTGTGTCTGGCGAAGACTGCTTGCTACGAATCTCGAGATACGACAAGGATCTGGGAATGTAGAGCAGATCGCACGCATGGCATCGGACATCGACTTTGGCGAGGAAAGCGAAAGCGAAGAAGGATGAAGCGGAAGACGATGCTGAGTCGACAGAAAGCAGAGCGACTGAGAAGCGGCGACATGACGCGACAAAAAGCAAGAAAATTGGGGGGAAAAAAATCAAAAAATCAAAAAATCGAGAGAAATGTTCCTCGCATTTTCTTCCGATTTTCTGCCCTTTTTCTGAGCGTATGTGTGTGTCTCTTGGCTCGGCAGCGCAAGCGGACTCGACCTTTTACGCTTAAGCGAGACAATCGCGTCAAGCGTCAAGAACGTGATGCGCCTGTCACTTGGAGCGGAGTCTGTCTTGCTTTCCAGCATACAGAGCGGCCTTTGCAGCGATCATGCGGCGTCCAACGATAGTAGAGCGTGGTCAAAGCGGCAGACGAGCCGACAAGACGCGGAAGGCTGCAATTTGAAAACAGGAGAACATCTTCGAGGTCCCCTTGAGGCGACCCTGGGTGACAATGCGAATGTGTTGCTCGATTTGACTGGGCAAAGGCGCACGTTCGATCCGATGAAGAGAACGATGAACAAGAGGCCGCGGTATTGCCACCTTGGTTTTTCCAGCGATTGGCGAGCCGTTGATTGCCAGCTCGGCGATGATCGAAACAAGCTTTTGCAGTTGATATGACCCGAGCGTCGAAACCGTATTGCAGCTAGAAGAATGAACGGCATCGACTTTAAAGCGCAAGAACCCAACGCCGGGTATGACGCCAAGAAGCAAGACGTGCAAGGACTCTGCGCCAGAAAACAAGCTCGGAAGGAAGGAAGAAATGCATTGATGCCGTCTGAAAGCTTACTTACCTGGTGCTGAATGAAATGAGTCCTGCTCAACTGAGTTAGAGTTGGTGAGAAGGGATTGGTGTGTGGCGGGTCGAGCTGGCTGTAATGATACAGAAGAGAGAATGAACGAGACGATACCATGTAAGCCGACTTGAACCAGCAAGAAGGCAGCGAGACCCCACAACATGTACAAGGGGAATGCGTGTGTGTGTGTGTGTATGTGTGACGAAGAGAAGGAGGGTATAGCGTTGGCCAGAAAATTGCAACCAGACCCCGTCTCTTTGACCCCTTTCCTTTCTGCACGAATGTCTTTGTCAACGCTGCTTCTACCCGTTCATCTCCAAGCTGTCGGCGATCCAGGAATGAAGTCGTGGTTGCTTGCGCTGCAGCAAGCTCGTGTCATCAAAACCGGCGTCTTGAAGGAGCGTGCGGAAAGGCGGTGCCGAACAATGACGAGAGCAAGAACATCCACTGTCTCCCTTGTCTGACTTTGGGCGCAAGTCGTGGAGGTGGCGGTGGGAGATGAGAACCGAAGGCGCAAACAAGCCCTCCTTCATCTCGGCGAGTCGACTTTGTCGTGCTTATCGTGACAGCATCAACGCACGCAGCCTTCTGTGCTGCAGTATGTGCTTGGGCGCAGGGCGGACCGACGAAAATACGAACAAGCCTGTTGGAGCTGCGAAATGTATTTACTCACCTGGTTTAGACCGAAATCCGTGATGCGATCGAGCCTCGCTCGCACGGTGGGCGATGCTGCAAGGTGGGCTGGTCGGAAAGAGTGGAAGCGCCACCACCTGCGTGTTCGGTGGTGCTGCTGCCGTAGGATTTGACGGTCGAGTCCCGCCAATGCCACTGCCACTGCGAACAAGATTGCCGAAAGAAGGTGGGATGCTCGAACGACTGCCAGCAACAAAAGGCGTCAAGAAGGTGCAGCTCAGAGGGGCGACGAGCTGGGAGCGCAGCTGATGGAGTTGGTGGGTTAATATGCAGAGGAGCAAGATGCCGGTGGCGCATGGAAATGCGAAGTACAATGCTGCTGTGGTGTGATTGCTTTGAAGCGGGCGACGATTGCGAAAGTCGGGATGGAATAAGCAAGCCGTCCAGTCAAATCAAGGCAAGTGAGGAACCACACGGAAGGTGTGCAGATGCGCTTCGTTGGATGGGAGAAGCAAAGTCTAGGCGGTGATGCAAGTGCGGCTAAAGGTTGTCAAGCAGTGGGTCCAGGTCGTAATGCAAAGGACAAGAGGAAGAACAAGATGATCTTTGGTCGAGATCAAGATCAAGATGATGTGAGATGCAGTTGACATCAAGGTTGTCGTTGTGATGAGGTGGGAGGTGATGGTATGGTAAGGATGGCGAGGATGAGCACGGAGGGGGGAAGGAGATCATCGAGAATGAAGGACACCGACCGCAGGTGATGGATATAAGAAAGAAATGAGCAGGCCACCAGGAATATGGAAATAGGAATGAGAAGAAAGAGAGAGCTGAGAGGAACGGATTCCGGAGATCTGGCTGAGCAGCGGCGGCAGTAGCGGCAGTGGAGGAAGTGATGGCAATGGCAGCGCAGCGATCCATCAAATCGAGGGGACCAGCGCTTGCAGAGAGCACAGGAAATGGCTCAATGTCACACACACCAAAGATGTGCACTTGATACTCTGGGTGGCATCAAGCTATCGAGCATCAACAGCAACAGCAAGACAAGAAGAAGAAGAAGAAGAAGCTAGGGACGTGGCATACAAAGCAGAAGGGCAGAGCTCCGATGCAGGAAATTCGGCGCTCAGCGGTCAAAGGCAAAAAAGGTGCAGACAGCAGACAGCATGGACAGCGCAACGCCGCTCGGAACAGAGAGAGAGAGGCGGCGTCGGGGCTGAGGCAGAACAAAGCGCAGCATGAGGGACCCAGAACTATTGTCAACGTTACTGTATGCACCGCCAAAGGAGAAGAAATCCAGGTGCCAAGTTACGGCGCAGACAGCGGTAGCCAGCCAGCGTGCACACTTTCAACGACGATGCCAGAGCAGACCCAGACTGAGTTCTGCTCTCTCTGGGTCTGGGTCTGGGTCAGGGTCAGGCAGGCTACGAAAATGCTGTGCGCTTTACGTATCACTTCCGGCTTCCGTCCGGCTCGAAGCGGACAAAATTAGAGGCGAGAGACAGAGCAGCGGCAGCGGCAGCGGAAGCGGAAGCGGAAGCGGAAGCGGAAGAGCAAGAGCCAGCAGAGGCGAAACATGGCGGTAAAGATGCCGAAGCAGAGAGAGCGAGGTTCAAGGTTCGGACCCGCTGCTCCTTGGATTTGCTCTGAAGATGCGCTGCCTTTCTATCACTCGATCGCACACCCAAGAAAATGGCACATGAGCAGAGGGTCTCACGCTTCGACTTTGATTAAAAAGAAAGAATTTTCAGCAAACATTTTGGGCGCAAAAAAGAAGGTTCATTTGGAAGAAGCGGCCAGGCGCAGCAGCGAAAGCGAAAAAAAGGCTGCATCCATATCTTGCAAAGAAGAAAGGGAAAGCGAGACATGGCGGATCAAACCAAAGACAACCACAGTACAAAGTCAATATGCAAACAGCTGCCACGAGGCTTGGCTTTGCGGCGATTGTCTGTAAGCCGGTCGTGTGCCACGCCTTTTCAATGCTTTCAACTTGCGTCGAAAAAAAAGGTACCGATGGTCCGAGTCAAGCGAATCGAGGCGAAACATACACTCGTCTGACGAACGACATCCAAAGCTGAGCGCATCAAGTCAGGTCAGCGTCTCGTCAGTGGCACAGCCGAAGAGCCGAGGTTTATGGCTGTGCACACTTGTTTTCACTCCTGTCAGTGAAAAACTCTGCTACTTTTCTGCTCCATTTTCAAATTGGCAGTCAACTCGAGCAAGACAAACCCAGATCGCTGCTGACACGGGCCAGGGCCTCGCATCCCCTCAAGCGACCTGTAGGAACACATGCAGCAAAACAATCGGCGGCGGCCCCTTGTCTTTCAAGCCAAGCGAAAACGTGGTAAGAGTGCCGCAAACAATGCAGAGTCACTTGCACTATCAGCAGCGGCTGACATTGGCACCACTTTGCTACCGAAGATCGCGTGAGAGAAGACGGCGTCGGAATGCAAGGTAGATCCTGGAAAGCACGGTGGTTGGTGCAAAGAAGCTTCACAAGCTTCACGAAAGAGCTTGCCGATGCAGGTCGACCAACGCCCACAACGCCCAAGGCTTGCTCTCTCTCACAACGTTGTCCGAGCTTGAGCCTACATTTCGTCTCCTCGCGTGGGAGTGGTAGTTGCATCGTGAACAACCTCGGCTGCAGAAGGCAGAAAAGGGGTTACAGTAGTAATTTCACGTTGAAAATGCACCTCGAGCACGATCATGGTATGCAAAGCACGTCGGCGTACAGCGCGCCGCACACAAAAGCGTCGGTCACGACATGGCGATTCTGGGTCATCTATACAGCTTCAATATCGAGAGCTATCTACGTTGCAGCGGCGACGGTGACAAACCTTTTCATCTCTGCATCTGGTCGACTCTAGATGGAAGCCGCTTCTAGCCGCGACCCATCTTGACATCAATGTTACCTTGTTTCGATAGCTCGACTTGATGCAAAAAGCGATCTGGATTTCTCCCAACAAGCTGCACCAAGGCTTGCTACAGGCGGCGAATGAGAAAAGAGGTGGCGTTTCATTCCGCTGTGATGATGTTGTTGGCCACGCGGTCATTCCCTCAACCCTCTTAGCAAAAGCAAAAGGCACAAATGATTCGGGGTTATCGTGGGCATATTGCTTGACGACAAATGAGACCGGAGTGCGAAAAGAAAATATCGTCGTAGCGTCGAAAAAAGTCGGAGTAGATTGCACGCCAATCATCGTTTGAGTTTCACACACATGGTCTCCCCTCGTGGCTGCTCGGAACTTGATCATCACCTAGAGGGGTTAGAGGGAAACAAGGAAGTGGTCAAGTGCAGTTCACGTCGAGAACGAGAAGAGACGACTTGCTGGTGATTTGCAATGCTCTTGGTCGATGCTGCCAACCTGCACGTTCGGAGCCGCTCTGGATACAGATGAACATGAAGCCCTCTCGATTCGGCCGTAAAAGAGAGACTTGCCTCGGCCACGAGGGCATCAACGAAACAAATGCGGGGGGGGTCCAGCCCTCTTGTCTCAATGCGTTGCCGGTGCCCCTTCACCTTCGCATGCTCGTCTATCGAAAGTTGACCGTCGAGCCCACCTTAGGGCCATAACTTGTCCCGATGTGGTACTTGGAAACCAGCACAGCCTTCGACACCAACAAAGCTGTAGCTCACCGCAGCAAAATCAACGCGCTGCACAATGAGAACGCCATGCCATAAACTAAACTCGAAAGAAGGTGAGACACGCGATCATGTGCAACATGACGTCGAAAACTCTCTAGGCGAGCATTTGGCTGCGATGCCAGCGAATGGCACCCTTTCCCACGCATCGATGCCCCAAAGCCAATGGACAGCGACCCTTACCGGCGTTCAAAACGCTTCTTCCCCACGCCGCCTCGGGAGAAAAATGCTAGCCGAGCACTGCCACGCTTTCTCTCCTCGATGCTGAGCGGGTCTAACAAGGTAGGAACGCGAGCACTTTTTGCGAGCGGCTAGAAAGCCAGGCGACTTGGAAACCAATGAGCTTTGATCGAAACCAATTCAGAGGTTCGTATTCTGATCCAGGAATTCGATTCGGTTCGCAGCCATCTCAGAGCGGGACATGGGTCTCAATACCATCACGATCAAGAGGTTTGCTCGCGGACAAACACACATCCAACGCGAAACCAGGTGCTTACGACCCATGCGACGACGCGCTCCGAGTTTGTCTTGCAATGATCAACCGAAAAGGTTTCCCGGCAAATCGGCCTACTTGGATCGGTCTGCCGGTTTGCTACTGTCGGCCGACACACCCTCACCCTCATGATGCTTTCTCGCCCTTCAAATCATCTTGGATGGAAGCCGAGACATGATCATCATCAATCGACCAACCCTCGCGATCTTGGCAAAGATGCATTCTGAGCTTGATGTTCGAATCCTTGTTGCATCTTCGACTTGTCTTGCCGCACGAGACTGTATCCAAGACTCATATCCTTGCAGATGCTTCCTCTCGAAAGGTGTTGCTATCCCACGCGCGGAGCAAGAAAAGGAGCTCGAGAGTGGATGTGTGTGTGTGTGAGAGAGAGAGAGAGGGGGCTGGACATGCAAGCTGCGTGCAATTCAGTCAGGTGTCAGCAACGTGAGAGATGAGAGTACTGTTGTACTGTACGACTTGCAAAATCGCGCAGTTGCAATTGGCTCTTCTGTCAGGGTCCAATGGGTGCCGATCAACGCTGCTAAGCTTTCTCCTCGAACTACTCCATCTTTCTTCTTTATCGACGCTGAACCATCTGTACAGCAGCCGTCACCACGCTCATCCGAACGCAGAGACCTCTCGCCGCAACGATTGGCGCTAGCAGCTTGGGTCAAAGCAGCACTCGCATAGGCAGCTCCTTACTCGGTTGCTCTTGCCATAGTCTCGCTCATGCAGCCTCTCAGTTCAGCTACGGCTCAGTGTTGAGCAAAGGCACACACATACACCGCTAAGCAGAGATTCTGTTGGGCACAGTACGGTTCATTCGATGCAGATAGTAGCAGCTGCTTGCAACAGCGCAGAATCAAACAGTTCTATCTAAACAGGCTACCTGACGCTCATTATGCCGACCATCACCTTTGTTACGCCTCCCGCCAGGCCATCTGTTCTTCGAGCCAACCCCGTACAACAGAACCCTTCGCACGACGCCTCAGAAGCTTCATCAACGCAGCAATCTCACGCTTCAACCAGCAAGCTCCCAACGCTGCACAGTATGCCAGTTCCTTCACCATCCCAGGAAATACATCCAGAGCCGCTGGTCTTTCAAAAACGTATGCTGCCACACCTCACAGCATCCCCTGAACCAGTGCAAGAATCATTCGACCTTCCACACTCTCAAGTATCCCTCGACGACGCTAGACTGCATCGACCGCAGTTAGGCGAGAATAAGAAACCGTCGCTCTTGTCTACGGCGATTGTAAGCTCGTCAGCTCTTCCACCGCCAAGTGCTTCTACGACGAATCTTGGCATTCTCCGAAAAGCACAAGTAGATGATCCACATTCTGGCGGCGAGAATGGTTCCAGAGTAACAACGATCGACCGTAGTGCTGTTCGTCCACGTCTTCACTTTGTCGAACCACGCAAAAAAGCTGCTCCCTCTGTAGTGTCTTCTAGACCAGAACCGAATTTCAGCATTTACAACCGAGAGCCGAGCAAACCACCATCATCATCATCCGAACCGATACAGCCAGAACCAGCACCAAGAAAACGCAGTTTAGTCATTCAGGAACACGCAGATGTCCTAGAACGTGCGGCTGAACGTGCTGCTAGAAACAATCTCAGCACTCATGCACTAGAACAACACTCCAAAACAGGCGCATTGGCAAGATCTCGTCAACATAGCACCTCGTCGGCGGGAGAAGAGACTGCTTCGACAAGATCTAGTTGCGCCTTGAGAAGTAGTTCGCGTGGATCTAGTATTGCAACTTCTCCGACTGTTGGTTCAGAGCAAGCTTCAGATATCCAACTCACAGGCAAAGTTGCGCACGAGCCTGCAGTTGTATCCATCTTTAACAATACCTCTGCTGATCGATCCGAACCACCAGCTACTTCCTCTCGCAAACTTACCTTTATTCATCCTGCTCCATCGCGTCGCAGAAGTCCTGCTAGACCAAGACCGTTGTCACCAACAAGTCGATCCTCTGATCGGGACGCAATGTCTTCTTCTTCGGACAAGAAAGCCACAAAATCCGTCAGTGACCAAGACGCAACCGCGGGCAAAGAGACAGGTCCAAGACATTTGGCGTTTGCTTCGTGTCCCAAACCCGAACGAAGCAGGTTGTCACCTGCACATGCGATGCGTAAACAAAAAGCTAAATTGTCAGCTAGTCCTGCACCTCACAAGCTAGCGTACTCGCAAAGACTGAGGGGGATTAGAGGTTCGGATCCGATAAGGTCTCCTGCGCCGGATAGAGTCGCGTCCATTTCGACACAGATGCAGAACTGGGATCCGGCGGAGCATGATGTTTCTTCAGAAGGATCAGGCTATAGCGAGGATGAGGAAGATGATGACACCGATCAAGAGGGCGAGGATGGGACGAGTAGCAGTGGTCAATCTGACATCCAGAGTTTCACAGACTCTTTGCAGCAGAGCGAAGATGAGGATGCCCTTAGCCTAGAGGCCGGACAAGTAGACATGGATCGAGTTGGACCGCAAGGATCTACAAATGGCTTCGCAGAACAATCTTTAACGACCGCCAACGATGCACTACAACCTTTGAAGGTTTTTACGCAGCAGAGACGTGCAAGTACGCCTGCCTTCCATCAAGCCCTTACACCCACCTCGCAAAAGTCGCCGCCTCGCACTTTACAATTGCCAAGATCCACTCCAATCTCACCCCGCTCTGGTCCGTCAAGCAGTTCAGCTCGCAAACTCAAACCAAAAGATTCCTTCTCCCACCCTATGTGTTTTCTCCCGGATGCTTTTGAAGATTCTGCTCCTCCTACACCGACAGAACCCGACTCGGAAGGCTACGAACCACCTCGTGCCAGTCTTCTCCAAGGTTGGCTTTCCGAAGGTGGTGGAAGTGCAACCAGTTCTCGCCGTACCAGCTGGCAACATCCTCATCCCAGTCCTGGTATGCGATCTGTTGTTGTGGGGGAAGAAGGTCTAGCTGTGCCAATCGCATTGCCTCCTTTTCGACGGACATGCGAACGCACAGCGCAGTATGGGGTGACGAGTGATGGAGAGCACAGCAGCAGGTCTTTGGGTGGTAATGCGGCTTTTATACGTGAAACTGCTGCAAGATCGTTGAATTCGAACGAAGCAAAGCCAAGGGGAGGTGGTTCTCCTTTGGCCTCGCCCTCGGCTCCCCAGCAAATGGGAATTAGTGTTCCGGTGGATGCAAAACCAACTCAACCCGTAACATGGCGTCATTTTTCAAACCAACTTTCAAGACCGACAACTGCACTTGTAGCCCAACGAAGAGCAAGTCATTCCGTAGAGACGAGAAAGGTATATTCTGCTTTTACTAGTCCTATCGGTTCCTACTCTCAAACTGGTCGTATGCAAGCTCACACAGTCAACTCGCCTGCACAGCAACGAAGGGGATCAACAAGTTACATTCGCTCCCAACCTTGTGTCGCACCGACTCAGCATGATGAGGTGGTGATTGCAACTTCTCCTCCCGCAGCAGACGCAGCGGTTTGTTTGAGGGATCAATTGGCATATTCGCCCCACAGTGGGAGTACAACACCTGGGTGGATTTCGGATGATTTACCAAGTCAGAATGCAAGTAGGTATTGGAGTGAGAGGTTGAGTTCTTTGGCCCAAGCGATGAGCGACGAGTTGTTGGTTGTGGGCAATGCTGTGATGGGGTCTAAAGCCAAACCGGAAGCAGCGAACGAGGATGAGGTGGGACAAAGTGGGCCTCAACGAAGATCGAAATCGGTCCCAGCAGATGCTGCACTAATCAGCAATTCCGTTGACCAAGACATTCTTGCGCCTCCACCATCTGCGGAAGCGGAAAGCAGACGATCCTCACTCACCACCAAACCAAAATCAATCACCATCACCCCACCTCCAGCACATGCACGGCTGAAAGAGATCGAGTAACTCAACCTCCCCTTTCCTCCCATCGCACGTTGAGAGGGGAAGAGTCAATTGACGAAAGCAAACCTTTCCAATTCGCACAAAGAGACCTGGCAGAAGATGGAAGTATCAACATGCCCAAAACGGTGGCTAAGGAAATCGAGTCCAGGTTTTGAAAGTACTGCTGGGGATGGATAGCTGAAGAGTGCGGGAGGGGGGAGTCAGGATTAGCATTTGACGCACAAGACTTTTTAATATCATGCATTGTAACGTTCGTCCGTGTGACGGTTGAGCTCGAGTTGTGATTGTGTTCGGACAAGTGAAGGAGGGATACGAAAGGATTACGAGAATGGAAAAGAGTCTGAGCATTTAAGATCACGACGAATGACATGGCAGCGGCGCCAACTCGCTCAAAAGATCACCTCATCAGCGTCATGACACTTGCTTCGTTTTGAGTGGTATATCCTCTTCCAATCAGGGTGGTTTTCATTTCTCGACTTGAACTCGTCTGCCATCAACCTTGACTCGTACCACCACGCCTTCTTGCTCTTTCACCTCAACATTCAGTTTCTCCCTCAGTAACCCGGCTTTATCCTCTTTGCCGAGCTCAAACCAGAATTCTTCCTCTCCAACCTGCCTGACTCTCCTACCAAAGACTTTTGCAAAGTGATCCTTGTAATCTTTCGCCACACTTTCCACCTCTTCCCGCTCATCTCGTTTGCCTTGTACTGGTGAGGCGATATATTCGGCGAATGGACCTGCTGGATCGAGTCTATCCTGTAAACAAGTCATACTCCTACCTACGATTCCACAAGCAACGATATGTCTAAACCCGCACATGGCACGTTTTTCAACATTCAAAGCAAACCCATGACTTGAAATCCTATGTCTGACCTGAATCCCAATACTAGCAATCTTATGATATTCATCTGCCCAAACTCCCGTATGATTCTCCGGTGGCTCCACACACCCCACCCCCCTATCAGCCAATAACGAAACGAGTGAATCTTGAATCTTATCAACATAACATCGACTAGCCAGATTCATCAAAGCCAAGTTTAGAATCGGATATCCAACGAGTTGTCCTGGCCCATGATAGGTAATCTGGCCGCCACGTTTGGTCAAATAGTAATCAGCACCTAGTGAACGGAGATGGGCAGAAACAAGTTGGTTTTCGGAATCGTGTCGACGTCCTTCGGTATACACAGGGCGGTGTTGGAGTAAAAGTAGTGTATCTTGAGCTGCTTGAGAGCGAAGAAAAGTTTCGGTCGAGGATGGATTGATCATGCTCAGCCCAGCTAGAGTTGAAGCGGAAGTGGACGAGGTATCGGAAAGAGCGCGCAAGGCAGCTCTAGCATCCGCACGTTGTTTAACGAGATGCTCTTGAAGTGCAAGTCCAGCGTGATAAGGTACAAAACCAGGGATCAAGACCGTTCGAACCGGGTCAAGGTGTGTATAATCTCCTTTTGCTGCTGAGGCGAGATCGCAACTCTCCGCGCCAGTAACTTCTGCCCTTGAAGGTGAGGTGGAGAACGCTCTAGCTCCGATCTTGTTGTGTGTTTGCAGTGGAGACTCAAACCACAACCGATGGGGGGAAATAGTAGGAGCAGAAACCAACAAAGGCGCTTTCCGGGCCGACTTTACTCCAACACTCCTCGCTCTTTTCTCCTTACTCTTACCAAGTAACTCATTCTGCGCGGCAATCACATGAAACCTCACCCTCTTGGCCACTTGCTCATCCGACAATCCCCCCCTTCTCCCTAACCGCACGCAACCATCCTTCACCCACTCCGGTCCTTCCCTCCCATCCGCCACACCCCTAATCTCGGCAGCACAAACCCTGTTCAACACCCTAACCAAATACTGCGTCTGTCTTAACGTCGCCGACGGCCGTGCTGTCACCTCAAACGTCTCCCCAACCACTTCTCCTATCTTAAACGCTCTTCGTACAACTTTTGCCTGTTCCCCATTTCCCTCTCTCGCCATACTCTGCAGTGTTGCATCCAAATTAACCTTACTTGTCGACTCGATCTCCCCTGCAACTGCAAATATCGCCAGGTGATGTCCCTGTGCAATAAGCGCATCCAAAACAATACAATATGTCGTATGCGAAGGAGTAATTCGCCAATGCTCAAACAAATTGAGAACAACAATGGCTGCGGGGTAATCGCAGGCGGACAAAGCAGCGGAAAGGGCAGTGTTGAGTGTACCTCGACTTCGACAGATGGTAAGGTTTTCGCGTGCGGTGGGGAGCTCGCCTTCCCCAACCAAGACTAGTTTGCGGATGAGGGATCGAGTTGTTGGCAAACCCGACGTTGAAGCCGAGGGCGGGGTTGAGGAGGTAGCAACAGCTTTCCTCATCTCCAATAACGCCATTATCAGACTGACATCACTCAGTTCGTTATCACCCAAAACACTACTTAACTCTCCCACCAACGACGTTCCTCGCCCTATATTACCCGATTTTGCCTCGAAGTCAATCACAAAAGCCAGAACCGAAGTTTCGATCGGTACACTATCCTCTAGCATAAGCGAGACTATTTGGCGCATCTCCAACATTCTCTCCTCCCTCGTCTTTGCTCTACTACGTCTCTGCTTCAACCCTGCATGCCTGACACCAGCCATATAAGCCAAATAAGGCTCAGCCTTGATCGCAGGTGGCAAAGTCACCCCTTCCACCACCTCGCATTTCGTCGCTAGCCTATACCGATCCAACCAAACTTTGGCACCGGAAAGATCGTTCGCATCGATCCTAGATTGAATCAACGATTGCCAGATAACAACATTATTCCCCCATCCTGCTAGATCGACCACCTCCTCTCCCTCTTGGCCTTCCGTATAAAGCAGCGCTGCATCCTTTGGAAATCCGTCCACTCTCTGCGCCTCCGCCCACCGCCTCAACAAAGCTTCACCTTTCTTTGGCTTCCCTACCCAACCATACGTTTTGATAAAAGTCGACAACGCACGATGACCAATCTTCCTCAATTCCTCCTCCTGCCTTTCACAATCACTTGGAACCAAATGTTCCAACGCCTGATTCGCAGCCTGATGCAACTGCTTTATCCCCAAATTCCCCATAAATGTACTTAGCGTTGCCGAAACCATCTTTGATGTAGGCCTCAACCCCTGCTCAATACAAACATCGTAAATGCTTGCAATAGCGTACATGCACTGAGCCGGGATGGAAAGCGATTTTGCAGGAATCGAAGGATCCAGCTGCATCGGTCTCCAAAGCTGAGGTGCAATAGCAGTGTCGACTTGTTTAGGTGCTGGTTGTGTGGTGGAATGTTGTTTGGTTTGAATACGCATTGCAACGATGAAATCTTCGAATTGGCCCAGTGTAAACGGAAGACGACTTGCATCTTTAACATCAGCGACAAAGATGGACATGGCGGATAAGATGCGATTGAGACGGATGAGACGAACGATGAGTTGCGCTCGATTGTCGTACATCTTGTCCACACTGGTGGAGTTTGTCAAGGTGAGTTCTCGATTGCCGTTTGTTGATCGAGGAGTTTTGTACGGCGGTGGCTGCGCTGGTAGTTGAGGTGGATTGATCTTTTCAAAGGCGGTTCGGGTTGAAGTGAGAGGTGAGGGTTGCAAGAGAGTTGATTTGAGAAGCTCGGGTTTGATAGCACGATTGACTAGGTCTTGTAGCATGACTGGCGGTAATGATCTTGTTGGTGCAACTGAATGTGAATGTGTCGAGTGCAATCGCACACTTGTGCTGGATTCCGCTACATTGCGGTCGAGGTGAGCGCCCCTGATGTTGATGCGAGGTGTCCTCATCTTGTGCTCGCCTTCAGTGTTTGGCAGTAGTTGAGGTGGAGGGAAGTGATGGTGAGGACGAGAAAGACAGAGAGAGAGAGAGAGAGAGGAGGGAAGCAATCAAAATGGAGCCGAATTCAACCGTCCAAAAAGCCGCCAGCCCCACTCGGCCGGTAAGAAGAAAAGCTGGACCTTTTTTTTTTTTTCATCAGGAAATTTTCCGAGCTGCGTTTTCTCTGGCTGTTTGTGCAACACACCCGAACACAACTTGTTGAGACAACCTTCTCGAACCACCATCACCATTATCTCCTCACTGGACCTTGCAGCATGCATAGACTGCTGCTGACAGCCACGCTCAAATTTCGCAGCCTTCCTGTTATCTGTTCGCGCTCTTTCGCTTCACAATCTCATATACACCGGTCGCTCCATATCTTTACTAAAGACAGAATGGAGTCAAACAGCCTTGCTAATAGGCTTGGAATGCAGACAAACGCTGCTAGTGGTGGCAGTGGTGGTCGAGGACGCGGTCGTGGTGGTCGTGGAGGAAGAGGTCGAGGCTATACCACAAAGCGTGGTGTCGCTCCCACTCACTCTGCTGCTGCTAATCAAAGCGCAACACCAATGGACATCGACGTTGCTACACCCGATGACACCCCCGCAGCTTCCGATACCAGCACTCCTACTTGGACCCCTAAAGCCATCGCCTCCGGTACTGATGCAGCCGCCTATCTTACCGAAAACCGTTTCGCAGATCTCAAAGGTTCGATCGACAACCGTCTTCTTTCCGCCATCCCTTTCTCCACTATGTCTGCTGTTCAAGCCGCCACACTTTCCACCGCTCTCTCCGGCAAGGATGTGTTGGCACAGGCCAAAACAGGTACTGGTAAAACACTCGCTTTCCTCATCCCTTCCATTCAAAAACTCTGCTCCCTCCCCCGACCCCCTCCGCAAACTTCCATCTCAGTTCTTGTCTTATCTCCAACAAGAGAGTTGGCATTGCAGATCGAGAAAGAAGCCCAAATGCTTCTCTCCAACCTCCAAGGAACTTTTGCGGTACAACACGTAGTAGGAGGAACCAACATCTCTGCTGAACGTAAACGACTTTCACGAGATCGAAAAGATCTTCTCATCGCCACACCTGGTCGTCTTCTTGATCACCTCACTTCTGATTCTCCTGGGCTGGATCTTCGTAAAGCATGTCAAAATTTGAAGGTGTTGGTGTTGGATGAAGCGGATAGAATGTTAGATATGGGTTTCCGTAACGAGCTCGAAAAAATCCTTACCATGCTTCCCGATCCTATCACTTCCCAACGTCAATCCCTATTCTTCTCAGCTACAATCCCTTCATTTGTTCACGATGTTGCTAAACTCCGCCCGGATCATGCATTCATCAGCACGCTAAGCGAAGAGGATACGAATACGCACGAACACGTTCCTCAAGAATCCCTCATCTGTTCGCTTAAAGATTGCCTCCCAAGGGCACTTCAGGTTGTACTGGCGGAGGCGATTCGGTATCCGAAAGAGCATAAGATCTTGGTATTTTGCCCTACTGCAAGATCGACGTCACTTGCTGCGGCGGTTTTTAATCAGTTAAGGGGAATGAAGGGATCAGGGTATGGGAAGTTGGGTCCGGTTTTTGAGATTCATTCAAGAAAGTCTCAAGCTGTGAGGACGAAAACGATGGAAACTTTCCAAACCAGCCCTTCTGGGATCCTGTTCTCGTCGGATGTAACCGCGAGAGGTATCGACATTCCTGGTATCTCTTTGGTGCTGCAACTAGGTCTTCCTTCTAGTCTCGAGCAGTACATTCACCGACTCGGTAGAACCGCTAGAGCGGGTAAAGAAGGTAGAGGCGTTTTAATCTTGGCTGATTTCGAACAGTTCTTCCTCAACCAAACCGATGTTCGTAAACTCCCCATCACTTCACTCGACATTGCTAAAGTAGAAGGCGAAAGTGGCGTGAAACTCAACAAAGTGGCACAGGACGTAAACGGAGCAATGACACAAATAGATGCAACGATCAGAAGTCAAGCATACCAAGCGCATCTAGGATTCTACAAAACGTATCTGAAACAGTTAAAGTGGAAACCGGAAGAATTGATCGCTAGTACAAACGACTACGCAAAGAATATTCTACAGTGGCCAAGACAGGAGGATGGAAGCTGGACAGGACCACCGTTATTGCAAAAAACAGTGTCGATGATGGGATTGAAAGGAAAAGGTGGGTTGAATGTTGTAAGGGAGTTGCCTGATGGTGGTGGAAAGGATGGGAATCAGGGAGGGGTGAAGAGACAAGGTCTGAGTCAGGGTGGAAGAGGTCCGAATAAACGCTAGATCGAGGTTGGAGACAGGAGGTGTGTGTGTGAAATGGAAATGCTCTCATCAACAACTGCTGTGTGGAACTGTGGGGAGGTTGAACGCCTGCGTGGTGAGGTTGCGTGGGTATGTTGACTTGAAGTTGAGCGTGGGAATGTATCGATCTGGACAACGCCCTTGACGTTTCACTGATCGGCGCTCTCTTACTGTGACTACTGCCCAGGGCGATAAATCTCTGAAACAAGATCCCCACTCAAACGGTCCCACTAGTAAGAGCCAGCGAGCTCACGACAACGTATTCGTGCTTACCTTGGCCACGTTCGTCGGTTCCAGGCCCGGCGCAACCCACTCCAGTCCTCACTTCATCTCGTTTCTGGTGGCGAACAATGTTGTAACGTGACCAGTTGAATCACAGCACAACTCAACGATGCTCGACGACTCTGATGTTGCTCATCTCGTTACTGTGATGAAGTGTGGGGACGCACGGATTGCACGGTCAACGTTGCGAAAGAACCGAATAAATGTTGCTGAGAGTGCGCTCCCTACAACGGCAATGCCACTCACTCACGTATAAAAATCCCCCTCTCTCTCCTGCTTTTCTCCCTTTCATTCCTCGGTCTCGCACACAACTCCAATCTACCTCTCTCACTTCTTCGTAAGCATCCCTTCCTCCAACATTCATACTTCTGGTGATACATAGCGACTAATCCCCCCTCTCCCCTCTCGTCTCTCTTAGAAAAATGCACTTCCGATCAACCTTCCTCGCCCTCCTCATCGTGGCCTTTGCCTCCTCCTCAATCGCCACCACGGTTCCTCGCTCGGATGAAGAGCACAAATTCATCAAACGTTCCCCTCGTAGCCACGGAGGAGGGATGGGAATGGGAAAAATGATTGCAGGAGGTACCGTCTTGGCAGGTACCGGTGCCTTTGCTGGTACCGCTGGTAGTATGGCTGCTCACCACGTTTTCGGTTCGGATGATCATGAAAGGTCGAACGAAGAAGGTGGTGCTAGGATGGAACAGCAACAGCCGCAGCCGGTTTATGCTCCGGTTCTTACTCAGCCTCAATATACGGCTGGTAATGTGGGTGGACCAGCTTACCCAGTGGGGATTCTGATGTCGAATGGTGAAACGGTGGCTATTCCAAAGGGACTTTTGCAGCAAGCTCAGGGTCAGTATGCTGCTCAAGGTCAGCAACAGGGTGGTAACGGTGGTAGTGGTGGAATGGTTTTCCCCAACAACTAAGCTGCATGCATCACTTTGTAGTCGATAGCTGATTCGTTCGTACGTTGATCGTCATCACGGTCTTTGACATGTCTTTACTCGCAATCACACTCTTCACAATCCAATAGCTTTGCATAACTATCCTTCCCCCATAGATTGAGCTAAGGCGGTTAAAACTTCAACCGTACCCCTTTCACAGTGAGCACTCTCGCCAATCCACAACAAACTCCCGTATAACCCAACAGTATCACCACCGCCCCCGCCCTGCCCATATACATCGTCTTTACACTAACATTCACTAACCCCGTTAAAAGGTTCGCGAGCAAAAACACCCCCAACGAATGTCTGTTGAGATCTTCCAGTATCCCCGGCGTCACTCGGCCCCTCTCTCCTCCCTGTTCCGCCTCCTCGGCTTGTTGTGTTGGCTGCAAAACCAACCAATAAACCATCACATACCCCAGCAAAAAACTTACATTAAATGCAACCACCCACATCACATATCCCATATTCGCCAGTCTCCTACTCGTACCTCCTCCCCCTACCCCTAACCGCACAGCCGCATACCCCATCCAGTATAAGATGGAGAGACTGGCTAAAACCATGGCAAGTTTATCCGTTTTCGGCTTTGCTCTTCTCCTTCTTAGCTTTCGATACGCATAGTAAGGGTCTAGTGGTAGAACGTAGTGTCCGAGATCAAGACCGATGTAAAAAATAGCTAGGTAACCGGGCATACTTGTCAATCCTTCCTTGTTCTGCGTTAATAGCGTTGTACGTGGAATATCTGCCAGCGCCCAATCCTGCCATCCCGTCGTCTTGAGCATTATCTGATGTCCGCACGTAAGGATCAAACCAAGTACACTGTAGCGTAAATACCTAGCAAAAGGCCTCGACAGTGTCGCAGCAAAGGGAAGTACAGCAAGAGTAAAGAAAAAATTCCAATGTACTCCATACTCGGTTACATGTTCTGGATATTCAACTCGCTTGACCATCACTACCCTCACCATTCCGAGCATGATCAGCGGAAACGCTTTTCTAAGGTCCGAGGCTAGCTGCTGTTTGACAGACTTGAACCTATTTCTTGGACTCTTCAACAACGGTAGAGCAGAAATGATCCCGAGAGAAAAGACAAAGGAACCCACACCCATATCCATCCAACTCGTCCCCCAAGATTCACATTTCGACATCGAACGCGGAAACACCGGAAAATCAACAGCGAGAATGCTGATGATGGTTACTAACATCATGTGCGCTCGATAGACTGTGAGGAAAGGTTGGGATCGAACCAAGGTGGGGTTTTCTGCTGTGTTTGTGCTGTTTCCTTTCGCTGCTGTTGATGGTGGTGGTGGTTGGGACGGGTCGTGTGAGCTCAATTCTTCCGGTTGAGACATGCTGGAATGGTCGAAGGAGGTGGATTTGGAGCGACTCCAAGGATCAACCACACTCCTCGCAAGCGGAGACATGACCGAGCTCGCGCTTACAACCGATTGCGCGTTCGACCCATCTCTAGAGTGCAAAAGTTGTGTGTTTAACGCTGCTAACTCCACCGGTCCCTGTCGAATTGATGTGAAGTTGGAAGTTGAACCCATTTCCGGCGAAAGCAGACCTTCACTACCGCGCGCTGAAGGGGGAAACGTTGAACCAGCAGAACTCAGAAGCGGACTCTGAGGAGCAGTACTCATCAAAGTATCAATCGAAAGATCTTGGCGATAGGACGAAGAGGAATGAAGGGATCCAGGACCGTGATAAAAGTTAGGTGGAGCAGCTGAAGCATGTGCTGCATCAGCAGCTGAATCGATTGATACTCGGAATGGAAGCTCGTTCTCTACTGCAGGAGTGTATGTGGAGTTGTGCGGTGGGGAGATAAGGTGTTGTTCTTCTTCGTCATCAGAGTGTTTTTTTGACCAGTGACGTTTCTCCCTCTTCACCTGGGGTTTCGACCCTTGCATCAATGGCGGGCCGCTGAATACCAGCAACAGTAGCATCGAGATCAAAGCTGCATTTGTAAGCATCAGATGCTGAGCAAGAATCGTATGAGCGCCAACAGCCGGTACAATGAGAATGAGAAACTCTAGTTGCCAATCTGACACCTTCCCCATCGCGCTAATCAACATTGCCAGTATGGGGTTCCCCAGTTGCCTCGGTGCAAGTCTCTGCTGAACTCGGACAAATCGCAGCCTCTTTGCGCGCAGTACAGCCCAAACAGCGTAAGTAGTGAGCATGACAAGACCGAGCGTGTTGACAAGGTGAACTGAGCTACCTGTCTGATCTGCTATCCATGCTTCTTTCAGCTCTTTGTAGGACGCGGTTGAGGGGATGGCGGGGGATGGGTCTGGCGGGTCATGATGATGGATGGGATGGGAAGGAAAGTGGCCCTTGTGACGATGAACGGCATCGACAGCAGCTAGAGGCTCGTTGAAGCCTCGAGCACCGCCGAGGGGATTCATTGTCGATGTGTTTGGCGAATGAAAGGTACAGGCTGGGCTACGATCGTTGCATGATAAAGTGGTGCGACGTGGGTGATGAGATGGTCGTACAGTGAAGAAAGGGTTGTAGGTATGGGTGTTGGTGTGTGCGATGGAAGGACAGGCAAGCGATGTTCTGATGTTCATGCGTTATTTTTGACAGCTACAGTAGAAGAGAAGTGTGCGATTTCTGGCGTCCCTCCCTCCACATTGCATCCTGCATCCTCTTCGCACCTTGTACCAACCACATCATCTCGAAAAGAGGAGGCAACACAGATTGCTCACCTTCCCACTCATTAGGTCCAACCGACTTCTGGTCGAAAGTCGCCCAAAATGACATCTTCGCCAGACCCCTACCTCCTAGCATCATCCCTTCTCACTCCTGAAGAATTACCCAAGCTCGCTCTCGTAACCTACGACCCCTCCTCCAACTCCTCCAACCCTGCCCCACCACCACCTCACACACAACGAATCTTCGTCATAGTCTCCAACGTATCCTTCGGCATCGAACAATCATGCATTCTCGTCATCAAACCTCGTCGGCGAGACCCTACCACCTCCACCCTCCTTACTGCCATCCCCATCTTACCCGATCTCAAAATCGAAATCGAACCACAACAAGGTCTTACCGCTTCAGCCGCTACTCCGCGTCACCATCCGCCAGCAGCGACAAGTTTGGGGTTATCGAGTCTACCGCAGAATCTGCCAAGTGTTCATACGTTGTTGGAAAGTGTGGTGCCTGATCTTTTTGGTGCGAAGGGGGAAGGGGAGACTTCGAATGCAGCGTTAAGGCTTACGCTATCTCATGGAGAGCAATCCGCGAGTGGGGTAACGAGCGATACGAGAGGACTAAAAGACTTTTTGAGCGTCTTGAAGGATCTTTTGAAGACAGCACAGGAACATGCATTTGCAGAGGGGACAAGTCATAGTTGGATGTCGGCTTATACGGATGATCTTCCCCACCACGCTCATCCAGGGAAGGAGAAGGGAGAGGGGGAAGGGAAGGTGGATACACCAATATTCTCTCGTTTCTCTTCCAGTTCTTTTCTCCCCCACCCTCATCCCCAATCTCATCCGAACACGGAGGGAAGAGGGATCGAAAGACCATCTTCACCTACATCAAACGATATCCGAATTTCCATCTCTACATTCAATACCAACGGTCAACTCCCTTCGGACGATATACCCACAATCGTAGGTCTTAAAAGATGGATTCGTGCTGAACAAGAGCCCGATCTACTAGTCATGGGGTTTCAGGAGGTAGACACCTCCAGCGGTGCTTATTTGTACTATTCACCCGCTCGGGAGGAGGCTTGGCTACGCTCTATCACCCACGCACTTGGTCGCAGAGCACACAGATATAAGAAGATTGCGTCAAAGCAGTTAGTTGGGCTCTTAGTAATTGTTTTGGCAAGAACAGAGTTGGAGGATGAGTTGGACGAGGTAGCAACGGCAAGTGTTGGGGTGGGATTAGGAGGGTTTGTAGCGAACAAAGGTGCAGTGGCGGTGAGGTTGGTTTTGGGCGAGAGAAGTTTTTGTTTTGTTAATTCGCATTTGAGCGCTTATGATGGGTTACAGGCTATGGAAAGAAGGTGTTGGGATTGGAATGAGATATATAAAAGATTGAGGTTTACAGTTGGGCTGCCCAAGGTTGATTTTTGGAATGATCCTGGACCATCCACGAAAGAGGGTAAGATTTTTGGAGAAAGTGAGGAGAAGGTGGAAGGAGAGGAGGAAAATCGCTTCAAGACGTCTACGGAGCAACGTATAACCTCGATCAACCCTCATTCAGATGAAGAACCCAAAGCAGACGACTTTGCCGTAGAAGAAGCAATGTCCTCAACTCTCGCTGGAACCCCTGCAACCAATGGCACAGATATCCCAACCACCCCACTCACCATCACTTGCACTTCCGACAACAATGCCACAGCCCAAACTCATGTGGAATACCCTATCATGGCTCACGATATCATTATTCATTTTGGCGATCTTAACTTCCGACTTGATCTCTCTCATTCCGAAGCACATCGACTTATTCGTTCCCGCGACTATGCTACACTTTATCGGTATGATCAGTTGGAAAGTTTAAGAACGTCAGGGTCTTTGTTTGATGATTTTGAAGAGGGGGAGATAGGGTTTGCTCCGACGTATAAATTTGATAAAGGAACGGATAGGTATGATACAAGTGAGAAACAAAGAGTTCCTGCTTGGACGGATAGAATTCTCTGGGCTGTTACCAAAGAATGGGAGGATGGAGGAGAGGGAAGTGCGACGCAGGATTCGAAAGGGAGAGGGGAAGCAAAGGAAGAGGGAGAGTGGGAGAAGAGGAGAAAACAGGGAGTGGTATTGCAGTCTTATGAGTCGATTAGTGATTTGAAGTTTAGTGATCATAGACCTGTACGTGCGACTTTTCTTGTACGTGTACGATAAAGTCCTTTCACCAATACGACCTCTTATACCATCACTAGCATCGCCTTTGATTAGGTATACTGTAAAGGATCAAGTGCTATAGTCCTAAACTTCGAAAAACGCCCAACCACCCTCTTCCTCCCCACTTGATCCATTCTGTACCATTTTGTGCCAAACCACCTATTGTTGCAATCAACCCCGTATCCCTCGCCCTCACAATTCTCTGGAACAATCTCTGTGTATCCTGAAAACTAACCACACTGGGAGAAGCAGCATGCAAAGTCGCTGCAGAATATGCTAGCGTTAGCCTTCCGCGAACAGCGTACCAATTCGGACCATCTGAATCGATCCATCCTGTCCTCTTCTGTGTTTCTGCACTTGTCAGTATCGCTTCCACAAACGCTGAAGTAAGATCGAGCAATGGTGCCGGGTTAGGTAGGTTCGGAAGCACCGTTCCAGGTGGGAATATCGAATGCAGCTTTGAAGTGGTAGGGGAACATGTGGATAGTGCTGTAATGCCATGCATCAGGTGGGTTTTAACTGTCCAGCTGAGGCGGAGACGATCTTGGATGAGGGAAGCGACTTTTCGTATTGCTTCTGATTCTTCCGCTGCACTAAGGCTTTGCTGCATTTGAACTGGTTTGTGTTGTCTCTTGGAGTGAAGAGAGATACCGTTGATGAGAGAGTGGATGATTTGATCGGGGGAGGATGAATGAATGATGGAAAGATCGCAAATGTGAGACCAAGTTTGGAAGAGTTTGCTGTCAAAGGAACTATCTGGACCGGGAAAGAGAGTGGAGATGATTCGCATGCGTTTGGTGAGTTCTTCTGGGTCAAGTGGCTGGGTTGAAGAAGAGGATGGGGTGGAACGGAAATATGCCTGTTTGGTAAAGCCATATTGAGGGATGTGAGGAAGGGTGTTGAGGAGGAGAAGTGTGGATGCGTCTGGGATGGTGGCAACATCGCTACTGCTGCTGCCGCTGCTGGCGGTGCTGGAAGAGGAGGAGTTATGCAAGGCCGACTGGTCGTGCGTGCGGTTCGAAGCAGTAGTGGTAGTTGCGAATTGGCGAGGAAGCTGCGGAAGAATTACACGGTTTGTTCGAATCACATGTGAACGGCTGGAGCTAGCAGCGGCTCTAATGAGCGATGTGCTGGGAGTTGTGCTGGCCGACATGATTGTTGATGCCCTATTGGTGGTGGTCGCCGGTGGGACGAAGAGGGAGGTCGAGGGGTTGTGATGAAGGTGAGAATGATGAGCCAAAAAGCGCTCAAACCATCTCTCTGCAAAAATCTCGCAGCTCCGCGGCGCTCCCGGTGTGGAGGCAAAAATCACACAACAAGTTCTTCTTGAGATGATGCTTTCACATCCCACTCTATATACGCACATCACATTCGCTTGATCTCAATCTCAACGTTCGGCCCTCAGACAAGCAAAGGAGGTATGGACGATGCATATGTTGGAATGCAATACTGACAGTACTATGTTGTAATGTGACACAAGGGTGATTTGGGGCTTACACACCGTAAAGAACGCTCTTATAATCGCGCAAGATAACACCAACACTTTCTGGCCCCGACAACCCAACTTCGCTTGCTACAGCCGAGATGAACCTTGGTGGTGTTACATCGTACAACAGATTGACCACTGCAAGGTTCTGTTCAGCCTCCCATTCAGCTACATCCAACAGACCCTTTCTCTTGTTCTTGTCTTGCTCTCCGTCTACATCGGTTTCGTCGTTAGCTGGAAGCAAAAGATCACGTGGGTTGCCTGCTTCGTTCTGCACAAAACTGTCGAGCTGTACACGTTCGGAGAACTTGTACGTCTCACAGCATACGATGACCGGAATGCCCTCCTCTTTGGCCATCATAGCACAGGTAGCTGTTCCAGCACGAGAATACAGCGCGCCATTCGCCAGCAAAGCCGACGTGCCCAACAACAAAATGTCAGCTCGTGGCATGAGACTGGACAAGCTCGAAATAAGACCGTAGGTGCATGGAATACCAGCAGCCAACAGAACGGACAGCAATGCTTTGCCTTCCAACAAAGGTCGTGTGTCGACAACGATGACCTCAAACCTGACACCTCTGTCCCAAGCAGCAAGCAGAGTTGCCTCGACAACGGAAGAACGGGCAAAAGTCATGACGACATGTCCATCTTTGATCTTACTACCAGCTTGAGTACGGATGATCTTGGAAGCGTAGACGATACGATCGCGAACAAAGTGGTCGATTCGTTCGAGCAGATGTTGTTTCGCCTCGTCTTCGGTCAGGTCTGCACTGACAACGGAGATCTCGTACTTGAGATAGCGAACAGCTACACCTTGAGAGGTAGCCATGGCTCGAGCGTCGACGAGATGACCGACTTGAGCAGAGACTGTTTTGAGCAAATCTCGGTTGAGCATCTCTCCTCTTGGTGTTGTGTAGTCTCGGATGACGTCTGCCATTGCACGGAGGAGAGCGATGGCGCGGGTATCGGCACCCATGAGTTGGAATTGTGCGAGTTGGGAAGAAAGACGCAAAATGGAAGGATGAACGTTGGAACGGAACGAGGCAGAGACTTGGGTTGCGAGGTGGGCGTTGTGCGGTTTGCCGGAGGATACGTTGCCGAAGAGAGCTACACTCGGATGTTGCGGGACAGCTTTGGTGGTGAGGTCGTGATCATGTGGTACGCCTCTTCTTGCGCCTGAGCTGGAAGCGGTGGCTGACATGGATGCACCTCCTGCGCCGGGTATATTGGTACCTGATGATGCGCCTGCTGCGCCTGCTGCGCCTCCCAGTCTTGGGTTGGCTGGGTTGGCCGAGGAAGAGCCGGGTCGCTTGTTGCTGTTGTTAGAGGCGCCATCGCGGCTTGAGAGTTGAGCAGGGTTAGCATCGCCAGGACCTCGCTCTGCTACCTTTGCTGCTCGCCTTGCAGCTTTGAGTTCCTTTGCCGACTTTTTGTCATTACCGCCCTCGTTGACAGGTTTGGATTGCTGCGGTTGTTTCGGTGTCTTGGCTGCGTCTGCTGCTGAGGTCGCGCTTGGTCCAGCGGAAGAGCTTGGTCTTGATGCTGAAGAGGCAGCCGGCGCCGATGTTGGGTCCGACATTCTTGAGCTGCGGAGTGAATATGGAGGGAACGGAAGCTGATGAAGAGTAAAGAGAAGGTGTCCAAGTGCAAGTGAGAATGCTTCGATTGAGCCTTTCCAACTTTTTTTCGGTCCCGCGCGCTGGCATCTCACTCTAAAAAATGGTTGAGCAGTGTGAGGGTAGCCGGTCTGACATGAAGAGATTCAATTTCTAGATCGGCGATTATGGAATCGAATCAGAGTCGAGACTTGAGATCTGGCTCTCTCTACTGCCGGCTTCGCTTGCGACAGCTTTTCATCATTGAGCATATTCCATCCACTTGCTTGACATCAAGCAGTAGCAACAATTGACAGTCTCGATGATAAGCACAATGACTTCTGAGGCTTCGGCATCGCCGTATGAGGCTGACGAAGAAAGGTCGGAAAAGTCTCCGATGAAAGTGTGACAGGAGACAAAGCGCCTACGTCGGGCCTTGCGTGCAATCTTGACTTTGCCGCTGACCCGTCGGATAACTGTGACTTCAAGGTTCCACTTCACTTATGTCGCTGTCAGCCTGCCCTCGTCCTTGCTCTTGGAGCATCCGTCGGCTGAGCCGTCATACATCCTCGCCTCCGCCTTGCCTCATTCCAGCTTACTATCATCACCTTGATTCCTCCTCCTCCTCTTCCTTCCGTTGCGGGATGCGACCTGCCTTTGTCGTCGTCACCATCCGCCATCATCCAGCCTTCACTCAGCTTCGGTACCGCCAACACGTCCTCGCAAGTTCGGCCATCACCAGGCTCTTGAAACGCTGCAGCACATAACTACCAGCTCTCTTAATACCCAATTCCAGCCTTGCTTTGCTACGCCGCCCTTTCCAGCGCCACCAGCCTAGAAAACGCCTAGTCATCCACACTTGTAGCCAGCGCTACCATGGTATCTTCACCCTACCGTACCTCGCATGGCCGAGGCCGAGACAGCCAGCCGGGCTTCAGCCATACACCCATGGTTGCTATCAACAAGAACGCTGCCAAACAGTCAGCGTCCAAGTCACGCACCCCTTGGCCTCTCGACACCTTCTGGTCAAGCTCCACCCAAAAAGCAGCGCAGAGCAAGTCGTCACGCTCACCAGTCTCCCCCGTCCCAGGTGCATCTTACGAGAGCTCGACTGGTCTAGACTCAGACCAGAATTTGGACTATACCGATCTCCCACTCACACCTCCAGACTCTGGCGCTTCAGTGTTCGAGCTTCATCCACCACCACCACCACCAGCAACAAGAGATGCACAGTCCACTCCAGCATCAAGAGCACCTTTGCTCGTCTCCACAGCATCTTCGACAACCCGTTTGCTGCAAGACGACCATGATGGAGCCAAGTCGCCGCCGCAGAAAGGTCGAAGCAAAAACGACATCTTCAATTCGCCAATACCTTGGATCACTCCTCCACCACGTTCTGTGCCTTTACCGGCTTCGGATCCGCCACCACCGCCTTCACGCAATTCTCTCTTCTTTTCATCCTTCGGTTCGAGCTCTCCAACGCCTCCCTCGCCACCACCGCCACCTCGTCCCACCTCATCTGTTCGTCACGCTGGTGCACCAACCACCTCGCATTCAGATCTTCTTCCCGCTGCAGTACCGCACCCACCTTCAGCAACTGCAACACCACCCGCAGCACCAGCATCAGATCGAAACAAAGGTCATTCGCGCAACTCCTCCCTCGGAAGAGCTAGCTCCGAAGAATGTCTCCAAGAACAAGCACGCATTCGAGCTACAAAGCACGTCGACTTCCGTCTCTGCCCCACCAACGAGTTTTTGCTAGGTGAAGGTCGACATTGTTCGGTCTATTTGGGTAGCTATCGACCTCGACCTGACACAGCCGCACCTGCAACTTCTCCCTTTCCCCCTCCTTCTCCAAATGCATGGCAGCTTTGTGCGATCAAACGACTCCATGCCGATCGTCAAAGCCAATTGCTAGGTTTGGAAGAAGCTTTTGCTCTGCGACGACTGGGCTTGCATCCCAACATCATACGATTGATTGATATTAGAGATGAGGTCGAGTTTGCTTCTCCTCAACCGACGCCTCAGCCGCGTGAGCGTCCCCTGCCGGCTCAGACAGCAGGACTTGGTCTTGGTCTGCCACGCAATCAAGGTCGAAATTCTTCTGCGAACGGTGCGGCGAGTCACTCAAGATCGACAAGTCACATGACAGGGAGGGATGAGATCTTGCAAGAGACTCAAACGCATAAACGGACCCTCGCTCATGAGAAACAACACGAAGCAGCCATGGCTCGTGGTATTATTCACGAACCTGATCAACACCCCTCCCTTTCGCAGCAACGGAGCCGGAACTCAATCCAACAAGAACAGACGCAATCATCCCTCCTACTCACACCTGCACCGACATTCCTCGTCCAAGCTCCCGATGGCGATACACTCCCCAACCAATCTCCCAATCCGAGTTCAGATCAAAGCTTGATCCCTCGCTCACCCGCCCTTCCGCTCGACACGCCCCGCTTACTGATCCTTCTCGAGTTGCTTCCCAACAACCTCGCTCTATACGCCCGCAAGCATCCCGACCGTATCGATCTCCGCCAATGGTACGACTGGGCTCTCCAAATGACGGAAGCGATCCTCTTTCTCCACACCAAAGGCTGTGTTCATTCCGACATCAAAAAAGAAAACATGCTTCTTACCGACTCGCTTCACATCAAGCTCTGCGACTTCAATTCTGCCGTCTTTCCCAATCCTTCCGACCCACCTCGTGATGGGTTAGGATTGGGCACACCAGCGTATTGTGCACCTGAATTGAGTAGGGCAACTGGTGGACCAGGGGCAACGAGTTTTTCGTATCCCATAGATGTGTTTTCGTTAGGAGCGGTATTGTATTCGCTAGCAACCGGGTATGAACCGTTTAGTAAGGCAACGAGTGTGGTGGAGATGCTGCACAGGAAGAAGTTGTTTTTTGAATCCGAGGAGAATGATAGGGCGTCCAGATTGGCGGTTCAAGCTGGAAGTAGCGCGGGTAGTGCGAATGCTTCGAGGAGTGGGTCGTTGAGGGGGAGACATCACAAACAGGGATCGAGTGAAGGTCCAGCTTCGCCGGGACAATTAGCATCTTCATTGAATCGTCTTTTGCAGCATCAAAACCAGCCGGCGGGCAAGGCGGGGAAAAGGGAAGCAAGTAGCGATAGTTTGGAGAGTGTCGCTTCGAGTATAACGACCCTCTCGGGGCGCAAGACGAGTTCCATTGCTGTGTCGAGGTTGTTAGAACCGGGAGAAGCGAGGGGTTTGTTGATGGATCCTAGTGTCTCACATCGCCAAGGTTCGCTGAGGGGGATGGCGGGGATGGCGGGTGGAGATGTGAGGAGAGCCGCTTCGATGGGTGGTAAGAAAGGTGGTTTAGGTGGTGGTATATCGCCTTCTCTCCGCCGTGCACCTGTCGATCATTGCGAGGGCACAAATCCCACTGCAGCTAAAGCAGGAGTGAAAGGTTCACCAATAACCAAAGTCAACCAACTCGAATTGACTTCTAGACCAGATTGGCTTCGTCGTCGTTCTTCCTATGGAGATGAACTAATCATCTCTTCCTCCAACCATCATCATCTTCAAACCAACGTCAATGCTTCCAATCTCAACTCCACCGCTGTTGTTGGGGATAATACCGAAGTAACTAAACCTTCTCGATTGAGATCCATGTTTTCCCCCACTTCGCCTCACTTTGGTCAATCCAACTCGAGTAGTTCTTCGGAAGGAACACGGACATCTCCAATTTCCCACCCGAACCCTATTCAATCAGAGCCCCAGGAGGAAGCGGAAGGAGAAGGAGAGGGAGAGGAAGGAAGGGGGTATGCAGACGGCCATCCACCAATTCATCTTCCGGGCAGAGGAAGGTTACCTGATTGGGCCAGAGACCTTTTGCGTTCGATGTTGGAACCAAATCCTTCCTCCCGTCCAACAGCTCAACAGGTTAGGGAAGTCTTACACTCTCATTCGCATCAGATCTAGTCCACTTCTCCTTTCACTTTTATATACCCAGCGCAGTGTCACACACTGATAATACCATGAAAGGAGAAAGAAAGAAAAATGCGATTGAAAACGTGATCATAAAATGCCAGAGTGGTATCGTGTGTTGTGTTTGTATGACTATGAAAGAGATTAGATCCATTTAAGCCAGGCTTGTTTAGTATCAGAGAAGAGTTTCTCTACGATAACTTTGATGGTCTTTTTTGAGTCGTTACCGTTGTCTGAAGTGTTAGGTACGGATTGAGGATGAGGGATGTGTGGTGTGAAAGCTGTTGAAGTTTCTCCTTCGTTTCCGTTACTATCAGTGTTCTGCTTGCCTTCCTCTGAGTTGCTCTGTTGTAGAACAGACTCAATGGTTGGTATCGTCTTGCGATTGAGTTGAGCAACACTTGGTTCCTGATCCTCTTCCTCTTCCTCTTCTTCTTCCTCCGATAACACTTCACCTTGGCTATGAAGATCGTATAGAGATCCAACCATACCTTCACCTGGACCTTGCCTTGAAACCGATTTTGACCGAGGCCATCGTGAACCATAGCCAGGATCAGAGACGATGGAGCTAGAAAGGTCGAAGCTCCTCTCCACTCCTCCTTCTGCTGTTGCGGCTCCAGCTCCCGTGGTCCGACCGTCAGCCTGGAAGTTCTGCCTGGACTTGCGATCTTCAAGACGAGAAGGAGCAGCATCGCTAGAGACGGTACTGGATCGTGGACGCGGTCGGAAAAAGTTGAGCTTGTTCTGACGATGACGCTCCCTATCCAGCCCTTCGAGAACTTCGATACCTGTTCTGCCCAAAATGCTGTCAGGTCCTTCTGCTGCGCCGTTCGAGTTGTTTTGGAATGCTCCACGTTGACGACATGAGAAAGTGCTGACGTCGTGGGCTGATGCAAAGCGTTGATGGCGGCCGCCTTTGGGTGCAACCTTCGAGCTTGTAGAGTCGGGCTGGGCAGCTTGAGCAGTGATGTCCTCGCGCATCTTGTCTTTGAGAGTCGACGTATGGGGAAGCGAGCTAGACACACCTCTTTCGACCGCAGAAGTTGCGTCGGGCACAAGCTGATCGTCGTCAAGCTCTTCATCAGCGTCCAACGTTGTCTCGGTCCCAGCTGCCTGTAATAGCGCCTTTCTGTACGACTCTGAAGCTCGCATCCCAATCGGTCTGCGTTCCGTCTCGAGCACGCCTGATGAGGTAGTGCGAGTGATCGACGGCTTCCCGACCACTTCTGCAGGCGAGATTACGATGCCATCCGGATCCAACGGCACCTTGATACCGTCAACTTTGGCCAACTTGTCAGGAGAAAGTTCTTGGATCTCTTGACGGATCAGCTTCTTTTCGCGTGCGCAGAGATCAAGCGGACCCTCATCGGGTGCTCGCAAGCTCTGGACCAGGTTCCAACCCTGGCCGCGCATGACGCTCATTTGCTTTTCGAATTTGGCCTCGTCAAAGTAAGGGTCCTGGTGGAAGATGCTGCGAAGGCCTTGGGCTGTATGCTGCCACCATGCTGGGTCGCTGAGAATGGGCAAGAGATGCTCGCGTGTTGACTCGGAGAACGGCAATCCAATCAGATCACTGGGCAAGAAGAGCCAGCCGAAAGGATACTGACGAATTTCGTTGGGATGCTTGATAGGGAAAGAGAGCGAGTTGTCGATGGCGCCGATCTTGATCTCGTCCTTGTCTGGGTCGTGCTTGATCATGAAGTTGTCGAGGCCACGGTCAGTGTTGCGCATGAGAAAGTCAAGAACGACAAGTCGCTCGAGCTGCAGTCGGAACTGTTCCATGCGATTGGGCGTCCAGTAGAAGCCGTCGGGTTGAGGCGGCGACGCTGTGCCTGGTACGGGGCTAGGCGAGCGTTGGCCTCCATTCTCGGCAGCGCTAGCATGAGCGACATCGTCGGCGTACAGATCCTCCCACGAGGGACGGCACAGCAGCGCTCGCTTGATGGCGACTCCACAGTTGCGAAGTCGAGCGTGCTCCTTCTTTCGACTGACCTTGTGAGCTCGACTCTCGTCTTCCATGTCGCGCATGAGCAGAGTCTTGCTGCGGGTGCGAGAGGGCCAAGGATGCTTTCGCAAGAAGTCGGATGCATTGACGTAGCCCTTCAAGAAGGTTTGGTAGCTCCCGATCTTGTCGGGGAGGGGAACACCATCCTTTTCGTTCGCCATACGGTCGTTGAATGCGTAATGGAAGGTTGGAGATGAGAGCTCGACGAGTTCGGTTCGAGGTACCATCTGCAGAGCGAGGCGCGAATCAAGATAAGATGCGCCGACCTCTGACAAGTAGGAGAAGTTGGGAATCAGACAAGGTCGGCCCATCGCCCACCAAAGGTACTTGCGTGCGAATTGGCGTTTGGGATTGAGATTGCCATACGGTTCTTCGTCCTTAGGTTTGAAGACGGCAACTGTGGTCAGTGCAGCCTGAGAAGGTGGGGGTGCGTCCGAGTCTGATGCTTGCGAGAAGGAGGAAGAGTCGGCTATGACGCGAACAAAGTAGGAGCCGCTTGAACCTGTGGTGATCATCTTTGGGTAGACGCCTTTGGTGATGGCGTGTTTTACCTGGTCGACCTGTTGCCTGAACTCTGCCGATGTCATCGAGGTGGCCTCATGCAGCGGCTGACGAAGGGCATCGGCACGCTTCGCAGCTAGAACAGATTGAGCTCGTCCTAGTCCGTCGAAATGGGTGACTAGGAGGGAAGGCTTGGCTTCACGTCGTGCCTTACCACGGAACTTGCGAGCGACTGCGGCCTTCCACTTGTGAAACCTAGCATCAAAGTCAAAGTCATCCTGTTCGCTTTGCTGTGACGATGGACGCATGCTACCATTACTGCGCTTGGGTTGTGAAGCGAGTAACGGTGTCCTCTCGTCGTCACGGCGAGATACCATTGTCGGAAGCTACCTCCACAGGCCAGGGTGTTCGTTGAATGGTGAGGTCGAAGTGGTGGTCTCAGGAGGCACGACTGTTGCTGATGCTTCGGCCCAGACTGGCTCGTAGGGTCAATGCATGCGTCTTGATGCTGCCATCGCTTGGATCCGACGAATGAAACGGTGGTGTTGGTGGAGCAAAGGATGAAAGCAACACCTCTTCTCGATGGCTGAGCAGCTGCACGTGTTGGAAAGAAAGGGTCTGCAGACAGACAGCAAACCGGCAAGTGGAGGAATGCTGCGTTCGCTGCTGCCGTGCTGCTTCTGCTGCTGCTGCTCTTGGGACAGGCACATGTCAGGCGTGGCCCAAGCTCACAAGCGTGACAGTTCACACTGGCTCGATGCCGGATGTGATTTTGCAAGGCCCACAAGCCTAAAAAGAAAGAGAAGGCGCAGTTGCAGATTGCATCATCCCTGTGTGAGACTGTGTTGCTCTCCTTGTGCTGCCTCTTCTTTTTTTCTTTGTTTGCTTGCTTGCTCTCTGATCGGAAAAGCACCTGTCACATGTAGCAGCAGCAGCTTCGGAACGGCCGATCAAACTGCACTGTATGTTCTCGTGCTGCTGCAATGCATGTCTGTATGTTCCTCTTGACTTAGCTCAGGAGGTCGAGGCAGCAAGCAAGATATCAAGGGACTAAGATGCCACGGGTCTAGCCGTGGGTTTCGACTGATGAGACCCTAACAATTCTAAATCTTAAAAAAAATTACTAGTTAGAACGCCGTCACATGAAAACACAGACACACCGCAGGCACACACACACACACAACACAGGCTCGAACGTCTCAAGAGCTGAAAGCGAGAATAGCTTCCGCTGCGCCGCTGCGCCGCTGCTCTACGACACGCGACCCTGCGAGATCAACACACACACACCTAGAGACGGAGGAACACTGCGCAACTGTCGAGTGAGCGAGCCGTTTCTAATTCTGTCAGCAACCTCTTCACTCCTTCTCTTACTTTCCAACATCATCACACACGAGTGCATTACGACAACGACTCGTACCTCAATCGATTCTGCGACCATGTCGTCGGGCATTCCGACCACGCCCAACAGCTCGCATCTGCGTTCGGGTTTGCCGACACCTTCAGCAGCCAGAGCAAGACCTTCCCTTGCCGCTCGGTCCAGCATCAGCCCAGCTGCGGACAGCCCCGATACAAGGTTCAAGAAACAGAGCCTAGCTGAAGCCATCTCCAAGAATGATCCAGCAAAGTATCGTCTCTCCGCCTCCGCCTCCGCCTCTTCGCCCATCGGCAAGGACGACAGCGATGTCAACAACAACTCTCCTTTACTCCAAGCTGGCCGACTGCCTCGAGCCTCGCTTCTCTCACGCAAGTCGCACTCATCGTTGCGATCCGAAACACCGCCAACCAGAGCCACACCGCTTCCGCAAGCTTCACCTTCGGCTTCCGACCTTTCGCCCAGCTCAAGCAGCTCTTTGGCAAGAGGCAAGAGCCCGCTTCCATCAGCGGTCGCCAGCACATCTCATTCTGTAGCAACGCCCAAGAGATATTCCAATATCCACGCACGCAGCAGCCATGCACCTTCCATGGTTAGCAGGACTCCCTCTCATACTTCCCATACATCATCCACCGCTGCATCGCGTGCAAGAGAACATGTTCGTCGAGGGCGCGAGCTTGAGATCGGCGACTTGGTCCGTATGGAAGGTTCTGAGCTTGTCGGTGTGCTTCGTCATCTTGGCCCCGTCGAGTTCAAAGCTGGCTTCTATGCCGGTCTCGAGCTCACTGGTGACAGTGTTGGCAAGGGCAAGAACGACGGCAGCGTGCAAGGGACCCAATACTTTGCATGTGCGCCAGGCAACGGTGTCTTCTGTCCCGCCTCCAAAGTCGTCGCAATCAATAATGCGCCTCCTACCGATGCTGTGGCTCGTCCAGCCTCGTCCATGTCGAATCGACCCTCATCTCGAGCTTCGGACGTTCACGATCGATCCGGTGCGGTGACACCCTCTCGACGACAAGCCAGCACCATCTCACGTCCGCCCTCCACCACGCCATCCCGCACATCGTCTCGCCTCAGTGTACGTCCACCCTCGGCGACACCAGGCAGCAGGCCGGCTTCCGTCATGTCCACCTCTCGCCCAGCCAGCCGTCTCACCGCACGCAAGAGTCTAGCCGCACCGCCATCTCGACGAGACGATGAAGGAGGAGACACAACACTCCGTCAGACAAGTCTCAGCAACGTCATTCAGACCAGTCCTACACGAAGCACCACGTCCACCACTTCGTCGATCGCAGTCAGGACTCCTCGGTCTTCGCTCGCAGGCGTACGTGCTGCCTCAAGCGTCCTTCAGAGCACACCCAGTCTCGCCAAGAAGAGGCAGAGTCTCGGTGGTATTCCCACTCCAAGAGCCACCAAAGGCCGAGCCTCCATGTTTGCTCGACCAGGTGGTCTTCCTGCGACGTCTGACGCCAGCATGCCTCCACCGCCCAGCCCAACCAAGGATGCTCGTGCTGGAGAGCGTGCAGCTAGCGTCCTCTCCTTCCGCTCCAACAGCCGACTTGGTGGACGTGATCCCTTTGACGCGGAAAACTCGCCCATCACTAAGCAAGAAGCCACCTCAACCACCGACTCCAACCTGGAAAAGAATCTCTCGCTGCTTGAGCAGATGGATCTGACGCCACGCAAGTCGGCTCAACTGGCTTCTCGCTCGCAATCCAGGGCAGAGAGTCGTGCGGGGCAGACCGAAGATCTCGGTCAGGACTTTGTCGCCGAGGCTGTCGTTCCTCTCTCACTCTACGAAGAACAAGTCGCCGAGTTCGAGCAGCTCCGAGTCCAAGTTCAGGAGCTTGAGAAGCAGAACGCTGAGCTGCGTCGGGCTCAGGAAGCCAGGAAGGCCAGAGTATCAGAGGCTCGATCCAATGAAGCTATCTTGGAAGCTGAACGAGCCAAGATGCGAGCCGAGGCGCGCGACAGACAGGCTGAGATGGAAGAGGAGCTTCGCATCGAGCGCAACGACGAGGTCCGTCGACGCAAAGAGATCGAAGATCGTGAAAAGGAGCTCAAGGAGAAGCTCGTCGAAGCACAACAGCAGCTTAGCAAGAACGCCGACGACCACGAACGGTACCAGAAGGAAGCCGAGAGTCGTCAGAAGAACCTGCAGCTCAAACTTGAGTCAAGCGAACAACTCGTTGCTGAGATGAAGAACCGAATTGAGCAAGAGTCAGCGCAGCAACAACGCGGTGAAACCAAGGAAGCCCTCGAGACTCAACTCAAGCTCAAAGATGCCGAGATCGACAACCTCAAAGCATCATTGAAGCGCCTCGAGGAGGAGGCACAGACTGCTCGCGATGATTTGACTCGCCAGATCGATGAGCTCAAGGATGCTGGTCGCGAGACCATCAGCATCTACGAGCAAAGGTTTGACGAGATCGAAGCCGAGAGGATCGAGGTTCTCGGCAACATGCAGCTGCTCCAAGACAAAGCACAAGAGGCCATCAGAGCAGCTGAGGCGCGCGTCGAAGAACTCCAAACTGCCCAGGCTTCTTTGCTGAACCGCAATGCGCCCGAAGCTGGCTCAGCTGCAGCCATCGACAACGAGGCTCTCCGAGAGCAAGTGACTCACTTGCAAGACAAGCTCGGCAAGTACGAAGACCAGCTTGCAGAAGCAGCACTGGCATTGGAGAAGGAGAAGGAGTATGCACAGAAGAGGCGAGACAAGTCGCACGAGGTCGAAAACAGCTTGAAGAACGAGCTCAAGCGCTTCAAGGGCGAGCTCGATCGAGCACAGAGAACCAGCAAGGAGCAGCTGGCTGTGCTCGAAGAGACTCGACACGCATTGCAAGAGAGTCAACAAGCACTCGAGCGCGAAAGAGCCGAGCTCGAAGGCTTGCGAGCCGATGCCGAAAACTTCAACGCGCTCAAGAGCGGTCACGACGGAACTTCGGCCGATGCGTCTCAACGCTTGCAGAGCGAAAAGCTGGAGCTCGAGACCGAGCTTGTCCGACAGAAGCAGCGGGCGGATGACGAGCTCAAGGCAAAGGAAGAAGAGCTCCGACGATTGCGGCTGCGTCTCGATGATGTCACGGGTACAGCGAGAGGTTCAGACGATGTCGATCTGGACGCAACACTTCGATCGCCTGCCGACTCAAAGCGCATTGATGCGCACCGTCTTTCGGTCATGTCTAATGGCAGCGTCAGTAGCAACCTCAAGTCTTCTCATCGTGTCTCTTCGAATGGCGCATACGCCAGTAGCGACGTTTCAGCCGTCTCTTCCGCAAATCAGATGTCTGGTCTCAGCTATCTCGTTCGTCAGCTGAGCGACGAAAACAACGAGATGAAAACCAAGCACAAGCTCCTCGAGTCTGATCTCAAAGCTCGCGCACAGGAAGCCGAGACCAAGTCGCGTGCTCTGGAGCTCACGGTCGAATCTCTCAGGAAGCAGCTCGAGGCGTACGAAGGTGTATCTGGTGCTACCGACACTTCCGAGTTGGCTGAGAAGCTTGCGGACAGCGAGGCACAGCTGCAGAGCAGTCGAAGCATTGTTGCCGATCTCAAGTCTACGCTGGAAGCGACCAAGATGGAGCGACGAGAGACGACGGATTCGTTGCAAAAGGAAGTGTCTCAGCTCGAGGCGCTTGTGGAAGCACGCATCTTCCGAGAGGAGGAGTTGGTAGCTGAGGTGGAACGGCTTTCGCGAAAGCTGGATGAACGTAGCCCATCCCGCGGCTTGTCCGAGTCCAAATCCGAATCCAAGGTGGCGGACAAGCAGGATCGAAGCAGTGTAGCAAGCATTGCGAGCATTGGCGCGAAGCAGTCGAGGCATCAAGCTGCAACCAGACTTAGTCCGGAGAAGCCGAATACGAATGCTGAGGCTGACGAAGAGGAAGAACTCGACTTTTGCGGACTGTGCTCACAGCGAGGGCATTCATTGGAGAACTGCGATAAGTTGTTGAACGGAAACACTCCGACAGCACAGAAGCCCGCAGCAAGTCATGGTGGCAGCGGCGCACAGGCACAGGAGGAGCACGAGCCATGTGATGATTGCGGTGAAGTTGGACATCGGTTCGAGGACTGTCCCTATGCGGCTGAGATCTTCTAAGAGACCATGGAAGCAGAGTCCGGGATGTTTTCAGATACCACTGTCGTCTTGGTCGGGGACGCTGAGATATAAGCATTCATAGAGGACGACCGTTTTTATCGCATCCTTTTCTGTGCCTTAATTTTGACTGTGATTTGACGACGAAGCGATTTGTTTAGACACAGAAAATGGACGTACAAAGAGCGCTGGTTGGTTTGGGGCTCACAGTTTTGAAGACACGGGCTCTGCACTGCAAAAACCAAACTAACTTGTGCTGTTCACCACAGGAGCCAAGACGGCGCTCGAACTTGATTTCTGATGGCCTGTGTCTTTGCACGTCATGCATGAATGGAGCGTCAGAGCTGTGGTGCGGATACGTTCTAAGAGCGGGAGGCGACAGAAGGCGAGAGAGAGAAAGGCACGTGACGCGAACAGACATCTCAATCCTTGCAACAGGAACCAAAAAAGGGGATGAAAATTCCCAAGAAAAAGGAAGGGAAATAATGCCGGGAGAAGGCTCGAGATGCGAGGAGAGAAAAAAGGAGAAGAAGAAAGAGACGAAGGTTCGGATCCACTATGCTGGGAGTCCTTGCATCGATGATGGACAGCTCGTTCTCACCATTGAGTTGCTCGGATGGAAGATCCGGCTTTGAATCAGGGCCTATGATAGCTGAAACAACAAGCACGAACCAAACGAGGCTTGCTGGTTGTAAATACACACGTTGTCGAAGCCATGAGGAGTAGATCTCACACAGTGGCTTTTGATGAGCTTTTGTTGTGCATTCTTGGACCGGAAAAGATTGCAGGGGGCGCTTCAGGGTTCAAAGAGAAGAACCTGCGTATCCGAGGCGAGGAGTCGTAGCATAGCATCGCATCGTGCCTCCGCACGCCACCCCTTCCTCGTTGTTGAAGCATCTCATTCTCACCTTTCCATATCTTCCACACCACGAAGAATTGCCGCACTGATAGAGGATGAACGTGAAAAAGGTCGATCTTGTTATCATCACTGACGGAAGCACCAAAGACAAGATCTTGAATTAGCGCATTCCTAACTTTTCCCCACGCCACCAAGCATTTCTCGGAGCTGATCCGATTGTGAGCTACAGTATCCTCCCAGGCAAGCAGGAGTTGCCAAAGAAGAGGGGGGGAAAGAGAGATGCGATTGAGATCCAGCTGTCAAATCGGAAAAATAAGCTCCCGCACTCGTGCCTCGCAAGCAATCCAAACCAACGATGAACCTCCAGACTCTGATTCGTCACTGTACCAATACAACATTCAGCTCCCATTCGACAATGATGCTGTATGATAAGAAGACAATGCAGAGGAAAAGCCACTTCGGCACAGCTTATTGTTGATCTGCATCGTGTTACATCTGAGACCACCACCGGGACCTTTGCCTCATTGTGTATGCAGAGCACAATGCGCAGAGGTGCCGATGCAAAGTCGGAAATGGACAGAGAAAGCAAGGCGTTCCAACACACGCCAGCCAGGAGAGGTGGCTTTCTTCGGCGAGTGAGCAAGAGAGAGAGTGAGTGTGTGTGTGTGTTTGCGGGCGTGTTTTCTGAAAAAGGCAGGGCAAAAATGGAAATGGCGGAAATTGGCAACTCTTCTCTCTGCGACGCGCTGCTCTTCGCGTTGCAAGAAAAAGAAGGGAAAGAAATGATGCTCCTTTTTTCTCCTCCTTCTCGCGTCGCTGCGTCTCTGCTGCCTGTTGTGTGCCCAAAAAAGGCTCAGTCGGCAACAAAACTCCACCTGCTGCTGCTGCTCAGTCTGCGTGTGTGCGTGTTGCTGCTGTTGCTGCCTCGGTACATACCTCTCCCTGCAGCAGCTTCTGCACCCTTTCCTGTTCGTCGACCGTCTCTCCATCTTCAATCACCACCAAGCCATCCCTCATTTACTACTCTCTACCTTTCGGCTTCGCCATCACTATCATTTTCATCATTAGCTTCGACACCACTCTCTACTTATACTATCACCATTGTTCGTCTTTTACAGCCTCGCTTCTTCGTCTCGGACACACCGTACAATATCAACCTCGCATCTGGGCCATCCACGCGTCGACTATCTCCGCATCTCAACCACAGTCACAACATTGACTCAGCCTCCTACGATCGCCTTAGCAGATATATAGACACTACCGTGGTGCTGCTCAGGGTCGCTTATCCACATACATATATACATCCGCTAAGCACGGTCTTGCTGCTTCGATCGCGTTGAATTAACTTCTCCGTCCGCCGCTAACAACAACGATAACTCATGCAGGCCGACCCTCATCGCATATCGTGATTTGCAGCTTCTACTCGTCTCTCTAAGCATCTTGACTACCGACCAATACACATATGCACACGAGCCTTCGCACATCTCCATTCTCGGCCTCAATTATCAGCATCCACAGTCCATCGGCACGACTCAGCACGCGCTTATTACACCCAGCAACAACGCAACATCGTCTCTCGCTAGTCTCGTGCCTCCGCCGTCCGTAGCCGAGCCGCCGTCCCACGTCCTAGGACGTCCTGATCGGACACGATGAATCACAACGACGACTCCTTCATCTCACCAAACAAGGTATCCCGTCCATTACGCAGCATGCACTTGCACCTTCAAACACAGGCCACCATGACGCCTCCACCCAACTTTGGCTCTCACGCCTTCCACAAGTCGCCTTTTGCCAATTGGATAAATCAACTTCCAGCCGTTCCAGCAACTGAACTCCCGCCACAGACAGTGTCCATCCCTCGCTCACACGCATTCTCATCGCTGGCACCACTCTCCAAGCTGTCACCAACAGAAGAGTGCCACAACATCGACATGGATACTGAAGAGCACGACCACCACTTGCCCTTTGGCAGTATCAAGAGGACCATTCCTCTGCAGCACCTCCCATCTTTCGGCAGCCCCGAAGAGAGCTGCGGCCCTTTGCCTGGCCATGCTGAGCACGATCTCTGGCATCATCGCGGAATCAGCAACGGCTCTGGCTCGGATGTCAGCTCTGCTTCCGCCAACGCTGGCGTTGAACTGAACGCTGTCGCCGGACCTTCGTCTCAACCTATGCTTCGAGCTGGCTCGCGTGACTGTGACCAAGGCAAAGCATGGCCTCGATATCGCACGCTCTTCGGCTCTTCGGACTCACATCCACGTTTGGACGACATTGAGATGGACATCGACTCGGATGACGATGATGCGGACGCGCAACCACCAGCCTCGCCCTCACCGTTGTGCGAACAGCAAGACCTCCTCGATCCCCGTTCAGCGTTTAACCTCGATCTTGGAGAGCCAATACTGCAGCCTGGTACAAGACCAACACACAGGCTCAGTCGCAAGTCCTCTTCGTCCAGCACAACACATACACTCGCCAGCCTGTCCGCACACAGCACAACCAGTATATCGCAGCGTACCCGCCAAGCACGATCACGTCAACCTTCTCACAACAGTCCGCCACTCTCCCGCCATCCTTCGCAACAGCTGTGCACGCCAGCGCGACAACGATCCACAACAAGTGGCGGCATGGAGCTCGACCAGCCCGCACACCGCAATGGCTTTGGCGTTGCAGTCGGCGCTTCCTACACTCAACCACGAGCACCGCATCGCACTCGAGCTTCCTCGTCCGCCGCTTTGCATCGTCCACTCGCCGAGTTCCTCACACCACGCAGTATCAGCACCTCCGCTGGTCTCGGCGAGAAGATCCCCGGCGTTGCCAACTTGTTCGAGTTTGCTACTCAGCCGCGTCCATCTATGCGCTCGTCTGATCGCCACTCCGAAATGACTCCTTTGCGCGAGGCGAGACGCAGCAGACCGGCCAACCTTTCCATGAGCTCATTCCCGACTGCAAAGCTCTTCGAGCATGAGATTGAGGCAGCCGCAAAGTCTTCAACACCAGCACAGATCGAGTCAAGCACAGTGCCGACGACGGATATGACACCCGACCCACTTGACCTCGTCTCTACCCCGGCAAGACGAAAGGACACCACCCATCCACATGGATTTGGCAGCGAGGTGTCAGCAGGATACCTTGAGACTCTGCAGTTTGCCACCCCGCACCGTCTGTTTGGTAGTGTTCTTCAGGCCAACACTCCTGCCGATGATAGTGGTGTTGCCTTTGGTGACGGCGAGCAGAGCAACAAGAGCAATCGTAAGAGGATGGGATCCACTTTGACACCTGCTTCCAAAGAGTCGCCCATGCAATCTACGTCGGTGCTCGGCAACGTGCTCGATGACCTCTCATCGCCGTCACAGGATGCCCTGAGACGCCAGGAGACCAACTTCCACCGCGACTCTCCTGCACCACGCCCAGCCAGTCGAATGATCATGCACTCTTTCGGTCCCAAGGAGAGATCCTCGCTCATGCACGAGACACGCTTCAACTCGAGCGAGAATGGTTCCGCCAACTCTTCGCCGGATCCGATTCCTCGTGTGCGATCCAGGACGAGCACCAGCACTGCAAGCCCCGCAAGACTCGCACGCGAACGCAGGCCCACCTCCGAGTCCATGGATGCTACCAGTCAGTACCTCACACCTCAAAACTTCAAGAGCGTCAAACCGTTGCAAGCAGCTTTCATGTCGACGGGTCTTGTCTCAAAGCGCAATCGTGCACGTGAGAATTCCGAAGGTGCGGATGGTGGATCGGATGCTTTCCCGCTTCCACCTAAACCTCCTAACTTTGGCCATGCACTGGGTCTTCGCGAAGTTGTCGCGGCTGCATCGGCGCATGCGTCTGCAGCAGCTGATCGTTCGACGAATGCGATGCCGGATACGCCGGTCAAGAAGGCTACTTCGACTCCATTGGTACCCTTCCCTAAGTTCTCATCTGGACTTCGAGGTCAGATGGGTGCCGCTAACTCGGGCGCTCTTGGTCCTTCGCCGCTCGGTGTCAATTCTCCCGCCAAGGATCCTGCACCGGCCAATGTGAGCACCGGTTCGCCCGTTCTGCAAGACTCGTGCGACAGCCCTGCTTTCAACGTGATGAACTTGGGAGGTGTTCCCAATGCCAGCACGCCGGCTGCGCTTTCTGCTCGACACGGCGATGCTTTTGGCAACTTGCCACGCAGCCGCCGCTCAGCCCAGTCTGATGCTCACACTTTCCAGGCTTTCGGTGCTGGTGACGGCATTGAGGACGATGAGAACCTTTCGGACGTTCCAAACAGTCCCAGTATTCAGTCTGGTCGCATTCGTGATGTCAACCGGCTTCAAAAAGGCAAACGCACAATCACAACTCCTTCGTCCAGCGGTACGCACGCTCCGTGCCGCAAGATGCTGTCGGTCGACACTTGCAAGGCTGCCGGTGCACCCAAGACTCTTCGTGTCCGCTCTGCTGGTTTGGGCAAGCGCACCATGAGTCGCAACGCGAGCTTCATTCGAGATACACGCGCCGCAGCGGAGGCTAGTGCCGGCGTCGGTGCTGATGGCAACGGTGAAGCTCTGCCTCCTTCGACACCTCTCACCACCACGATGAGCTTGCAGCCCGCCAGCGGAGAAGACATGGAGCCGATGACGCCGACACGCAACGCAGCACAGATCAAGTGGTTCGAAGCAGCTCAAGTGCTCACCACACCTTCGCCATCGACACGACGCCAGAATGCCAAATTGCGATCTCATCGGCTTGAGCTCATGGGAACACGTCGTAAGTCTCGGCTTTCGGAGACATCGACTTGCCAGGAGACTCCGCAGAAAGCGTCGGTTTCTGCAACTTGCACGGCTGGCTCTGACTCGACGACGGATGCGCGCACAAGAGGGCATGATCATGGTCATTTGGAGACGGCGTTCACTGTTGAAGAGACGATTGGATCTGGCGAGTTCAGCGAGGTGCTTAAAGCTGTCTCGAGATCGACTGGATATGCGTATGCGGTTAAGCGGATGAAGAAAGCCTATCTCGGCCCTAGAGATCGTCTGCGCAGGCTGGAAGAGGTGGACGTTTTGCGTGCTTTGTCTACCTCGGGCAAGGCTCATCCCAATATTGTTTCTCTTTTCGGTGCTTGGGAAGAAGAAGGACATCTGTATTTGCAGTTGGAGTTGTGCCCGCTTGGGTCGCTCGCTTTTTTCCTGGAAGAGTATGGTCAGCAAGTGGGTGCATTGGACGAGCCAAGGTTGTGGAAAGTGCTGGCTGAGCTTTCGAGCGGTGTTGCGTACATTCACAGCCACAATATTCTGCATCTGGATTTAAAGCCGGCTAATGTTTTGATTACGGAGCATGGTACCTTGAAGATTGGGGATTTTGGAATGGCGACAAGATGGCCGTTGGTGGATGCGGAGACGACGTTAAGAGGTGCAGGGTTGGGGCAAGGGGCAAGGGGAGAGTATGGGATGGAGCATGTGGTTGAGCCGTGGCCGAGTAAGAGAGGGTTGGAGAGGGAGGGTGATAGAGTGTATTTGGCTCCTGAAGTGATTTTCCATGGACAGTATGGGAAGGCGGCTGATGTGTTTAGTTTAGGGCTTATTCTGTTGGAAGCAGCGGGGAATGTTGAATTGCCGGATAATGGGGAGCCTTGGCAGAAGTTGAGGAGGGATGATTTTTCGGATGTTGATCTCTCCGCTCTCAGTGGACCTATGCTTAGGGTTCTTACCAGGTTGCTGTGCTCGAATCCGGAAGAGAGGGCAACGATGGATGAGATTGTAGCATTGCCTACTATGGCTTGTGTGCGATCGATCATGTCGCGTGGTCTTTCAGCGAGCGAGATGGATCAGTTGCCGGAGTTCACCGACTCTTCAACATCAGGTTCACTTGTTGGATTAGCGGATAGTTCGTCACTCGCGTCGATACAGAGTGAAGCATCGAATAGGACATTGGGGCTTAGCGATTCGGAAACGGGTTCGTCTAGTGCAGCAGAGTTCAGCGAAACAGATTCGTTAGGAGGAGTGGGTGCTTCGATTTCAACTCATACAATTAGCACTTCGATGAGTTCGGTTTCTAGCACAGCGGTGATTAGGGTGAGAGGAGCACTGATTCAGGAACCAGAAGAAGAGTTCATGAGGGAAGTGTTGGGCGCTGATCCCGTCGAGCAGCAGTTTCATAATGGGGCTAAGGATGGGGGAGGAGGAAGGTGGGGAGAAAGACAAGCACTGGCTGCTGTACAACCAACGCAGGCGATGGAGTTGGATGCTTGAAAGCACAGCGATAGACTTGGCATTCCGATTTGCAATTTTATATACCTCTTTATCAGCTAGCCTCGTTCCTCATCATGTTTGGGATTGTTAGTGAAGAAGTGATGCTGATCGGGGTTAAGGAAATGCAGATGTGAAAAGAGATCGGCGCCGATCCAAACACTGTTGCAAGGATCGACTCAGATTTCAAGTCCCGACCATCACACAGAATTCGAAAATCCGCACCACTTTTTCTTTGTTGCTTTGTTTTCCTTGCTGAGCTCTATTCACAACACTCTACATGGCTTTATGCTTGCAATTGTGGGCTCTCTTGTTCAGTGTGTTGGTACCAGCAGTTTGAGCTACTTGATAGTAGTACAAAGGGAAGGATAGAGAGAAAAGAATCGCACGGAAGTGTTGGAGGGGAAAACCGGAGAGAATGAAAAATCTAAGCAATGTGACGAACAAAACTCTGTGCGTGCACTTAGTCCGGCGGTCCTAAGTTAACTTTCAAAACACTTTTCCATCACTTCTTCCATCAACAAGTCGGAACCGGCATAAGGGTGGATCGACTTTGCATGATGCCGAACCCTCCTTCTTTTTTTCTGTTTCTGGGATGGTGATTGGAAGTTGACCGACCGGCAGCGATGGTGTTTGCGGTAATCCGCCAAATCAGAAAATAGGAAAGCGGTTGTGAAAAAAAAAAAAAAAAAAAAAAGATGCGTACGGATTTTTTGTCTTCTTACCTCTACGCTATGCGCCGCATTTTCAGATAAACCTAATGAATTTATGGCGAGGAACGTCGCTCGCTTAAGTTACTCCAAGACACAGAAGAGAAGGAGAGGGGGAAAACCGAGGGAAAAGGCAGAGAGGCAACCCTTGAAAAGAACCTGTGCAACAGCTGCTGGGATCGATCTTGAGGAGTTGCCCTTAACTTACAGCCGAAAACACACATAACAATAGGGAACGGGAAAGAGGAAAGGGGGAAACTTTCTCCCTTCTCCCCTTGTCAATTGCCCGCTTCCGATGGTACTGGGCTGTGCTGTGCTAACGATAGCACTTTCACATACAGTATAGTACAGTAGGGTGGAAAGAGAGCACGAGGCCAAGAGAAAAAGCCAAGTCCCCTCCGCACCGATCTTTTGCACTTTTCAATATAAACTGTGAATAGGTGTTTAGGGAAGCGGGCTGGGGGTTGAAGATCGGATCGGCAAGACGCATTGGTGGCTTTGATTTTGGAAGATCGGTCGTACAGCCACCTTGAAATGAGTAGAGTGCATGCAGTACGGGCGTTGTGATAGCGGCGGCGGGATGTCTTTTGCAGTTATGAGTTGCCCTTTTGTTTCGCGAGAGGAGAAAGGAGAGGGGAAGAGGTGCCGTTGTTGCCTGCCGAGAGAGACAACGAAGGGCGGCTCTCTTTGCCGTTTTGGCATCGGCTCTGCTACAGTAGGTTGTGAACCCTGGATCGTGGTTTCTCCTCATTCCTGTGTGCTCTGCCCGCTCCTCCTCCTCCTCTTCCCCGTAGCTCCCCCCTCTTCTGCAAGCTTAATCTTGACCCTTGTTTTTCCTCTCTCCTTCGTGCTCGTGGTTCCTTTCTTTGGGACTTCCTTCCACAATCTCCTACTTGATTCACCCCACCATCTCCCCCGGTCCTTGGATCAAAACTCCTTCTAGTGGATATCAGGAACCCGCCTATCCTCCTCCTCACTACCACTTTCTTCTCTCCCTCACCCATCCCCGCGCATTCTGCTGCGAAATTGACCGCAACAATGCCGGTAATGAACCTTCAATCTCGTGCCGTCTCCGATCCTATTCGGCTTAACGGTCATCCCATCGGCTTCATTCCTGACGCCGGTTCCGATGGAGGCAATGTTCAAACCATGGTCGCTATCAATGGCCTCCTTGCCGGCCGAGGTCAATCCTACGCTTATGGATTTTACGACCAAACAAACTACGGAACCATTTACAACGGTGCTAAACTCCTTGCCAACGCACCCGATATCTATGCCTCTGGCGCCATCTTGGAAGCTTCAATCATGCCGGTTGGTTCTTGGGGAGGTTTCACTGCAACAGACAACTCTCAAGCGGTAGCTGTTTGTCGTGTACTCAAAAGATTCACCGATGCCGGAGTTGAGGTGAGGTTGCGATTCGCCCATGAAGTCAACTACTATGTGACTACGGGAGAATATGTACCTATGAACGATATGGGTGTATCCGCATTCAAAACTGCTTGGGCACAAGTCAGTTCAGCTTGCAAAACTATAGCTCCTTCCGTTAAAATGTGGTATTGTCCCAACGCAGCAAATCTTACTGTTTACGAACAATACCTTCCCGATAACTTCAACTCAACCGTCCAAATCATTGGCGTGGACTATTACCCTCCCACAAACGACCTGGCTACTGCTGCAAACTATATTCAAACGGTGAAACCTTTCCATGACAAATACTCTTCTTCTAGCGTTCCCTTTGTGATTGCTGAAGCAGGTACTCATGCAAGGGATGCTTCTATTCAAGATCGTATTAATTGGCTTGAAACCTTGGCTTCGGATCAAGTCAAGACGGCACTGCCAAACTTGGAATCGATTACATGGTATAATGCGTTGAGAAAGACGGATGTTTTATCAACGGGTGTTGGTGGAGATTTTAGAATTTTGGATCCTGGTAACTCGAGTTTCCCTAATCAAGATGCGATTGATTTGTTCCCGACAGTAACGAATGCTCAGGCTAGTATGAGTGCGGTTAGTGTAGCAACTGCTGCTACTGCTACGGCGACGACAGGTCGAGTGACCAGCTTGCCTCCTTCGTTGAGGACTGGTTCGAATTCGGCCGCAAGCGGTGGGAAGAAAGGTGCAGGTTTCGGTGGAATGATCGTTGCCGCACTTGCTCTTGTTTCTGCTTTGTCTTATCTTTGATCTTCGTTTCGTAGAGTGGCTGGATAAAGCTAATCTCTTGCTTTCATGCTATAGTTACGGGTTTCGTTCTTTCGCTTTCGTCTATTATAACAATGTACGCCCAACAAAGCGCGATGGAAAAGGAATACTATCGACATTTTGACCCATTCAGTACAGAGGTGTGACGGTTCCCAGTCGTGTCCAGCTTGTAATGCGAAAGAACCGAGTCATTTGTCGACCATGGCGGCATTCAGAGCCCGCGTAAGACCTCAAAGCTTGTGCGAAAGACTTGTCCCTTCCACGTCCGCTGAACGACCACTTCCCTACTACAATCTCGCTCAGCCTACTCAACTCTCATCTTCACAACTCAGAGACCGATTCAGAACGCTCTTCTCAGCAACCCGATCAGGAGTCTCTCCTCAAGCTGCAAGCATGTACCTTGAAAAAAGTGTCCATTGCAAGCCAACGCAAGTATACATTAGAAAAACAACGAAGTCGTAGCGCGAACAGTATTCAACCGAACCTCAACCCTACCTCCTCGCCGCTTACCACGGCACCTTGGTCAATCCCAACTTTGCCATTGGGTTGCCGAGACTCGGAATGGGCAACAGATAACCCGAGTTTCTTGCCTTGTTCACGTGTTGGAGCGAAACGCTGCTGAGTTGCTGCATATCATCCTGACCGTAGAAGAAGATAAGCGTCGCTCTACCCAGCAGTTCACTGGGAATCTCGACGACAACTCTAAACACCATGCTCAATGCTAGGGTAATGATAAGAGTAAGTGCCCAGATACCAGCGAGGTTGGTTGCAGCATCGGAAATGAAGGAAGAATCCGAAGTCATGGGGAAGATCTTTGGCATGATCGACCAGAGTACGATAGCGTGGATTGCTACGATGGCTGCTCCGATCTGCTGGCCTGCCATCGCGAGTGGTGTAACGGAGAGCACCTTCTGCGAGACAGGGGAGAGTTCGAGGAGAACAAGGAGAAGAGCAGAGCAGATGACATCGGTGAATTTGATGACCGAGTAAATGTTGGCTCCGTTACGGTTGGTAGGACGGATCACTTGGAGGTGTGAAAGACCAGAGTTGATGGGGTCTCGAACCTGGGGTACGAGCAAGAAGATGAGAAGCACCGCAGTGCAGAGACCTTGAACAGCCCAAGTTGCGACCTTGTGCTTGCGGAGACGAGTAAAGTGACCCGAGATGTCGAGCTCAGCAACAAGCAAACCGAGGAGAGCAGGGGCAAGGTACGAAAGCGTGCACCAGTTGAGCAAGCCCATGACGAGCAAGAATGCAACACGAGTGTCCTTCTGGAGAATGCTAATGATCATGCTAAGTCCGTAAAGGTAGTAGCTGTTCTGAAAGAACCAAGGGAGGTAGAAAAGGGGTCCAGCCTCGCTGCGAAGTTCAGTGGGACGGTCTTCCGAAGTGAAAAGGTTGGTGGCTGTGATAATCCACTGCGATGCGTTGTTGAAGCACCATCCAGGTCGAGTTCCAATGAGGGTTTCGAAGTTAGGGTTGTTGGAGTAAAGACCGGTGGCTTGGCAGACACCGTACTGAACACCTGTAACAAAGAGGATAGGAAGGAGGAATCGGAAAGGACGAGAGATCATGGCCATTCCGTAGAGCTTGAAGTCGGGAGTGTTGATCTCGGACTCGGCCTTTGCACCCTGGACAGGCTGAGGAGTAACTTTTTCATCGAGAGCCTTAGGAGCAGCGTTGGCTTTGGCGGCTTTGCCAGCCTTTGCCTTAGCAGCAGCATCGTTGAAGGTCTTGGTTGCGTCTTTGCGGTTGATCAACCAAGGGAGAGCCAAAGCTCGGCCCTGGATGGCAAGGAAGAGTGTGAGAGCAAAGTCGGAGCCAAAGGGGTAGAGGATGCTCTTTCCAACAGCCCACTTTTGGTTCTGAGTTCCAATGACAGTCGACGTGAGAGCAACAATGGCAGCAAGGAAGCGCAAACCATCAATATACCTCAAACGACCGTACTTCATCTTCCTGACTGCCTCAGGCGTGATCTCTGGGACGACTTGGCCCATTTCGGCATTGTTTTCCCAGGATCGGCTGACACGAAGAGGGCTCTTCTTGGGACTTGTGTCGAACTTGCCGCCCTTCTGCGAGTCGCTCTCGGAACAGTAGTCGGTGGGAGTGCCAAGGTTGACGAGTGTGTTGTGAGCAGAGCCACGTCTGGAGTCATCCATGGTCGAGTAGGAGCTGAAGCGGCCAGAAGTGTGGACGTAGCTCATCGAACGGAGATAAGCCATGCCATCTTCGTTGTCGCTCGATCCGAGAGGTGTATCGACACCAGCAGCAATATCGCTGGGCGTGAACGAGGGGGACTCGGAAAGACCGGAGCCCCTTCGCCATGTCGCTGGGATGGGTTTCGACATTGTTGCTATAATGGTGATTTCCGGGTCAAAGATGACGACCTTGGTACAGCTTTGGCTTCCGTCTTTAGGATGGGTCGAGGGAGAAGAGGAAGGGCTGGCTTTGACGTCGGATGATGAGAGAGGAGAAAAGGAAAGAAGGAGAGAAGTTGTGGATGAGAACGGCAGAAAGCAACGGTGAGAAGCGAATCAGAGCTGCGAAAACAGGAAAGCAGGAACGGCAACACGAGAGCAAAGAAGCAGCGGATAAAGCTATAGCTCAGCCTGTGACCTAGAAGAGGAGGGCGGCAACAGTATCTGAGACCATGAAGGAGAAGGGGCCCAAACAAGGGTGTGACGGCTGCGAGAAGAGGGTTCTGAAACTTGACACGAGCGGCGGCTACACACAAACGATCAGATGCTGCAAATAGGTTTGAATCAGAACATCGGAACTCCCGTCACAGAGATCATGCTACCGTATTCCAGAGGGAGGAGAGAGCGGCCAACGGAAGTGTCTTAATTGAGGGTCGTCTGTTGCTGCCGAACACAGGATCAGGAACAGTCAGACCCATCGAACGAATTCTGACGTCCCCACGCTCACAGTAGTACACAAAGCACAAGCGAAGCGAGAAAGTGTGATTGAGATGGGTTCAGACAAGGGTTGCTCGATGACAAGGGTGCAGTGCAGGACAGTTTGAGTGTGTGTGTGATTGCTATCTTTGGCAGAAGGTGCCGCTCGCTGTGTAACTAGCGATGTCCAATTGCGGTGAGGCGCTGTGCTGTGCGGTGCAGTTCAAGCCAGTAGTCAAAGGATAGCCGGTGCAGGAACTTCGACTGCTACCCAGTGCGTCGCTGCGTCAATACTGTATGCGCGAACTGGCCCTCTCCTCCTGGTTGACTGAACGAGCAATCATGACAATTATATCGGCCAAGGCTCCTAGAAAGGGGTTATCGGATGGGACATCTAACTTTTGTGTCGGTCAGAGAAGAAGAATGGGGCGCTGGGCAGAAGGCGCGGCACATCATGGCTGTCCGACATTCTTAGACTTGACGTAGGCATTTGCGTATGCGTAGATGACGGTCAGGCGAAAATTCGCCGAAGACGCAAATCTCTCAAAAAATGCTCCCCTGATGTGCAGTTGGCTGCTCGACCGCGCATTTCCGGCGATCCCTCTATACCGTAACGGTAAGAAAGTGTGGAATGACAATACAAATACACACCAACCGCTGGTTGAGGTTTTGTATTCAAAACAAAAATCATATGAAACAGTCGCAGACCAGCTGCTCGCTTTGTGCTTACAGTGCGAGCACTCTCCCTGAGAACCGATCTGTATTCCAAGAAGCATCGACGATCGCATCGTACCGGCTAACTTGAACGCCAAGGTCGCTTGCTCGTCTCTAAACGATTTTGCTACAACCGTCACCCTCGAATTTTCGCAAGCCCTTTACAGCTCTGATTCTCCCCTTTCACAATTCTTACTACCAGGTCACTCTCGAGAAAGCGAGCAAGCAAAGATGATTCACATCGCTTTCAGACGGTTTTGACTCGTTCAATCGAGATCGCAGACCTTCTTGGGCTGACTCTGTATTGTCCCTCTCGTTCGCCATAAGCCGCTCTCGCCCACTAAGCAACCTTTTGATGGTACGCTATTGGCCAACGCCTAAAACCTGCTAGAGCAAAAGTTCGAGGGGATGATTGCGGCGCATGCAGCCTCACTTTACGCGAAGGAAAGCTCGGACCACAGCCGCCTTCGACCATGGCATTGTTTCCGACTCTCCGCTTTGCATGTATTGATTGGTTTCAGTGGGTGGCTTGCTCAAGAAGAGGCCTCCAACCGATGGCTGCCTGCGCTTCGAGGCAAGCAGCCACAGGAGACTGCCAGGGTCATCGCTTCAATTAGTTATCGGTCGCGGATTTCCGATGGAGACCAATCAAGTGGCTCAAACATTTGTCTCTTTTAGAGCAGCTACTGTAGGCAGCTGAGCCACGATACGGCAGCCACGATCATTCAATCAGACCACAGCTTGAATCGTTACTGCTATGGCTGTAGACACACAGTGCTTCTTGTCGTGTAGGCGTGGTAATGGTGAACCCTTGGGCCGCTCCCGCGTTGTAATGCTGCTGTGTGCGATCAACAAGTCATGGGAAATTTGGTTCGGCAAACCAGTTTCCATCAGGAACCATGATGCGATTGGTTCGCCTAATGCTCTTTTTCGTTGACAGTCATCTCCAAACGTCTCGTCTAGGAGACGTCTCTCCTGACTCCCTTCGTATGCTCTTCTCGACCCTTTTTTCTGATCCTTTAGAAAGGCCATTTTTCCGGGCGAAAGTTCTTGGAATTTCTCTGTCTGACATGGGCGAGTTGTGCCGTGCTTTGGCTGAGAACCAAATTCTAAGTTGCAGATTGAAAAAGCCATAAAAAATGAAAAGAATCGCAATGGAATAAGCCATGATAAAAGTTTGACCAAATCTGACGCAAAACCATGGACCATGCTCCCAAGCGGCTGTTGATTTCCGCAATGGTTTCCATCATGCTCTATTGACTCTTCTCATTATATCACTCCTAGCTTTGATAGCTCTCCGTTGTCACGGACGATGCTGCAAAGCTCAAACCATTAGGGTCTCAGCTTGATCCTTTCCGGTCAACAGGTCTCACTGATCGTTTCGGGTTGGCTCACTCGACCAACGTCTACAAGAGACACGACGGCAGCCATGAACAGGCCGAGGAATGCTCACAAAGCCCAACTCTAGCGACATAGCCTCGGTGTTGAAACCTTTATCTCTCACAAACCCTTTTGCAAAGTATCTTGTCACTGAAACGCATTCGGTGTTCCTGAAAGAATTTTCGATTCTGCCTCGTCTCAAAGCTGTCTGCCATGCCTTGGATGCCGGAGGAACGCAAAATCACCCAGTAGCTTTGTTCTGTTCTTCTAAGTGACCTCGAGCAGCTTGCCATAGCACACCTTATTTCTGACCATTTCGTGGCGCCAGCCTGCCGACGAAGCAGCTGAATGCATAGTCTTTGTGATACAAAACACAACAAGCTTGACTCTCGAGTCCAAGTCTAAGCCAGCTCGACGTCCAACCCGCGGCTTGCCAACTCCGACTGCAAGTCCTATTTCCGGTCCTCGATGAGCAGAACCCATTCATCAAAGATTTCGATGAGCTGTGGCATTGTAGCTTGCCTGCCGTTTGATGTTTTGCAGAGCAGAGAAGCCGGAAGAGATTCACCGCTAGAAGGATCGATCTCTCTTTGAAGGATCCGTTGGAAGCAAAAGACGGACAATGACAAAGTGTACGCAAAAACATTTGATTAAGATGTGAAAAATCTAAACAATTTTCTTCTTTTGTTTATTGTCCTTTGTTTAAGCCTGAGCGTACAGTAGCTTGGTACAGAGTGCGGAATTCAACAACTGTCAGTCATTCGTGCTGCAGCTGAAATTTGAACTGGCGATCTCAACGACCACTTGTCCCTGTGAACCCTCAAATCTGTCTCCTCCCTACCGCCCCTTTTTGTTTTGTCTCTCCCTCTCTTCATTTAGCACAGTGTGACAGCGTCGTTACTGCAACTGCACATCGCCTGGATGCAGGAACTCTGTATCGTGTGGCTTCGCGATTCACAAAAGCTGGAGCCGGATACCCGTGCGATGAGTGTGAGTGAATCCAGGGCGAAGCTCTGTTTTCTTTTTCTGTTTTCGCGTATCCTCTTTCAGCTGTGAGCTGTTCAGCCCTGTGGTCCTTTGATATCGACAAACGATCCCGCAGCACTCGAATGCCCGCTTGAATACAAACACATGCGGCAAACTTTTCTGACCCTGTCGCCCTGATTCCGTTGTGATTGAGCAGCTGGACGCACAGAAGGCGGCTGCTACTGTAACCACACCTGCAGAGGCAGATCGGACCATCTCTCTAGCCAAGAAATTTTTTCCGCACCTGTGGCTCATCAGTGTTTGTAGCCATGCTCTTCTGTTTCGAAAATGAGCAGCTGCCTGAAACGATCAACGTGCACAAGTGTTCTAAGTTAGTAACAACTTTGCTTCTTGAGATCCCTCCCTGGTTGCACGATTGAACCTATTCCGACCCGTTTTCACTTTTCCGCATCGTTGACCGCTTCATCCTTACCTCCCTTCGCCACCAACATCGCCGCCTTCACAAAAGATCCTTTTGCAAGAACTCTGAAGCGAGCGTCCGACCTTCCCTACATCATCTGCTCTTCCCCCTTCGTCACCAAGCTGCGATTTAGAACATCCTCTACCTGGATCGTGACGAGCGCAGCTAATCCAAGAACTTTCTCAGAGTATCTCAGCAGTAGCTGCAACTTAGATAGGGTATCGGAAAAGTAGCCGCTTGGGCGTGATTTCTGCAACCATGCCGTCGCCTACGAGGCAAAACGAAAAGCGCAAGAGCGACCGCCCCAACTCTTCTGCCAGCGAGAATGACGACCAGATTCTCCCAGTCGGCGCCACGCCTTACCCGAACTACTTTGGTTACGACTCCCGTAAGTACACAGGCTATAGAAGCGGACCGAGACAGAGTTACATGAGACGTTTCAGCTAACATGCATTGTTCCGGTCTTTCGCCTTGCAGGAACGAGCACCTTGACACCTAACGAGCGCGCATCGCTCGTCTACACGCCCGGAAGCCCTGGCAGCGAAACTCCTGGTCTCTACGACCGAACTGCCGTTGCAACTCCCATCGAAGATGAAAAGTCTCGCAGCGTGGCCGAGTTCAAGGCTGCAAAGGACTCTGCCGGTGCCGTCGGTAGCGGTGTGGTTGCTGAAGAAAAGAAACCCCGCGCTGACGTTCCCGCCAAGACTGCCGCAAACGGCTACCTTGACTACGCAGATGGTCTCCGTGGTATTGCCATGATCATGGTCTTCAACGGTCATTTCATTGACAACACCTTCGTCCAGACCCATCCCAAAACAATCGAGAACGGTACACCCGTCGGTCTCTTGAGAAGTCCCATCGGTTTGGTCCTCTTCTACATGCTTTCCGGCCGCCTCAATGCCACTTCATACTTCCGAAACAAGTCGCTCGGCCGTCCCATTCGATGGAGCGTTCTTCCCGAAGCTATGATCCGTCGATCTCTTCGTTTGCTCATCGTTGGTGGTGTTTGGGTCATTATCCAGAAGGTCGAATGCGGTACGCACGCTTTCGATCAGACCGTCATCGCAGAAGGTTGGTTGCAGAGTGGAAACCTCGGTTATCCTCTGTGGTGTAACGTCGACTTCAACAACCCTTCGCCCTACGCTTCGGACTGGAAGATTTCTACCAGTCTCGGTGATATCGTGGTCGCTCTGCTCCGAATGGCCACCAACCGTGACTACTTGCAGCAGCTATTGAACCAGTCAATGCTCTGGTCCATCGTACCTCAGCTCTGGGGTATGCTCTCGGTTCTCATGCTTCTCCCCATTGTGATGTACTTGCGACCTTCGCGACGCTTCACGCTCTACGCTCTCCTCCTGATCTTCCAAGGCTACACGTACAACCAGAACATCCCCTTCACAATTGGTGCCATTGCTGCTGATCTCAAGGCTTCCGGATACATCAAAAAGTTCAACCAAAAGTCTCGGATTGCTTTCCTTCTCACCGAACTGGCGATGGCTGCATTCTTTACCGCTGCTTTCTGCTACAACCCCATCTTTATCAACATCGACCGTGGGCTGCAGCAGATTACCGACCGTGATGGTGTCCTCGGTTACGACATCACCATGTTCACAGCCGGTCGCATGCCAAGCTATCTCATTATGGCTGGTACGCTCTACTACTGGCTGGAGATGAGCGCGGTTCTTCAATGGCTGGTCGGTAACTTTGCTTTCAAGGCTCTCGGTCGTGTTGCTCTTGGTTTCTACGTCTGTCAGATGTCGATCATCTACGGTATCATGCCTTACTTGGTCATCTACTTCCGTGACCGCGGTTACACGTTCTGGAGCAACATGTGGAGCACTTGGGCCATCACTTTCTTCTCCGCTTACATCGTTGCTTGGCTTATTGGTCACACCCTCGACAAGTGGGCTATGATCTTTTCCGATTGGTTCGCAAGCACTATCGTGCGCCACGATACCTTGACCACGCTTCGTATGGCCGCTGTCAACACCGCCAAGACGGCTGTTTACGGCCCTCCTGCGATTGCCAAGGCCACTCCCGGATGGCTCGCTAACAAGTGGGCCAAGACTAAGCACTTTGTCTGGACGGTTTTCCACTGGAGAACCATGGTTGCTGCTCCTGAACCTCCTTCGCACCCGATGGAGGTTGGCCTGCAGATGAACCAGCTCCACTCGACCTTGTTCGATGCAGACATCTCTGACGATGAGCAGGCTGTTCGTACCAGATGGATGCTTCGTGCCTTGTCGTACATGGGCCCTATCCAGGTCGGCATCATCTTGGGTCTCGGATTCATCTGGATGTGGTTCAACCCTTGGGCTGACTACATTCTCGATGGCTTCGCTGACTTCTCTACGGTCTGGCGTCTTCTCTGGGCTTTGGCGCTTCCTTACTGTATCATCACTACTCTTGGTTTCGCCACTCCGGATATTACAAGGACTCCCGAGCAGCTCAAGAAGAAGCCCGTTGTCCGCGACCACATCCACCGTCTTTTCATCGTTTCCGTCACTCGTGGTTCTAACCCCGAGACGACCCGCCGTGCCCACTTGCACCTCAAGAAGCTCGAAAAGTACCACCCTGCTGTTCGTGCCATTGTTCTGACCGACGAGCCTTACTACTACCCTGACCTGGATAACGTCATGACTCCCAAGGCCTACAACTCTCCTCTTGGCAAGGCCAAACACAAGGCCAAGGCGCTCGACTACTTCCGTTCCTCCATGAACCTCACTCCTTACGATTGGGTCTTGCACATGGACGAAGAGTCCACCATGGATGCCGAGTCTCTCCGTGGTTGCCTCGACTTTATCCGTTACAACGATGCACACATCGGCCAAGGTATCATTATCTACAACGGAAAACGCGAGACCTACTGGAAGAACTGGTTCTTCGCTGTCGCTGATTGCATTCGTGTTGGTGACGAGCTAGCACGTTTCTCTCTCCAGGGCAACATCATCAAGCGTCCAGTTTTCGGTGTTCACGGTTCATTCTTGATGATCAACGGAGATGTCGAAAATAAAGTCACCTGGGACTTTGGTTCGCTCGCTGAAGATTTCGAATTCTCCCAAGCCGCTTGGTCCAAAGGTTTCACCCTCGGTCGAATCCACGGTGTCGTTCGCGAACAATCGCCCGAAGGCTGGATGGATTTCATCAAACAACGTCGTCGATGGTACATGGGTATCCGTGGTATCAACGGTCTCTTCTTCCTTCCCCAGATTGCTATCAAACTTTGGACCGCAGGTATCTTCTGTCTGGTCGCAACATTGATCAACATCCCCTTCTCACTGTTGTTGGAATGGTCCGGACCTACACCAAGATGGCTTTATGTTATCTCGTGTTTTTGTTTCGGAAACTTTTACTGGTTGTACTATTCGGGACTCTTCTTTTCGGAGATCGATTACGGTTACCAGTGGCATCAGATGTGGCAGGTGCCAGTGCATGCGGTTGCTTTGTTGATCTTGCAACCTATCATGGCGTTTGTAGAAGGTTGCGCTGTGGTTTATGCTATGAGTACAGAAGATGGAGAGGTCGGATTCCAGGTTATTAAGAAGTAAGACGCGCAATCAACAGGAGGTTTTGGTTCTTGTAAAGCAGCTGCAAACACACACTCTTTCTATATGTTAATGGTAGTCATCGCTTTTCGTTGTGGACAATATCATCTTCTTTGAACAAGGAATGGGAAGGTGTGTGAGTGGGTGCGCTTTCCGAGACTGGACTAGCCATTGAGTTCGAGCAAAACTTAGTCTCTAGTTTGAGTGGAGCCCTGTGCGAAGTATGATCGGGGGGGTCCAACCAAGAGGTCACCGGTTGAAGGTGAACATGCGAAATTTGCAACGTGATCAAGCATAGCAATCACAACGCTCGAGTCTAAGCCACTTTCAAATGCTCAAAGTCATTTCACATCATGCGACTCTTCTCGACCACCATCTCAAACCCTCATCACATAGATACAAAAGAACAATGCGATACAAGATTGCAACAGATGCAGATACAATACGAAAGAGAGCGGCAAGGGTTCAAGCGACTTTCCTCTGCAACCCCTCAATCCACCCCTTCGTTATGGGCTGCCAAACACCTCTTGTCCTATAAACTCCCACTCCAGCCCCGGTCACAATCCCAACAACCATCGTCAACAACCCATTAGCGATTATTTTCTGCTGTCTTTTTTCCGTTTTCACCACCTGATTGTACGGCAAATTGCTGAAAGTGGTCATCGCATAAAGACTGCTCCACATACTGCTCGGTAGCACTGCCATCAACAACCCGTCCAGCTTCTTGCGGAGGAGGTAAGGCCATGAAACAACGCTGTGTGCCATCTCTCTGTAATTCTGTTCCGCCAACTGCAAGATCGAAACAAGATCGGGATGACGTTGCTTCGTGTAACTCTCCAATGCCTCCCCAAGATTTTCGTTCGAGTCAATGATGTCGAATAACACCCTAACATCTTCAAATCCGCAGTTGAGCCCCTGACCGTAGAAAGGCAACATAGCATGAGCCGCATCCCCAATCAACACCGCTCGATCCTTGTAATGGTACGGATCACATTGAACCGATCCCAGAGCACTAGGTCTTCTTGTTGTCAAACACTCGACCAACTTTTCTTCCCCAACCAACGGCAATGCATCCGGGAAATGCTCCTCAAAGAACCTAACAATAGCATCTCTACTGCTGAGTTCGGAGAACATCTTAAACGGAGCGAAAAGAGTGCAAGTGAAGGATCCATCAAGATTGGGTAGAGCAATGAGCATGAACGAGTGTCGAGGCCAAATGTGAAGATGGTTAGGGTCGAGGTGGAAAGCGTCGTGACCATGGGGTTTGCCGCCGGAACCGCGAGTGCGAGAGCCGGAGGAGAGGGAGGTACGGGGAGGGATGGAAAGTTCGACATAACCAGTGTCGATGTAGTTGTTGGTGTAGTGCATGCGCGTAAGGATGCCCATGGCGGAACGGATGGAGGAATGGGCGCCGTCGCAGCCGACGACCAGGGATGCGTGGTGGGTGATGGTGGTCTTTGGCGCGCTGGAGGAGTGGATCTCGAAGTCCAACTTGACCCTGTCGATAGCACCTGCAGGGGCGGAAGTGGAGGAGGACAGTGCCTTGACCAACTGCTGCTGTTGTGGAGCAGCACCATTGCGTTTGCTCTTCTTGCCACCACGACGGCCGCCCTCATCAGCATACGACTCTCCACCAGCACCCTCAACCGACTTCTTACTAAGCCCATTCGGTGCAGGCAAAGCAGCACGTTTCGACCTCGAGTCATGATCAAAGTCAACGTTCAGCAACTTGTGCTCGAAGTGCACCTCGATATTCGGGTGCATCAGCGCATGATCAATCAAGATATTGTTCAACCTTCCTCGATCAACCGAGTTAATGCACTCTCCCTTGTTGCTGTACAGCTGACTCTGTTCCTTCACCTCGGCCTTGTGATCTTTGGTCGCGCGCTTGGTCACCACGTGGATCATCCTAGCTCGCATCGGGACGGAATCCTCTAGCACCAGATCGGCGAGATCTTTACCGCAGGAACCGAGACCGACAAGGCTGACACTTCGCAGGCCGGTAATACCACGAGTTGAGAGAGCAAGATTGATACTGCGCTGGGAAGAGCGAGCGATGGCTTCGTGCGTGCGTGGATCGGGGCGAGATTCGAAGATGTCAACTTTGCAGCCACGTTGAGCGAAAGCAAGGCCGGCAAGACAACCAACAGGGCCAGCACCAATAATCGCTATACGCTCGGGCAACGCGCACTTGGTAGGGATCTTGGCAGGAACAACGGCCTTGGTGACAGGCGCGGTCTTGCTGCGAACAAGAGCGGCTGCATCCTTGTTCGAACTGGACAGACCTCCCTTTGCCTTAGGTGCAGCAGGAGCGGCTTCGACCTCAGACGCTTCATCAGCAGAACCAATTTGCGCCTTGACAACAGCCTTCGACGAGACATCGTTATCATCTCCAAGCTCCTCAATCTTGCGACTGGTCTGAGGCTGCTCGACGTTCAAGTCGTTCAACTTGCCCAACACCTCATTGACCTGCTTCTGAATAACGTGTACAGTCTGCTCTGTGCCCTTGAGCGACTCGCTCTGCTCATCAACCAACGTTTTGCGGACGTTTGTGATCTCGGAAACGATCGCTCGCTCAACACGGTCGGACACCTGCATCATCACATCCTCAAAGTGAGGAGCGAGGACGCGGCTGACCACCTCCATAGCTGTGCGCTGAACTGCCGGCAAGATGGTCTTAGCGATGTTGCGCGTGAGCTCGGCCTTGAGCTCGGTCGAAGTGATGAGACGTTCGACTTCCTTAGGAATGGCTGTCTCAATGCTGTGCTGGAAGCTCGACTCGATGTTGCCCGAGACAGCTTCGTGCACTGCAGCGACGATGGTGTCGGATAGGGCGGCGTTGACGTCTTTGGCCGAAGCAGATAGGGTGATGGGTTCCTCGATGGTTGTCTCCTTAACGGGAGTCGAAGTCGATGCTGGCACTGGTGCTGAAGCCGGAGCGGGTGCAGGGGTAGGTCCAAGGACAGGAATGTTGGGCAAAACGGTTGAAGGCTCAGGCTGGCTCTCCTTGGGCGACGCTTCGGGCTCGACTGGCATGTCTGGCTGCTGCGGCTCGGGTGCATTGGGGGCAGAATCGGAGCGCTCAGCAGATACTTGGGGCTCTTCGACGTGCTCCTGACTGGCGGCAGCAGCAGCAGCAGCGGCGGCGGCCTTCTTCTTCTTGTTCTTCTTCTTGGCACTCTTGCTGGGAGAAGGCTGTGCCTCGATTGCTGAGGTCTCAGCAACCGGCTTTGGTGCAAGTTCTGCCTCTGAAAGAGACTGTTCGGCTTTGGGCTCAGGGATAGGCTGCTCGATGGGCTTCTCCACGTCCTTCTTCTCCTCAGCAGGAGGCTCCGGAGTCAACAGGCGAACAACGCTGACACCTTCAGGGAAAGCAACGAACAACCTCGAGGGCTCATCTGCGTCACCAACAGCAGCGTTGAGCGAGATAGATGTGCAGGGATCCTGCAAGGCAAACTCCTTGACCGGGTACGAGAGCTGTATGCTCCAAGGCAAAAGACCGTCCTGTCCACGCGACTGCAATGGCTGCAGTTCCAGCGGGATAGCAAAGATGGACGAACGGAAGCTGTTGCACACCAACAACGAGCTGCTTGCAGTGTCGAGCTGGATGAGGTTGAAGTGTTCCTCGACGCCAGGTTTAGCTTGTGCCGGGCCATCAAACTGCCAGACATGCTTCCAAGCGCGTGTAGACATGTCGTAAAGGCCAATGATGGTGTTGCATCTGAAACCGACAATCACACCCCTGATGGCATGGGTGTCAGCGTCACTCGTCTCGCCTTTGTTGTCGGTGCTAGGGCCGTGAATGAAAGACAGGTGGCTGATGATCATGGGTTGCTGCAAAGGCGACTTGACCATGTAAGTCGAATCACTCTCAGCCGAGGGGCTACTGCCATCAAGCTGCTTGAATCCCAAGATCCACGAGACATTGCCCTCGAGTGGAGCAGAGATGGTAGCTAGCATCGAGCCGTCCGGTGAGAATGCGAACCCGCACAAAGGCTCATTGTGGGCAACTTCCTTGTGTTCGGGATCGACATCAGACTCAGAGAGCGATCGCACCTTCTTGGATGGTGAAGAAGGCTCGGTTTGGTAGAGAAGCTGCTGAATAACGTCGACGACCATGACGTTGCTCTCACTGGTCGAAATGGCAATCTTGGGCCCGGTGGGAGAGAAGGCGATGGCGGTGAAGCGATAAACGAATGGGCTCTTGTAAGGATCAGCAGTGATTCGGCCCAACAAGGCAGGAGTCTCATTCTCTGTGCCCCGCTGAACGAAGGATGTCGGGATCCTCCAGAAAACAACGCCTTCGTCCTGTGCCTCCTTGGATCGCTCAGTGAGGGCAGCAAGCAGGTACATGCCATCATCCTCGCTAGACTCGAAAGCAGCGATAGAGCGAACAGCAGCCTTGCTTGGTGTCTGGACAAGCAATCTCGCACCTGTGCCCACGTGAATGAGCCTGACCTTGCCTTTCGACATGGCATAGCAAGCCACATCGTGACCAAAATTGGCGATGCGAGATGCAGGAAGGAGGCCTGCAGCGGACACGTTGCACGGGAAACGGAAGGGGGAAGTGATGAGAGCGACGCCGGAAGTTTCGACCTTGGTGTTTCTCAAGCTAGAGAGACCACCGGGCTGCTGTGCTGTAAGATCGAAGGTTGCGATGCTGGGTGCGCTAGATGAACGCGAGGGCGAAAGGACCGAGAGACCAGAAGACTTGGGCTGGTCGAAAGCATCGTCTTGCTTGAGGACAGCAACGTGACGCGAAGCATGGAATTGTTTGTCGGGAGTATCGAGGACGGCAGGCTGAGTTGGGAGTCTGCGGAAAGTTGGACGCTTGGGGGACGAGCCAGATGCTGCCGATTTTGATGAGATGGAAGATGAGGTCCCAGCACGCGCTCGCTGTGTTTGCGGTTCTTCGGTCTTGCTAGATGTGGATGATTCGCCGTTGGCAGTGATAGTCGGCTCCGTTGGCTTAGGCGGCAAGCTGGGCTTCGGCTGCGACTTGTTGGCAGCTGCAGATGCATTGAGCTTCTGCATCAAGCTTGCAATACCTGCATCGGCCGCTTCGTAGCCGGTAACACGACCGTTAGTCTGCTGTTTCGCTTCACTTGACGCTGGCTGAGGCTGTGTCTGAGCCGGGGTAGGCTGTGGTGTTGACTGCTCGTCACGCTTGGAGAGCATGTCGAATGGGCTGACAAAGTCGAAAGGCGTCTTGTCGGCTGGAGAAGGTGCAGCAAGGGCAGCAGCAGCAGCAGGAACTGAGCTGGATGAAGCGACGGGCGCATCAGCGGACAAGCCAAGCTCAGTGTCATGCGGAGGCGGCGTTCTTGTAACGGGTGAGTCGATACGAGAAGAGACGTTGCGAGCCCTGCTGCCACTAGCGCTGCTGACAGAGCTTGGAGGTGATGGAGGCAGCTGCAAAGCCTTGTTGGTGATGACAAGCTGCGATGGCTTGCCTGATCCCTTCTGAGGTAGAAGCTCCCTGGGGTCGTTCTTCTCCGCTGACTTGGAGTTTGGAGATAGAATGACGAGCGGAGAGGAGGGTGCCATGAACTGCTGCAGAAGATGGCTTACATCCTGAGGATGCTTTTGCTGTGAATTGCTTGACATTATGGTGGAAGCTACAGCATCAATGCTTGTCGATGGAGTTGTGGAAGAGGCTGCGGTAATGGTATTAACGGATGAAGATGATGGTGTCGGAGATGTCAAGAATGGAGGTTGTCCGGATGGTGTTGCTGCTTCAGCCGAGCTGGAAGCTGTGGCTGTCGAAGTGGAGGTCGGTGAGGTGATGCGAGCGGGGGCTCCAGCGAGAAGGTCCAAAAGTGAGTTGGAAGACGAAAGGGATGGAGTCGCCAAGGTTGTCTTGTCCTGTTGGGAAGCTTGAGGGCTTTGAGCGGGCGACATCTTGGAGAAGGAGGGGGGAAGCCGGTCGTGGGCTGCAGGCAGAGAGAGGAAAAGGAAAGGGTGAGCTTCGAGCTACCCGGCTTGTTTCGTGGTCTTGCCTTGTTACGGGATTCAAGGAGGGTCTATTTTGGGGTGGAGAGCAAGTGACCGACGAACAACGTTGACGTCGGATGGTAATGATATGTGTGCTGAGCAGAGATGGATGGAAAGCAAGCGGGAAGGTAAGTCTCGACTTTTTTCAGGGTTCCGCACTTTCGCGAGACTGAGTTAAGCCAGCGTCTGCGCCTTCCCGTTCAGTCACGCTCTAATCACACGATCTTCTCACGCTTTTTCCACATCACATCCGACTCGTCTTCATCACGGTAATCGTTGCTGGGCTTGCAGCAGGTTCTCAGGGTTTCCTGCGCCACGCTTTCCCTTTTTTTTTTGAAATCTTCCGAATGAGGCTCAAGCTTGGATTCAGGCGACAGTTCAACACACGTGGCGAATCAGCCGCCTTGTTGAGTGTGAGCTTTGATTCCCCGTTCCAGAACCCCCCAAGAATAGACTCTTGTCAACGTTGTGGAGTCTCGACGTCAGATGACCGATGTATAGGGCAGCAAAGGTCAAAATGCACTCGAGGACGGCGACGGATCAGGTAGACACAAGGCTCTCTACCTGCAGTCGATCGGCTAGATCTCTTTTCGATCTCTCGAATGCGGACCGGAGATTTCACGTGTTTGCAGCGAAAATTTGAGCATGTTATATCGGTGTTGATGACATGTTTCGACTTTTCATAGTCGAGCGTCGATAGGGTGACAGCTCCTGTCGAACAGCGAACGACCTGCGAAACAAGCTTGGCTGACATACCGTTTCTCAGAAGTACTTTAAGCATACAGAGTTGTCAAAGCAGGCTCAAGCGCTCACGCAGTCATGCACAGTCTTGTGAAGGGCGAGTGAAGAATGAAGTGATTGATGAAAAGCATAGATGACAGAGTCCTCTCCAGTAGCGAACAACGCGGGACAAAGTAGGAGGAACTAGGAGTGAACGATGGGCTAGGTACTGTGAAAGAAAAAGGGTGGGCTGAGATGGCGGCAACAATTCCCCAGCAAGGTAGCGGTGCTTACTTCCACTTGTGGCAGACCTTGTGCATCTTCTTGTGGCCGTTGGGGACAGCAGCACCTCCAGCAGCACCTCCAGCAGCACCCGAGTCGGGGGTGGGAGTGCCGGCACTGCCATCTCCACCATCGGCCTCGTAGCCCTCAGGCTGACCGCCGTTTGTTCCAGAGTCAGAGCCGGGGTTGGAGCCAGCATCCTTGTCACCACCAGCTCCAGTTGCACCGCTGTTGTTGTCATCGCCGTTAGCACCATAACCCTCGGCACCTCCAGCGTTACCAGCACCGCCATCAGCCTCGTAGCCCTCACCCTGACCACCTTTCTTAGCACCACTGGCACCACCAAGGCAAACGCTCCTATCGCGCTTATACTTCGCCTCAGCAGCCTTGTTCCCGTCGTCGGTCTTGCCCTGATAAGCACCCACCGAGTTATCATCCTTCCTCTGACAACCCGATCTATTGATCAAACTCTTAGGGCACTTCACCCTCTTCGGGCTACCCTTCAATACCGGGTTATCACCCCAAGCATCAAATCTCCACTTACAGCCCTCCTGCAACTCCTTGGGCAGATTCTTGCATCCGCTAGCATCCTTCACGCCACCGTGCGTCTCACCCCATGCCGAAGCAGGAGTGTTCCACTGGGCAGGACAACCTTGTGGGAAAGCACCGAGTCCACCACCAGGGATTTGGAAATCGATGTTTTCGGATTGAACATCTCCACCCGTGTTGGTGACCTGGAAGAGGAGTTTGTTGCGCTTCATGGGTTTGCCCTGTCCATCGTGGGCAAATTCGGCAATGTAACAGGCACAGTCGGACGCCTCTTCGTTACCTGCAGTGAAGGCAGCGAAACCGAGAGCGAGGGTAGGATCGGTGGAATCGTCGAAAGGTTGCATACAGTTGCACATGAATTGGTCGCCACCGTTGCAACCAGATTGACCAGATTCGGCTTTGGATGGGTCGATAAGAGTGACTCCGTCGGCTTTGCAGATATCGACTGGCGAGTAAACTGGAGCTTTGCCACCTGCAAAAGTATCAAACACACACAAAGCAACAAAGCAAGCAGGATGGGGAAAGGAAAGGTCAGAAATGCTCCTTGCTTCGTGTGGGGCCCGCCAAAGGCTGACGGATGCTCAGTATAGTCTGGATCCGCTGCGCAGCCCCAGAAACGCTGTGCTGGCAAACATACCCCATGAAGCAGAGGGCTTGCAGCAATCCCAGTATCGAGTAGCCATTCCGGCACTGACACCATCAAGGTTAATCAGCGAGAGCGAAAGAGAAAGGGCCAGGAGGCCGACATTGAGCTTGAATGCCATTATGAAAGCAAAACTGTACGAGGAGAAGCTTGTCCAGAAATTTGAGATCGGTAGAAAGAGCAGCGTTCTTGACCGGCAAGAAGTTGAAGACGAAGGGAAACTTGAAAGATGATGAATGACGGGGAGGCAGACGGGGGGAGGGAGGATGGATGAGTCGGCTTATGTACTTTCGTGCTTTCCAGCTTACAAACTTGCCGGTCGAGCATCGCAGGCTGTTGGAAGGAACAAAATCCTTGCGGTACGGTCTGCAAGAAGGCCTCTTCCAATCAGGGTCTCACCACGACCGGCAGGTGTGTGGGTTTGCTCTTCTCTCTTGCGCCCATCCCCATCACCTGAAATGAAGCGGGCACGGCCGAACCAACGCAGGGGTTCCTGTTTCCGTGATGAGATCTCTCCCACTCGACCCACCCTCCCAAACGGTGGTATCACACCAACGTCTGTGGTAGATTCTCAAATTTTGCAACAATCAGGTACATTTACATCACCCCATCCTCGGTCGTAATGGAGTCACGACAACCAACCCACCTGATCGCTTCGTTGCAAGCCCAAGTTAAAATGCACAGTCAATTCGAGGCTCGCCAGTCCTGCTCTCACTGCAAAGGTTGCAACCTCGTAAGAGAACCGAAGCGGTACCGAAAACAATGCCATTGCAGGGCAATGATGCTGCAAGCTGTACGCCCCTTGCTCGATCACTTGGACAAAAGCCGCCTTTTTGGTCGAGCACAAGTGAGGCTGGTTGTTGCAACGAAATGTTCAGCCCCACGGCAGCGGAGACGGCATTCGCCAAATGTGTGTAAGCGTGGTGACACGTCTCCTTGTCCCTGCTGCGTTTTGTTCTTATGCTGCAGAGGCGAGAAGATGCGTTTCCTGACAACCGGAATCGAACGCTCCGACGCGCCAAGATGACTGTCCGAAAACCTAGTCCTTGCTCAGCTTTGTGACATCATGAGCTTGAGCCACGGCTCTCCGGTGGAAACGAGGCGTTCCGATCCGATGCGAAGCATGGTCGATGTTCGGATGATGAGCATTAGCTCCGACGGGACAGACAGCAGAGGAGAAGAGGCTGGAGGATGGAGGGAATGAAAGGTGGGAATTGATCGGGATTTGTCGGTGAGATCGACGTTCGGAATCAAAGACAACAACGCCAACGTTGCTTCCTTCTCGGTAGGACGCCTCCTTGACGATCGTTCTCTCGTACAGTCAGCTCGAGCCTCTCCCACACACACACACACTCACTCTTACACCATAACAATGAATCTGCATTACAACGATCGATGACTTCACAACGCCAAGGCCTTTGAATCTGCAACTCAAGCGTCATTCTTCTCCTCGCCATCCTCGGCCTCTTCATCCTCCTCATCGTCATCATCAACAATAGTGTCGATCCACCCATTCGTCAACTTCCTACCCAACTCATCCTCTTTCCCACCATAGTACTGACAACTCTCTGCATTGACCGGTCCAGTATCGTCACAAAAGTCAAACACAGGACAGTGACCACATGGCGTCTCTGTCCAGCCCACTTTGACCGCATGAGGTCGAATAGCGCGGTATACGAAGGGGACTAGATCTCCACCACCGAGATTGCGGTTTGCAGAGCCGTTGGATCGCTTCTTCTTCTTGCTCTTTTTGCGGCTGTGTGTTGAAGAGGAAGAGGATGAGTCGGAAGCGTCTGATTCGGAGCCGCTTTCGCTGTCTGAGGAAGGGGCTCTGGATTTTGAGCGTGAGCGAGAGCGAGATCTTGACGAGGACCGCGAAGAAGATTTTTTCGACTTGCTCTTTGACAAAGACTTGCTGGATTTGCTCTTTTTGCGCGAAGAAGACTTGCTGGAAGATCGTTTGCGTTTCCCGCCTACTGGACCTTCGTCCTCGTCGCTCTCCTCATCATCGCTTCTACGTTCCTTTTTGACTTTACTCTTCTTCTTGCTCCCGGCGTCACTATCTGAACCTGTTTCTTCCGCTTCTGATTCACTATGTGATCCACTCTCGCTCCCGCTATCTCCACTACCATCCGAAGAAGTACCCGAGTCTGTATAATCTTCATCATCTTGATTGAACCCATTGATCCCTCCACTTCCGAAAGAAAAGGGCAGAGCTGGGATCTTCTCGATCTGCTCATCATACACCAGTATATCCAGCAACGACACCACGTGCTCCACCTCAAGCTCCGTTTCGGTCAACCCCGAACTGCGGAGGTAGGAGTGAACAGCGTTGGCTGAAGGAAGCTGCGAAGTATGACTTGTCGGGAAAAGTGCTCTCGACTGCCCGTTCTTCGGAAACGACTTTGACCTAATGAAATTAAGACAAGCCATCGAGAGCTCATTAATGAAGCCTGTATCAAGCTCGTTGTCCGTGTACCAAGGTCCACCGGAAAGCTCGATCGAGGGCGTTAAACCGAATAGCATATAGATCTTCCTTGTTGGATATTTGACCGACTTGACTGCCTTGACTAGCTGTTTCTGCTCTAAGGACTTTAAGCATCGGTTGATGATGGTCTGATGCAGGCCGGTTCGAGCTTTGAGCTGTTTTGTCCAGATACCTTCGTTACGCGAATCTTTGATGTGTTGGTATACCATGGTCTCATGCTCGTCGAGTTTGCCCATCATGCTAGCTTCCGCTTTCGCAGTTGCTGCGAATTGAATCGAGCCATTGAGGGTCTGAGCGGTGAAGAGACTCTTCTTGAGCAGGCCGTTGATGGCTTGAAGCTGGTCGTCGAGCTGTTCATGTTTAAATTGCTCAGAGATCTGGTCCTGAGTGATGACGCAGCCGGGGGAGGATTGGGCTGCGCGGTAGAGAGCAGATTCAAGCTTGGTGAGCTTGGCTCCGCCGGCAGCCGATGAGGAAGAAGACGCCCTTGCGCTGGGCATCTTGGAGGGTAAAGAGCAACGTTTTACGCCTGTGCTTGAGGCGGGAGTAAAGGCGAGGTGTAGGGTTGAGAGGCTAGGGTGGGGGGTGAAGGAAGAAAGGAAGAATGACAGGCACAATTCACATTTCGGTTAAGTTGACGTTGAACTTTTTCTGTTTCACCTTGTGCTGCACCAAAATTGACCGACTTCCGAATCAAGCTCAGAATCGGGATTTGAGAGACTGGATCGGGTGAGAGGCTGAATCGTGTGACGCTGTTGTCGAACCATATCCGTGCCATTTTGACATTTCCGCTCTGTCCAACAACACAAACAACACAACACCACAGAAGAGCACAGACTAGACCCTGCTCTCCCGTCCCTCACATTCCAGTCTCGAGCGCTGATTGCAGGAGAGATCTGTCCGCCGATACGTCTAGCTCTGTGCTCAGACGACACGCCCTTTGGTAGACCAGTCAATTGGGCTCGCTCTTACCCCGCAGCAACAGCTTTAAGCAGCGCAACGAGCTTCGTTCTTATCAACTTCACATCATCACCTTTTCGAAAACACAATATATGTCAAGACTAGCACTCGTCAGACATAGCCTGACGTCGAGCTGAGGTCTCACCACGATGTGCTCACCAAACGTCCACTACGAGCACTTCCTCGGGGGCCCATCTTCCTCCACCCAACCCTCCTCTTCTCGTCAGCATGTCGACTCATTCCGAAGCCTTGCCCAAGCACGACTCGCTGGAACACATTTCGTCACCTCTGACCCCTCTTACGTCCCCTCCAGATCCTCCGCTATTGCGTCAAGCAGCGCCCAGCTCAGTCACACAATCAACCACCACTCCTCCGTTCTCTCCCTTGCCGTCGACGAGCAATGCAACCTTCTCTACTCTGGTTCACAAAAAGGTTTCATCATCGTGTGGGACCTCGATACGTTCCAATCAACAGCTCGGCTGACTGGTCACTCTGCAAGCGTGCTTGCTCTCGAGTTGGCGCCGGAGAAGAATTGGCTTTTCAGCTCGTCAGGAGACAACACGGTTCGAGTCTGGGACACGGTCACTAATGCACCACTGTTTGTGGTCTATCCCGCGGAGGACAGTGTGGGAGATATCTTTGCGCTAAAATGGTGTGCAGGATTGGAGACGCTGTATTTGGGATGCCAGTCGACGAGTATTCAGTGGATTTGCTTGGCTGGGTTTGGCAAAGGTAGTGTCGGTAACGGAGCGGTCACAGACAAAGAAGGGACAGGCAGAACGAAGCTTGGCAGTGACACCGCTGGACCCAGTGGAGTAGGCAGCGTTGGAAGAAGCGACACAGGAGCGGACAGCCCGATCATCTCAACCCCGGACGTAATGTCTAGACCGCACAAATTCTTCGATTCTGTACCCGTCGCGCTCAGCAGGTCAGGTATGGGCAGTGCTGGAACCTCAACACCCACTCGTGGCAGACCATCGAACCCGCCCGCACTCAGCAGCAATAAACATCCATCGTACAAGGACAAGCTTGCTCCAATACCAGCTGAGAACAGCCTAACTTCCAGCGGTCCACCCTCCTCAGCAGCTGCGACAGAGACCGTCCTCAATGCCGCTTCAGAGCGTCTCGACAGCACAGCGGTCAAGAGCACCTCCTCCGAGCCACAAGCGAATGCGGTAGAGGATGGAGTACGAACACTTCTCATCCCTCCATCGTCCTCCGTTCCCTCTGCTCACTACGGCTATATTTACTCGCTCGCCCTGCTAACACTTGAAGGCGATACACAGCATCCCACGGTCCTGGCTTCGGGTTCCGGGGATGAAACGATCAAGCTTTGGCATGCAACACGGTCTGGGTTATCTCTGCTTGCGACGTTGGAGAGTCCAAATGCAGACGGAAACGCTGTTCTAGCACTTGCTTCTTGGAAGACTACGCTCTTCTCGGGTTTGCAGGGGGGAGAGGTTGAGGTTTGGGATTTGGAGACTTGCACGTTGGTAAGAACTATAAGGGCACATACGGATGACGTGATCTGTGTCGAGACTTGTACCGAGAGCGGATTGCTTTTCACGGCGGGTGCGGATGGCAAGGTCAACACATGGGATAGGAGCTTTAGAAATGTGGGAAGGGTTCAGGCGCATGATGGGATCGTGTTGTCCCTTTCAAAGATCAGAGGAACGGTAGTGAATGGGGAGACAGAGAGTGTGGATAGCCCAGGAGGATTAAATGGGAGAGCTTCGAGTGGCCTGCCATCGAAAGTGGTTCAATTAGTGACAGGATCGAGTGATAACAAGATCAGACTTTGGGATACCCTTCCTTCCGGCGTTCCATCCACAGCAGCGAGGGAGGTGGGGACACGAAGACGTGAGCTAGAGCGACTCTCGTTTGACGACCCTTCTCTCGCAACAACACCAATTGCCGCAATGCACGGCACTGACACTACTGCTGACTTCGTCAACACTGTCGGAACTGAAGCTGCCTCAATCCTCGCCTCTTCCAGCAATGCCTCTGAGGAATCATCCGCTCAATGGCCTTTGCTCCGCTCGCTACTCCGTAAATTCATCTCGTTCCCCAGCATCAGCGCTAGCGAAGAGCACAGAGAAGACTGTCGTCAAGCAGCGCATTTCCTCAAGACATGTTTCCAAGAGCTCGGTGCAGAAGCACGTGTCCTGTCCAACCCTGTCGGCACCAACCCGCTCGTGCTTGCTACCTTCAAGGCTAATGCAAATCGATCCAGAAGACGGAATAGGACAGCTGCGACGGCTGATAGGAGTAGAAGCAGCTCCACTTCTGCGTCTACGGATTCTACGAACTCTTTCCTGAGCAGCAATGTTGATGACCTTGGGGAGGCGGAAGATGAGGGGTTGAGTGGATCGGTCATGTTCGATCGTCTTGGAGACGACAGAGAGGCCGGACAGGAGGAGAGGGAAGGGCGACCGAGTCAGAAGAAACGATGTCTGTTCTATGGACATTATGACTGTATTGCTGCTGAGGGATCTTGGACTTCTCCGCCGTTCACGCTGGATGGTCGTGATGGGTACCTTTATGGGCGAGGTGTGTCCGATAACAAAGGTCCTATTCTGGCTGCTGCTTGTGCAGTACACCATCTTCTTTCGACGCGAAGACTGCATTCGGATGTAGTCTTCCTCATCGAAGGGGAAGAGGAGAATGGTTCAGTGGGCTTCATAGAGGCTGTTAGGAAATACAAGTCTGAGATAGGACCTATTGACGTTGTGTTGCTGTCCAACTCGTACTGGTTGGATGAAGAAACGCCCTGTTTGACCGTTGGGTTGCGTGGTGTGGTGCGAGCGACAGTAAGCGTCGGAAGTGGAGAAAGGGATGTGCATTCGGGTGTGGAAGGTGGTGCGATTCGAGAGCCGATGGTGGACATGGTGAAATTACTCGCTCAGCTCACGGGGGAAGGCGAAAAGGTAGCTTTGCCCGGGTTTTATGACTCTGTCCGTGGAACGACGGAATCGGAGCTTCAGGCGTATCAAGACATTGTCCGTATCAAACAGTCCAATTCGCGGGCATCCAAACAAGGCGAAACGGTGGAATCGTTGATGGCCAAGTGGAGAAATCCTTCGCTCAGTGTTCATAACATCAGAGTCTCTGGTCCTGGTAACTCCACCGTGATCCCCTCTAGCGTTTCTGCTCAAGTCTCGCTGCGGATCGTTCCAGATCAAGATCTGCACAGCATCGAAGCGTCTTTGCTTCACCACGTGCAGTCTACGTTCAACGCGTTATATGCAGGAACATCTCCTTCGTTGGTCAAGAACAAGGTGAGCGTTACTGTGGATCATAGAGCGGATTGGTGGATGGGATCGGATTCATCCCAGTACTTTTGGCTGCTTGGGGAGGCGGTGAAGGAAGAATGGAATGCAGAACCAATCTCGATTCGGGAAGGTGGAAGTATTCCAGCCATAGCTATCCTCGAAAAGGAATTGGGGGCAGGGGCAGTACATCTTCCGATGGGTCAAAGTAGCGATAATGCTCATTTGCCGAATGAAAGGTTGAGGCAGAGGAATTTGGTGAAAGGACAAAACGTGGTGAGGAGATTTGTGCTTGGTTTGGCTTCGATTTAGGCAGAGCAGATGGAATAGGAATGGAAGCGAATAATTGCTGCAACTTTTTTGTACAGTGTGATGTGTTTTCAGATTCGTGTACGCCTGTGAGAGAGTGAGAGGAGTTGTCAGCACCAGTGACTCTATCTTCGCAACGCAAAGTGGGAGCTTTGTCACAAGCGTGTGTGCTCACCTTCGTCTCAAGCTTGATTCCTTTCAGACAGAGATTCACACACACGCTTGCATAAGTGCTTCACTGGCATTGTTGGATTGCTTTGAAACGAGCAGACAAGCGCCGACGCTTACTGAGGTCTAGAAGTGGAGATGATCTCGATCCAGTAGTTGTCCTGCCCAAACACAGATGTCGTCAATGACACAAGTAATCAGTCAGTATTTCTCCTCAATCACTCTTTCCTTCCCCTCCATGGGGATGGGTATGACTTACAGGGTCCAAAATGAAAGCGATGTTTTTCATCTTTCCATCTGTAAGTTTCTTCTGGAATTTTACTCCCAACTTTTCAAACCTTTCACAAGCCTTTTCGATGTCGTCGACGGCAATGCAGAGATGGCCGAAACCTTTAGGTTCGTTGTTACCGTTGTAGTAGCTAAAGTTTTCGTCGTTTTCAGTGCCGTGATTGTGGGTCAGCTCTAGGATGGCTTCTCGCTGGCCACGTTCTTTGACATCCTTCTGGTGTTGGTAGGCAAGGAAGTAGAGGGAGAAGTCAGAGGCATCGTGACGATCGATAAGGTCCATACCAAGGACGTCTTCGTAGAACTTGAGCGAGACTTTGGGGTCTTTGACCCGAATCATGACACTTTATGCAGCACAAAAGAACGGGGATGGACATGGGAAGATGATGAGGTGAGCGGAATGCTGATGCGCAAGTTATGAGCTGCGAGGGTGAGGGTGATTTACTGGTTGAATCGGTAGCTGGCGGTCTCTGCAGTGGGAGGAAGACGGAGGTTTGCAGAGGTAGAGAAAGCGGAACGTTGAAGGTTGGAGACACCGGTGAAGGTGAGAGGCAGAGTAGGGTTGTGAGACGGGTGTAAGAATCGTTGCTGAATAGGAATTGTTTGAGCTGTGACAGGGACAAGACCGGATCGAGAGCGTAACAGAGCTCGACAGGGAGGAAGGATGTACGAACCTGCGGTAGCGGGCATTTTGGCGACTTTTTCTTCTTTCGATATTGGGAAAGGTGATGGTGAGGTTGAGGGTATGAGATTGGAAAGAAACCAAGTTTATATCCACTTGAGTTCCGGTGCGGAGATAGGTCTAAGAGCCGCTCTTTTCTAGCTCGAATCGGCGGCTTCTTTTCATCAGTCAGACCTCAAGCGCAGATCGAGACAACTGTCGAGCTTGAGTTGTGACGTCTTCAGGGTGTGTCGTGTGTCAGATTTGACCTTCTTTTTTGTCTCTAAACCTCCACTTTTACGCACGGTCCTGAATTTGGGATGCTGTGAATATATCCGATGTAACAGGCATAGAATTTGGGCACAGACCAACACAATGCAGCTCTAAAATTTGTCGCCCACGCCGAGCCAAAGAAGGAACCCGACGTGGCAAGCGCGTGTCACTTTCTCAACCTTTCCAAAACGTCGATCCCAACACCTTGCTGTCATTACCACGACCACCACTCGCTTCATTCTCCAAACAACAGCCATAACAGCCCAAAGATACCCGCCGCACAATACACATCCTTGATGTCAATATCACTCGACATGGACTCGGCAAAATCTCGCAAGCAACCTGCTTCCTCCTCCTCTTCCAATCCATCTTGTTCCGTCATCGTCCCGGCCTTTCGCGAGAACCTCAACATTCGTCCTCTCGTAACTCGTCTCTTCCAATCCTTCTCCTCTCACCCACAATCATCCAAACTTGGCTCTGTCGAAGTCATCATCGTCGATGACAACTCCCGCGATGGTTCCGTTGAAACCGTCCAACAACTCCAATCTGAAGGCTACAACGTTCGTATCGTCGTTCGAACCACTGAACGAGGTCTATCCTCCGCCGTTGTTCGTGGGTTCCGCGAAGCAAAAGGTGAAAGAATGATTTGTATGGATGCCGATCTTCAACATCCTCCTGAAGCTGTTCCTTCACTCCTCCTCTCAATTAACGACCGAAAACAGTTCGTGCTAGGTACCAGGTACGGTGAAGGAGTTAGTATGGACAAAGACTGGCCTTTACATCGACAGATTATCAGTTCAGGGGCGAGGATGTTAGCGAGACCATTGACGAGTGCTTCAGATCCTATGTCCGGGTTCTTTGGGATTAGTAAGAGAGCGTTTAGTAATGCTGATCAGAATATCAATGCGCAAGGGTTTAAGATTGCGCTTGATCTGTTGGTGAAGAGTGGCGTGCCGAATCAAGGAATTGCGCAAGTACCGTTCAGTTTTGGGCTCAGACAGGAAGGTGAGAGCAAGTTGGATGGGAAAGTCATGCTCAAGTATCTGGAACAATTGGCGGAATTGTACAGGTATAGGTTTGGGACAGTGCCGCTGTTGTTCGTCTTTATGGTGCTATTAGTGTTGACGCTGTATGTTTGGGCTCATGTGGTCAGTCCGTTGCTCTTTGGTTGATCAAAAACTTCAATGCAACTCAATATTGTGCTGTCCGTCTCCACTGCTGTCTGCTTGTGTGGTGCTAGTGACTTGTTCCGATGGGTGCTGCCAACTTGTCTTCACAGCCTAACCCTCGCCGTTTAAGAAGAAAGCACAGCTTTCTGTAAGATACGAAACGAATAAGATTACAGTTCAATGAATTACAAAAGCCATGTTTCCATCGGCTCACTGGAACTTTGATCGCAGTTGCGCCAATCTATCCTCTGTCGCCGAGCTCCTTATACTCGATCCCCGAGGTGATTGCGTAGAAGAAGTTGGACTTCTCTCCATCGACCCATCCCCCGCCACTCCAACTGCTGTTGCTGGAGTCGAAAACCTCCCGGACCTCGGCGTGCTAGGTGTGCTGACCCTCTTCACTTCCTCTCCTGTCACACTGGCCCCGCCACTGGAAGCAGCAGGGGCATTGATCACATCGGGATCTTCAGCAGCATGGTTTGCAAGTGCTCTTTTGATAAACCTCTGGAAGATGGGTCCTGTCTTTTGCAACGAGTTCTCCACGTGTTTCTCCAAGTGAGGATTACGTTTTTGGAACTCGTACAATTCTCGAATGCCTTGTCGCGATTCAGACTTGTTCGAGATACGTTGGAAGATGTCTCGCAGTTCGGCGTGTGTGCCACCAGCTTCTTCTGAGGCAGCGCCATTACCATTACCGTTGCTGTTTTGACTCGTGCTACGTTGATGTCCGTCACCGTTGCTCGAGACCGATTGCGCCTTGGCGGCAGCACCGGCAGCATCAGCATCAACATCAGCAACAGCGGCCCTATCCGCACCACCTCCTCCTTCAGCTGCAATATTCAACATCCGAATCAGATACTTGTAAACATAGCTGTTTTCTGGCTGCGGGATCATATCGAGCATTCCCAGTGCTTCCTCACCAAAGTGGTTGGACGTGTGCGAGAGGATGATCTTGACCGTTCGCAGCGGCAGATCTGCAAGCGGAACACCATCCTGTGCCCTCTGACGCCACTCAGAAGGTGCAATGGCTTGCAAGAAGCTCTCCACATCCGCAAAGAGCTGTTGCGGTTCAACCTGGTGTTGCGCCAGACTGTCTTCGAGTCGTTTGGCGATCTTCCAGAGACACTTGACCAGCAGCTCGGAGAACTTGGATCGCGTTTCCAACACTTCACCCTCCAACTCGCGCAGATCTTCGGTCGCCTCCGTGAGCATCTGCAAACAAGCTCCGTAGAGGAGGTTGAGGTTGCAAGCCGAAAAGCAGCGGAGGACGATGACGTTGAGGAACTTGGACTCGTTTTGAGCTGTCGGATCATCCGTGCGCGAGGTCGAGTGAATGAGCTGCTGCAACAGCACCGTCAGAAGAGGGATGAGGGCAGAACGAGAGAGGTAGGAGCCGAGCGTACGACCATCTTCCCAGACTCGGTTCTTGTCAAACAGGGATGTGCTGACGACAAGCAGATGTTTCTTGAGTCGCTCGTTGCCAAATTCGCCCGAGTCAGGAGAGAATGCACGCTGCATCTGCTTGCTCAGGACGATAGCGAGTTGATCCACATGCGAGATGAGTTGAGGCTCTTCCTCGCGGATGAAGGCTTCGACGTGCTTGAGAGCAAGAACGCTCTGCTCGATGTTATTGCTGACAACCAAGTTGATGGCTTGATCGACCGAGAGCTCGTCGTCTTCTTCTTCCGGAAGCTCATCGGCGAGGAGCTCGTCTCGGTCCTGGGCGACGACGCTTGTGGGACGGGCAGCGCTCTCGGCGGGTGCACGCAGCATCGAAGCTCGTGGCGAGGGGACACCTGTGGAGGTTCGGGTAGCGCGTGGCAAGCCCATAGCAGATTCGCGACGAGCAGCACCAGCTGCTGTTCCGGGCGCAGCTCCAGGCGCAGGCAGACGACTTCTGACGCCGCCTGGAGGTGCTGCAGCTGCCGCCGAAGGCAACATGGAACCAGATCGAGCAAGTCGAGAGGAAGGAGGACCAGTCGAGAGGCGAGCCGGCGAAGAAGGTCCTGCCGCAGGGATCACTGATGCACGTGGAGCTCCACGACCAACACCACTTCCAGCAGCTGCTGGCCTCGCGGCCGGTGCGGCAGGTGCTGCCGCACCTGAGGCTGACGGAGCAGTCGTACGCTTCAGCCTCTCCTCGAGCATCGACATCTCCTTCCCTGGCAGCGAGCCAACAAGCTTGTACACTTCATCGCCAATGATCTTGTACGCCTCGCCGATGGCTGACAACGCAGCAGTTCGCACGTTGGCATCGCGATCGCTGATCTGCTTGGCAATCACCGGCAGCGTCCTTGAAGGCGAGCACACCTGCAGACCATTCTTCGAGAAAACGTAGCCGACTTCGTTGAGGCACTCGGTACGGACACGTGCGTTCTTAGACGGCAGACCATTCTCGAGATAGCTCGTAAGCAGCTTGCTTGGTGGGAAGATGAAGGTCATCTTGCGGAAGATCTCCCGGATTCGGTCGCGGAAAGCCACTTTTGCGTCACCGAACTTGGCAGTAAGGCATGGCAAGATGCAAGCCGCCTCGTAATCACTCATGTGGTATTGCTGCGTGCTGAGCAATGCAACGAGGTGCTCAAGGATGTCGAGACACTTGAGCGACAAGCTGGTGTTGTTGTCGGTGAGTCGAATGGAAATGTACTTGAAGATGAGGTCGGAGTTAGCTAGGGTTCGCTCGATGGTCTCTTCTGGCGACAAGCCATACTGCTCTTCTGCGAAAGTGGGGCTTGATATGAAGTCGGACAGTAATGTCAACGCCGCGTAGAAGTCCTTCTCTGCCGAATGGCTCTTGCTGAACATCGAGTCAATGACGCCGCGGCTGAGCTGTCCATCGCATTGCTGTCGGAGCACTTCGATGAGTTCAGGTCGTGGCGCTCCATCGGCGGCGATCCAGTTTGAGCCCTTGCCTTCTCGCTTCTCTCGCAAGGCCTTGGCTTTGATGTCGGTTGAAATGAGCGGCGCCGAACGGTCCATGTTGCCGCCACCACTAACCGCTGAGCCTGCTGCACCGCTGGCAGAAGCCGATGCAGTACGCGATGAGGTGACGCCATCACTGCCGTCCGATGCGAGACGAGACTGGCGGGCAATGGTGGACGAAGGCGCTTTCAGTGATCGACCCACCGCTGAAGGAGGCTTGATACCACCAGGGCGTGCGATCGTGGATGCACGAGGAGAAGGCGGCGCCGCTGCAGCTGGAACGGACGCCCGGGCGGGTGAAGCAGTACCAGATCGTGCTCCTGCTGCTACGACGCGAGACGCCGCCGCCTGTGCAGGTGCCGGTGCCGGCGCAGCCGCGGCTGCTGGAGCTGCAGTAGCTCGAGCAGTAGCCTGTGCCTGTGCCTTAGCAGCATCGATCAGAGGGATAGCAGTGTTCTTGGAGGCTGTCTTGAGCTGATTGGCTTGTTCAATGACGTGTTTGTAGCCTGCACGCATGATGATGAATGGCAAGCAGGCCAAAGACGCTTTACGAACAGCAGCAAGCTTGTCGTCCAAGCACTGGACGCATGGCAACGCCAATGGTGCCAACTCCATGCCCTTCTCAGGTGGATGAGCCTCGAACCAGTTGGCAAGCCAACCAAACAGCTCCTGCTTGAGCATTGGATTGGCAGCCTTGCTCTCGACCACGGATGCGATGCCTGGCAGCATGGGACCAGCACCGACCTGCTCAGCAATAGCTGTTAGAGCCGTTGTCGCTGCAGCTCGAACAGGCGCTTTGGCGTCAGCGAGCACTTGAGTGATGGGACCAGCGAGGATGCGTGCCTGCGGCTCAAAGTGCTTGTTCATAGCGGTGGCAATCTTGGCGATGGCATCGAGCGCCATGTTCTTGCACATGATGTTGCTGTCGGCACATCGCATCTTGAGCGCGTTGGCAAGCTCGGCCATGTTGCCCTTCAATCGGCTGTTGGCGTTGACGGCAGCAAGCACCTCTTCGAGTCCTTCCTTGCGCTCCTTCCAGTTGGCATCGCCCATGCGTGCGATGGCAGTGGCTGGGATGAGGCGATCAATGTCAACGCGAGGGACGAGCTCATCAAGCATATCCTCGTCGACACCGTTGTCTTGCGCAGCTGGTGCGCCCCCTGCGCCAGCTCCGCTGCCACTACCACCTGCCTTGCCAGCAGGTGCCTTGGTCTCATCGCTGAAACGGACAGGTGCTGGTGGTGGGTTGGATGCCGCCTTCTCGATCTCGCCTTCGATGGTGGTTCTGAGTTGTGGATTGAGATCAGCGACGAATGCGTTGAGTGCTGTGCCGAGGAAGCGCGCCAGTGTACCGATTGCCTTTGTTGCGTTGGTACGAACAGCGGCATTGGCCGATTTGAGACAGGTGACAAGGTAGTCGATCAGCGAACGCACGTCTACGCCGGCAGTACCGAATTCGAGCAGCGTCTGGTCGACCCAGAGGATAGAATCTGCGATCGCTTTAGGGGCCTTGAGCGCGCCCAGTGGACCCAAAGCTTGTGCGAGCAAGAAGCCGAATGAGGTCTTCTCAGCAAATGTGACGAGTGTTTCACCAGCCGGTGTCTTGAGCTTGATGTCACCGAGCTTGTCGCACAGTGGCTGAACTGAAAGTGCAACCGATGGACGCCCGAATGAAGGGCAGTCATTGGCAAGCAGCTGCAGCGCCTTGTATACTTCGGCCATGACTTGGAAATTGCTCTCCTTCCATCCCGGCTTCTTGCCTAGTGCACGAACGATGATCTCGGACTCGACGGTCCCGGCCTCGACTTTGAGCCAGTCATTGAAGTCGGTCATACCTTGCAGACGTTCCTTCCACGCTCCGCTCGCCAATTGTGCTGCGATACCAGCTGGAATGAGATCAGCTGCACGTGCTTCTGCGTCGTCTGGGTGGAAGCGGTACTTGACGGGCTCGGTAGCGGAAGCAGCTGCCTTGCCGCCTGCCGCTCCTCCTGCTGCTGGACGGGCGCTGGACGACGCTGCTGATGCTGCTGCTGTTGGCCTTCTGACAGCTGCACTGGATGATCCGGCAGCCGGACGCGCGACGGCTGGTCGAGCGGTCATCCCTGCTGGTGGTCGGGCAACGGGTCTGGGTGCCTGATTCTCCTTTCCAGCTGCAGAAGGCGCGGCTGCTGGCGGCTTGGCACGCAGAGCTGCTGGGGGTGCTGTTGCACGGTTGACTGCGGCTGGTGCAGGAGCTGCAGCCGCTGATCTTCTCGCTGGTGCTGCTGATGCTGATCCTGCACCGCCGGCAGCTCCTCCCATCTTGACCTTGACTTCTGCCGTCTTGTACTCTTCTTGAATCTTGCCCTTCTTGATGTCGTCGAGACCATCGAGGAAGACGTTCATGGGTCGCTCACCGATGAGCTTCATAAGGGTACCGAGACCAGCGGCACCAGCATCACGCACATCGGGTGAGCCATCTGCCATGGCTGTAACGAGAGCATCGCCGATAGGCTTGATGTCGGCCTTGGCAGGCGCCACTTTTGTGGTGCGAAGACAACGAACGAGGAAGCGGATAGATTCTGTCTTGACGGCCGGGTTCTTGTGCTTGATACCGGTGAAGATGTGTTCGAGGATCTCGGAAAAGGAGACAGTCTGAAAGATGGCATCGAGTGCTTTGGCGAGCACTTCAACGGTGGCTGGCTTCTTTTCCTTGAGCTTCTCGATGATGGGTGGGACGACCTTATCCTTGTAGCGTGAGAAGTTATCGCGAAGACCTTTGGCCATAGCTTCGAGACACTGACACGAGACGAGGACGACGTTGATGTTGGCGTCTTTGGCGATCTTGAGTGCGAGATGGTCGACAAGGTTATCAAAGCGGTTGTCAGGCTGGATCTTGGGCGAAGATGTGAGGATCTTGAGAATGGTTTCGAGGGTCTCCTTGCGCTCTTGCCACTTCTTCGAGACGATCATTTCCTCGAAATCGGCAGGGAAGTCGCGACTGCCAAAGACATTGACGGGCTCAGCAAGGTCGTATGGATCCACATGATCCTCCTCTTCTTGTGCTTCTGGATGTGAGTCGCCCGCTTGTCCATCGTCAGCGCCGTCAGCGCCTGCATGTGTTGCTGGTGCAGCAGCGGCTTGCAGCTTCTCACGCTGGCTGAGGAGGAAGCGTGTTGGTGCTGGCTTGGATGTGAGTTGGGCATCGATGTCGGCGAATTGCTGTCGGAGCTCTTTGGCTTGGATGTCTTTGAGCGAGTCGATGGTAGGTTCGAGTGCTGCACCGATGTACTTGTGAAGTTCGTGTGCGAGGAGCGATGCCTCGGCACGGACGTTCTTGTCAGAATGAGCAAACATGTCTGGTAGTCGCTTGAGGATGGGCTTGGGTGCGACTTGCTTGTGACCGAAATCACGAACGAGATCCTTGATAGCGGTGATGCAGCCAGCCACGACCTTTGGCTGTTTGGCTTTCAAGCCATCCAGAAGGTCACCGAGAAGCGGCTCGCAACCAACAACATCCTCCATCTCTGCATAGAAGGAGATGAGCTCGAGCGCGTTCTTCTTGGTGCCAGCACGGGTGGAGCCGAGACACTTTTCGACGAGAGCGGGAACGACGACTTCTCTTGTCTTTCCGGCTGGCTGGCCTCCAAACTCGACAAAGGCGCGGACAGCATCTACACCTTTCTCCTGTGCAACGGCATTGGTATCGACCACGATGGCTTTCAAGATGTCGGGGTTGCGGGTATATTGGCGGAAGATGGGGTCATTCTCGGCAGAGGTTTTGGGGAATGCTTTGGAGAGATCTTCGTAGGCCGAGACACGCGCTTTCCAGAGCTTGGAAGAGAGACGCTCTTCTATTGAGAGTTTGGTGAAGTCCTCTTCTGCTGGAGCGCCACCGCCCATCATATCCATGCTCATGATGGCAGACTGTTACACCGATGCGGCCGCAGTGGTGGTAGTGGTGCTCGTGGCGGTGGGATAACGAAGGTTGAGTGTGTGCAGCGCCTCCGTATCGAAAGAGCGTGAGGTATCCTGAAGTAAATTGTGTGCGGAGGCTGAGTCGGCAGAAGAAAGGAGCGGCCAGACACCAGATGCTCTGTCGTCGTTCAGAAGTGGTGCGACTTGAGGAGGAAAGGTCGACGAATCACTGTGCGTGCGATCGCATCAAGACCGAAGAAAGGGGAAGACCGTGATCAAGTAATGAAGTGGGTGCCGGGAGGCCGCTGAAACGATTCGTCACGCGAGCTAAGCCAGACTCGAGGATCGTTGGCGGGTGTGTCTTGAGGGTTGATGATGGTGGTGTTTGTGGAGGAGGAGAGCGGTTCTGTCGACTGGAAGCAACAGTAAGAGAGTGTGTTGAATCGCGTGGCTCTTTTCTCTCTGTGTGTGCCTTCTTGTGCTCTCCAGAAAGGTAAACTGCTCTCTCTTCTTTGGCCGTGCTGAGTACTGTAGGCCAAAACAAGCACAGAGAGACAGCCTTGACACAAGACGCGCCAGGCAAAAAGTGTTGTTTTCCTCGTGCCCATTTCGAAATATGTTAGCTTTGCAATCTGACATCTTGGAAAGGCGCCGCACGCAGTCAAGTGTTGCTTGGAGACGCGCGCGCAGCCTTGGTGTCTCTGGAGCTTGTTTACGCATTTCGACGCCCGCTTCCTCGACACGCGTGACGGACGGACTCGCGTGTTCCTCTGTGTTGTTCTCGAAGATGCAGACACCTCTGTTCGCATGGTCTCGTCCAAAGGGTCAAGCAACGAGAAGGAGCTTTCAAGCGCACAGCTGCAGCACAGGTGTCTCGTCGCTTCCAGTGCAAAGGCTTGCATTGGTTACCGAAGAAAACAGAAGGCCCACCCCCTGTTGCAACCACTTACTACGCCCATTTCTTCAAGTGAAAGCGACTGAATCTTGGAGTGACCCCGTCTTTTGATCACATTCATTGCACCGCTTTCCACATCCGCAGCAAGAACGAATAGCTTTGAAGACGAATCAGCATCATCGGAAGCAGTCCGATAGGGTAAAGTGTTGGTCTCAAGGAACTTTACTGTATCTTTTCGTGTTCTTTTTGAAAGCGTGCGTGTTTCGGATATGAAAGCAAAATTGAGGTCCAAGCTGAGAAGCGGAAAGCAAAAAGCACGCACAGCACAGCACAGTGCAGTTGCAGTTGCAGAACAACACAGCGCCCATCTCCACTCAGCTTCATCTTGGCTCCTCACCATCACCTCTCCTCAAGAAACCTCGCATCCAACATCAGGCGCTGTGGAGCACTTGCTCCCTCCAGCTCCTTGAGCGTTCTATCACAATGAGCGAAGATGCAGCCGACCTTCGCTTCGAAACTCCTGAACAGGAGATCAAGCATTGGAAGTCCAAAGTCGCCGACATGCAAGATGCTCTCCGTGAAACCGAATCTTCTCTCCAAGACTTTATGGAATCTTCCAAAGAGCTCGAAACAGAGATGGAGAAAGAACTCTCTACTTCAACCAAGACCATCTCTGATCTGAAGCGACGCAACGAACAGCTCACAGGGGACCTCGAAGATTGGAAGTCTAAATACTCACGTGCGCTTTCGGAACATAATGCTACCTTGACCAACTTGCAAAAGGAGCTAGCTGTGTTGCGGGAGGCTGTAGATGTGTATAGGGCCAAGCTCAGGGATACCGAATTGACCAACGACGAGCTGGAGAATGCAGAGAGGATGATCGCCAGCTCGCTGGCGGATATGGAGGGGAAGTATAATAAGACAATTGAAAAGACGGCGTTGCTCGAGGAGGAGTTGATCGAAAAGACGAGGCTGGAAGAGGAAAACCAGAGGTTAAAGGATGAATTGAGGGAAATGACCGAGGAGATGACTGTACTAAGGGATGTCGTGACGAGGAGCAGAGCAGTTTCAAGGGCAGAGACACACGCCAGTTCGACGTACGATGATCCAGCCGTTTCCAGATCGGATCAAAGCTTCGATAGCTCGCCCAAGAAGCCAAGCGCCATCGATCGTCCTTCTTCACGACAAGCTCTCAGCTCACCCAGTCTCAACCGTGTTCCCATCTCACGAAGACTCGGCGCGATGGGTCACAACCGACGACTGAGCAAAGACGTCCGTGCCGCCGAGGGTTCCCACCTCGCTGCTGTGCAGGACGATAGTCCCGCCGCTGCCCCCGCAACCGCAACCTCTTCACGAACATCAACCCTCGCTCGCAGAGAGACCCACATCGGCACACCCTCTCACTCCGCCAACTCGCATGCCAACGGACTCACATCCTCACCTTCTGCACGGGCGCAACTCCGAGCTTCCGTCCGCGCAGCAGCTCGCATTCACGGTCATACCGGTGTACCTTCCACACCTCGTTCCGCTATCCCCTCCAACGGCACAAGTGCGGCCGGATCGAAACGAATGATGGCAGAGATGATCTCCAAGATGAAAGCACTCGAAACCCGTATCAATTCCGCCAAAGATTTGTCACGTGTAGTTGGACCCAACGAAGAAAGCGCAATCCCTAGACCTAGCTCTCGCATGGCTGGTGGTGCAGCATTTGGTTCTCCTACTGCATCTTCTTCAGCAGCTGGATTGGGACACAACTCGATCCACATGCCTACCTCTACGCCTCGAGCACCTCGAGTGAGTATGGACGGCAACCGAATTATCGGTTCTTCCATTCCCGTTCCCTCTCGAGTACGACGCCCGAGTTCGAGAATGTCAGAAAGAGGCACCCCTCCCATGCCCAGCCTTGGTTTACCACGGTCACAAACGCCTAGCGGGCTTCACGCACGAGGCAGTTCCCGCGGCGGACCTTCTCCCCTCCCTCACGAGTTCATGGACCACGATCCAGCCAGCACCCTTCCCCACGTCGCACGCTACGCCGCAGCACAAGCAGCACTAGCAAACAATTCCGCCAGCGCAGCCCGACGACGAAGCAGCATGTCCAGCGGCGCCGCTGGCGGCTTGCCTCACTCCGCCTCTTACGGCTCCCTCGCCAAAGTCCGATCCGGAACATCCGCCGGAACTCTCCCTCGAGCAACAACTCCGTCGTCAATAACTGCACCGAGAGTCAGTCAAAGTACAATGTCACATTATGGTGATAGCTCAGGTGTCGCAAGAACTCCGCTGTCGACAAGGTTAGCTTCGTCACATAGGAATGGAAGTAGCGCGAGGGGGAGTATGAATGGTCCTCCTAGTTCTTGGAAGTCAAGTGCTGCGAGGGAGACGGTAGGGTCTGGGTTGACGAGAAGTAGGAGCGGTAGTTTGGGGTCTCAGAATAATGATTTGGTTTGAGGGTGTAATGATATTGACGATCAACATCACGAACAGGAGAAGTCTGTGTGAGAATGAGCGATCAGAGAGGTGTTCGAGATTGGGTGGAATTTTCGACTGTGATTTAGATGCCACATTTTTGAGCTCTTTTTTCCACTCGCTATTTCTTTTCAGTGCTTCATAGCACGATTGCTTTTATCGTTGAGCGTGCACACCTCATACATCAACCACGGACACCGCACGAACACAGACAGCAACACTCGCAGCAGCCAATGGAACCACAAGCCTTCGCAATCGTTTCCATGCAGTCTTGTACCTACAACTTGGCCTTGAACCTATTCACCTCGTTCACCCGATCATCACCCTTTCCTTGTTCTCTCACACCATTAATCAGGCTTCCCAACCCATTGCCTCCCCACAGATGACACATGTCTCCATCCTTCAACCAAACCTTTGGCTGTCTCTTAAACCCTTCATCCGGTGGTGTACCCATACTAATTACGCTCCCCTTCTCCAGCGTTGTACCTTTACTCAACTCTGCCAGCGTTTCTGCGGTTTTCCAGAGCATATCTGACGTATTCCCGTCCTGCATTATTCTATTATTGAGCTTAGTAGTCAAATGGATGTTATCAGGATCGTGAATACCTTTTGGATTCGAAGCAGAGACTAGGCAGGGACCTATGGGTAGCCACCCATCAAAGGATTTACCCAACCCCCATTGAGGCACTGCAAACATTCTTGTTCTTGCACTAACGTCGTTTGACAGTGTATAGCCCAGCACAGCTTGCATGGCTTCCGAGGGGGAAGCGTCTTTGATTGATTTTCCTAGGACGACTAGAAGTTCGACTTCGTAGTCAGACTCTTCTTTGGCACAAGGGGGGATGGTGATTTCCCTACCCGGACCAGAAATGGTAGTGTTGGGTTTGTAGAATAGAATGGGCAGAACAGGGCGATTCTTGGTTGCGTCGAGGGCATTTTGACCTGGTTGGATAAAGTTCGCACCCAAAGCACGGATCGAAGGGATCTCATGCGGGAGTAAAGGCGGAAGAAGAGTAGAGACGGTTTTGATCATGCCAGATAAGGGAGAGACGCCGGAGAGTGGATGCGTGTAAAGAACGTTGGCTTTGATAAGAGGAGAGGAATTGGCGTAGGCAACACCCACGTCAAGACTATCGTCGAGAGGTTGACCAAAGTAGGTTTGTCCATCTTCGCGAGCGATGAATCGAATTAGGCGCCACCAAGAAGTTGCTGCCGAAGTCATTGTTTGCTTTCAGTGTTTGGCGGTGGTTGATACTGAGAGTGATGGAAGGGAGGGTCAGAAGAGGGTAGAGATGGTCGGTGAGTTTCCCCACACTCACACGCAAAAAGCGCTGCTGCAGCGGCCAACAGCGGGTTTTGCGCTTGTGGACGGTGCGAATCAAATCGTAAAATCCGCCTCCACTCGGAGATCTTCGTGACAGCTTACCGCGGCTTTTGCACACTCTCTCGAAGGCTCATGACGATGTGTTACAGAAGACGCAGAAGGGAGATATCGCCGAGTTAGACGCACACGGCACACAGTCGTTTTGGTCGTTCAAGCTAGGCTAGGCCCGTCATGGAGTAGATCCAAACAGAATCGGTGTTAGGGTACCATTGTCAACCACACTTGGGAGGCCAGAGCTTCGGGGAGCCTATACAAGATCACCCAAGTGCTCCACTCGGACAACATCGCAACCTGCTGAAATTTCGCTCTAATACCTTACCTGTGGCCAATCACCGAACCAAGCCTGGAAACCCGCTTGGCGCTTGTCAATGTGGAGCTTCTTGGCAAGATAGGGACCACAATCTCTGGCACTGCGAACTGGTTGAACGAGAACGCCAGCTAGTACAGCGTCACTTTCCTCCGGATCGCCGCAAAGACCTCGCAAGCATCCTTGCTGGTGGCTCCTTTGACGACAAGGAAGCCCTCCCTCGGTACCTCGTTGACCTTCAACGCTTTCTGAATGCGTGCATGCGAGTGTTGCGGGAGACGTGCACAGCCAATGGTACATTCGCTAAGAACAACACGCTTATTTCCAACATCAGGAGAGAACTTACAGACGGCCCTCTCACCTTCCTCCCGGACAGCCCCCCGCCGTTGGCAGCGACCGCGAGCACGCGAAAAGCTGGTGTCGTCAAGAGATACCCGCAAAAAGAAGCTTTCGAGTTTGATGAGGTGTAATGCAAATTTGCTTACGAAGATGATCTCGCCTGTGAACAAATGCCTGTCAGTGTGTTAGCAACTGTGGGCGATGAGGTGGCGAAGGAGGATGAAGAGTTGCTCTTCAGAGCGCAGCAAGCTCGTGTTCTGCTCAGGTGAACACTCTTGGGGTGAAATGAAGGCGTAATCACACATGGGTTGTGCCGACGTCCTATCGAGCGAGAAAGCATGCATCGGCTCCTCGGCATCTTCAAAGCAGCTTCAAAGAAACACATACTCGATTTGAGATCAGATTCTAGATAGGATAGATTTCTCTTTCTTTTGCAAGTATCCTTGAACTCGACTCTCCTGCTCACAAGAGGGTTGGTCGAGTCACACGTACGAACAAAGCTTAGATACCCTGCTCGAGCAAAGCGTTGAGCTTGTTGACCTTGGAAGCGACCGAAAGGTCAACGGTGTTACCGGCAAAGTCGACGACGAGACCACCCTGAATAGCGGGGTTGACCTTCTGGACGATGCGGAGAGACTTGCCGTTGGACTTGGAGGCGATCTGCGAGCCCTTGAGTGCCGACTCGATGCGCGAAACGGTCGACTTGTCCAAAGGAGTAGCCGAGGTGACGGTAACCTCGACCTCACCACGGTATGCGGTCATGAGGTCTTGGAAGCCCTCGATGACCTTTTCGGTCTCACCGAGACGGCCGTTCTCAGCGAGGACGGTGAAGAGGTTGCTGTGTGAGGGGAAGCGTGTAGGAGAGGCGGAGAAGGATGGTCAGTAACAAAGCCCTCGTTTGGATTGTGATGGTTAGGGAGAACAGCGCTGACGATCCGTTTACAGGTGCTTGTCAATGTGCCGGCTGAATGTGCCTTCTGTTGGACACTGAGCTGCTCCGTCGTACTTTCATATGCATCAGCGTCCGTTGGTATATCAGATACAACGCCGTCCTTTGCAATCGATTGACCGTCTCCACATATGCTGCCGGTAGTTTGCTGACTTGACTGTCCATCTGTTGTGTGACGTTGTGAATGCAAGCCTTACGCTTGTGCCGCTTGTACCTGGGGTGTTCTCCGATTTCTGGCTATTGTCTAGTGTTTCGCGCTTCACTCCTCCTCCTGTATATATTCCCTTTGTCGAATGTGATACTGATTCCGACTACCGCGTGTTCGTCGTCCTGTTGTCCTTGATCCCGATGGCTGAATCGCTGCTGTCGTCGAGTTGAAAACTTACTGGGTGATGGGGTCGGCCTTGCCCTTGCCGCTGGAGAGGAGCTGCTCGAGCCCCTTGGTTCGGTCAGCACCGCTGAGGGTGGGGTTGGCGATGAAAGTCTTGAGCTTGGCACCCTCGGAACCGGCGAGAGCGGACTGAACAGCCTTGAGGTCAGCCTCGACCTTCTCAAGGGCCTTGCTGTCCTTGGAGAGAGCAGCGACGTACGCAGACGAAGCGTACTTGCCTGTGGGTTTGTAGGAAGAGTCGGATTGGAATGCGAATGCGTGCAGTTGGGTTGGTGACAGATGTATTGAATGCAGAAGCGGTGGTTAGAGTCGGATGAGCGTGGAGGTTGCGTACAGATGGCGAAGGGTGAAGGAGAGATGCGAGTGTCAGCTAGGTCCGCTTCGTGATAGAAACGGGATGAGACGATAGAAACGTACCAGCAAGACCCTCGAGCTGGCGGGGGGCACGGACACCGGCCTGGGAGGCGTAGCCTCGGGTAGCCTGCTATGTGTTAGGTAGCGATCAAGATTAGGCAAGATCGATGCGAGCGGTGTTGTATGATATAGGTGAATCAAGCAAGAACGTAGAAAGTATGTCAGTAATCGTTAATCGAGGTTGTCGCAGTCGAAAGGTTGATGAGATTTGATTGTTTCGATGCAGCATGGATACGAATGAGATGACATCGAAGAGCGAGCGGCTAATCCGTAAGGCCGTGCCGTCGACAGCGCTGGAAGAATATGGGCTGCGCTTGTTCGAACGGACGGAGGCTTACGATGCTTTGGGTCGGCTGCTGATCGATACAAGTTGGCGACGCAAGTGGTTCGTGTCGAAGTGGATACCAACCTGGAAGAGACGGGGGGTGAATCGGGCGGCCATGGCTGCTGGATATATGAGGCGAAAGGAGGGTTGGTGAAAGGTGATGGTGATGCAAGAGGTGGTGTGGAGATGATCAACAACGACAACGACAACGACAGTAGACGATAATCTCAATCTCAACAGTTCTCGAATCTCAACCTGCTTCTGGCTCTCGGCCCAAAAGGCAAAGCGAGTTGGCACGACTGACACTCTGCGACCAGAAGAGCTCACGCCAAAGCAGTTCTTCCAGCAATTTTCGCGGTCACACCCGCCTTCACAGGCTTTGTGCCTGTAAACCGATCGGTTCCGCGAGAACGTGTGCCAAAATCGATTCGGACGACAAAAACAAACCAGAAAAATCCAGATATCAATAAAACAACCTGTCGATCTTACACGCTATCTCTTTTTCTGTACCTGCTACTTCGCCTGCCAGCCGGTTTCTGTGAGAGGCATCACGTATAGTAAGTCTCCGACTTCAAATGCTCAGTCACGCCCGATCAATCATATCTACATCCTCATTGAGGTCTCAAGAAGCCTGCAGCTAGCCTGTAGTGAAGCCATAAGCTGCCCTTTGTTGCAAGAGGATGTTTCGTATCACCCACGCGTGTGAGTGTCTCTGTGTGAGCTGCGGCGTAGAGCGCCAATCAGAGAGATCTGCTTCTCAATTCAAATTTTGTATTCCTTCAAGCTCTGCAAGGGTCGAGTTTGAATTCCAGGAATGAGAAGAAGAATTCAAAAAAAGCGCTTTCCAACGCGACTTTTTGAGAAGAAATTGAGAAGAACGAGAGAAGAAGCACCGCGCGAGAAGAGAAGACGAAATCGCTCACTCGCACACTCGGCACACAGAGACACTCAGCAGAGGCAGACAGAGTCCAGCGAGAGGGTCGATGCCGCCGTGTCTTGTGCCTTTTGTGCTTGTGCGAAAAATTGTCTGTTGGCTTGCGAGTGTCTGAAGGTTGTCTTCGCCATCACCGTTCCGTCTCGACTCTTCATCCTCCATCACCTTTAATCTCCTTGAAAGTCCTGGCTCCTGATCATTGCATCTGAGAGCTCATCACTTCCTGGATCCTCTTCACCTTTCGGGTTCTAGATTGACGGAAAAGCGGTACTTTCAACCTTCCTTTTCCTCACAGATCCCTCCAACTTTCGACAACTTCAGCAGCGGTTGTCCGCCAGTTTTCGTTGCACGCACACACGCATTCATCGCCACAATCTCGTTGCAGAGACAGCATTGACAATCTTGCTTCCCTGCCTTCTCGAATAAACAACTTTTCAGCCCAACATGTCTGGTTTCTTCCGCAAGGTCGGCGACTCCGACTCTGAGTCCGACATCTCCTCGTCCGAGGAAGAGCTTTCTGAGCTCGAGTCCGGAGATGAGCAGCCAAAGACCACTCAGCCCGCCGCCGGTCGTTCCCGTTTCCTCAAGGGTAGCGATGACGACGACTCCGACTCGGACGATGACGACGACTCTGATGAAGAGTCGCTCGACTCGGACGACTCGGATGACGAGTCGCTCGACTCGGACGACTCGGATGACGAGCCTCGTCAGGATGGAAAGAAGGCTGCCCCCACCTCTCGTTTCATGAAGGGCGCTGCCGACAGCGATGACAGTGACTCGGAGGAAGAGGTCAAGAAGGTCGTCAAGTCCGCCAAGGACAAGCGTATCGATGACATGCAGACCATGGTCGACCACATCGAATCCGCAAAGAAGTCCGGTGATTGGACCTCAATCAACAAGGACTTTGACAACCTCATGCGCTCCATTGAGCGTCAGCGCACCTTGGGCGAGTCCATCCCCGCTTTCTTCTACAAGGCCATCTCTCAGCTCGATGAGTTCCTTAACGAGTCCGTTGCCAAGGAGAAGGATGCCAAGAAGAAGATGAAGGCTCCCGTCGCTAAGGCTATGAACGGTATGAAGCAGAAGCTCAAGAAGGTCATCAAGGAGAACGACGAGACCATTGCACGATATCGTTCCGATCCTGAGGGCTTCGAGGCCGCTGCCGAGGCTGCTACTGCCGCCGCCGCCGCCCCTGCTGCCGGTACCGAGAGCGCCATCACCAAAGGCAAAAAGGAACGTCTTGCTGCCGCCCTCGACCAGGAGGCCAACGATGATTTCCAGACCGTCGGCCGTGGTGGTCGTACCGAGACCTTCACCTCCGAAGGTCTCTTCAAGAGCCTTGCCGCCATCATGGAGGCTCGTGGTAAGAAGAGCACCGACAAAAACGAACAGATTCGTAAGCTCGCCGACCTCTCCAGCGTTGCCGACACTCCTTACAAGAAGATCCGTGTTATCCTCGCCCTTGTTGCCGCTCGATTCGACTACAACGCCTCCGCCAACGCTTACATGCCCGTCGAGATGTGGGAGTTGGCTCGCAAGGAGATCAACGAGCTCCTCGCCCTCCTCAGCAAGCACCGCGGCTACATTGTTCGCGAGGAGACCGACGACTACGATGACGAGGTTGAGCGTGTCCCCAACCAGAACGGCGAGAAGGAGACTGTCGCTGTTCGTGGCAGCATCATCAGCGTCGTCGACCGTCTCGATGATGAGTTCACTAAGAGTCTGCAGAACATCGACCCTCACACCACCGAGTACGTCGACCGTCTCTGTGACGAGAAGAAGCTCTACGAGACCATTGTCCTCGCCCAGGGCTACTTTGAGAGCAACAAGGAGACCGAGGCTCTGTCACGCTGCACCATGCGCCGTCTCGACCACGTCTATGCCAAGCAGGATGTCATCATCAAGGCACTCGAGTCGACCCTCGGTGACGCCGCCAAGTTGTTCGAGTCCAAGCTCTTCCCTTCGGCTGCTCGTGTTGCCGAGCAGGATGGCCCTGCTGTCCTCGTTCGCGCTCTCTGCACTTACCTCTACCAGGCACGCGGTGTTCAGGCCGAGCGTCCACGAACACGTGCTATGCTCTGCCACATCTACTTCCACGCTTTGCACGCCGAGTACCACGTGGCTCGCGACATGTTCCTCATGTCTCACTTGCAGGATGCTATTCAGCTTGCTGACGTTGCTACTCAGATCTTGTACAACCGCGTCGTCGTTCAGATCGGCATCTGCGCCTTCCGCAACGGCCTTATCAAGGAGTCGCAGGTGGCGCTTCAGGAGATTTTTGCCACTGGCCGCGTCAAGGAGCTCTTGGCACAGGGTGTCCAGAAGCAGAACCAATTCAGCACCATCACACCTGAACAGGAGAAGCTCGAGCGTCAGCGTCAGTTGCCCTTCCACATGCACATCAACCTCGAGTTGCTCGAGTGCATTTACTTGATCTCTTCCATGTTGCTTGAGGTACCCAACATGGCATTGGCCGGTAACGACCCCGAGTTGCGCAAGCGTGTCATTTCGCGTCCCTTCCGAAGGATGCTCGACTACACTGACCGACAGGTCTTCTCCGGTCCTCCCGAGAACACACGTGATCACATCATGCAGGCATGCAAGGCTCTCCAGAATGGCGATTGCAAGGCTTGCATCGAGCTCATTTCTGATATCAAGATCTGGAAGCTCATGCCCGGCTCTGAGGAGGTCAAGTCGATGCTTGCTAAGCGCATTCAGGAAGTGGGTCTTCGCACCTACTTGTTCTCATACTCGGCATACTACGAGTCGGTCTCGCTCTCGCACTTGGCAGCAACATTCGATGTCGAGGAGAAGGTGGTCAAGGCCATGGTTTCCAAGATGATCTACAACGATGAATTGGCAGCTTCGCTCGACCCTTCGGCTAATGTTGTCGCTTTCCACAGACTCGAATTGACCAAGGTTCAGCAGCTTGCTGCGACATTGGCGGAGAAGGCCAACTCGATGCTTGAGCAGAACGAGCGTTTGCTCGATGCCAAGTTGGGTGAAGGTAAGGAGCAGAGGAGTGGTCCTGGTGGTGAGAGGGGTGATCGTGAAGGTGGACAGGCTGGTGGTCGTCGCGAGAGGAGAGGTGGATCTGCATCACGTGGTGGACGAGGACGTGGACGTGGCCGAGCGCAACAGTTCCAAGCGCTTGGACAGAAGGTATAAGCCCCGTCCTCTATCGCCATCTTCCTCCCCCTGTCTCTCTCTCTCTCTCTCTCTTCCCCTCTGTGCATTCCCCATCCTCACACTCCCCCAAAAGCTCCTGTTCTTACAATGAACCCTGTGTATACGTATGAAATCATGAGGAGCAGATTTTTGCTTTGTCCCATACTTTTGCCTCTTTGTGAGCTCGATTGTAGGCTGAATGAGGTATTGCGGGTTGACTCCTGTATCGTGCGAGAGAACCGGCACGCGACTGTCACACAGGAAGACTGGAAAGGCGCCGAATCTGTGGAGGCTTAAAAAAGTCGCCGCTGCAGCCTGTCACTGTTCCCCACTTGGATACTGTAAGCGTGCAGCTCTAATTCCTACTTCCTACAGTATTCATATCGACTCTTTCTTTGCATTCTACCACTTTTCTTTCAATACTCACCAGGGGATTGCTGTCAAGGGTTTTTGGACTGATATACACGATACAGCAACGGTCTCTTACGATTTCGCAATCTTTAGGCGTCTCGATTCATGTCATAACCGGGGTGGCAAGCACCAGGACGTCAACTTGAAGGGAGGCTAGCTGGTATGGTCGTTCAGCCATGCTCTTCGGACGCTCTTGACGAATCCTGCAGGCATCATCGTCGACGATAGTATAGAAATTCAGGAAGGTAGAAGCACTCGTCCCAGCATTGACATAAGCACTAGCACCAGCATAGCATCGGCAACAGCGCAGAACGACTACATCATTGCAAGAATGGCATTGTTTTCGACCTCATCTTCACGGCTGGCATCTGCTACAGTCAGCACCAGTCGTATCCGCATCAACGAGATAGCTCAGGACACCAGAGCTTCATCCAGCTCCCAGCGCCGCCTCAACACATCAGCTACTCCATCAAGAAGCATGTGTTCCACGTGGCAACCGCCAACATGGCTTCTTCCTTCATCAGCGTACCAGCCACAACGATACTTCTCGTCAACACCGTTCCCATCACGGCCTCGCTCTTCCAATCCCTCTTCATCTTCTTCTTCGTCCGGCAAACCATCATACACCTTCCCCACACACTCAAATCCAACACCGTACGAAATTTTCCACTTCACCTCTACCCGCTCCGTCACCCCTTCCGAAGTCAAACTTCGATACTACGATCTCGTTCGATCCCTTCACCCCGACCGCCTAACTTCCTCCTCTTCATCTTCTAGCTCGAAGAGTAAACAAAAAGCTGAAGAAGAATTCAAACTTGTCGTCCAAGCTTATAACCTTCTCAAAGATTCTAGGAAGAAACACCTTTACGATCGGGCCGGTATCGGATGGGACTCTACCAAGGTTGAAACTCCTTCTGCTTTTGGAGCTGGTAGTGATCCATGGAAGAACTGGCAAGATATGCGATACACCCGTCGATATAATCCTGGCTTCTCAGGTCCTGGACACGATCGGTTTGGATGGCAAAACCAAGGGTTCTACTCTAATCAGTACAATCCCCACGGCTCTACAGCCTACAGTAACGGCTGGAACGGAGGGAATGGTAAATACACCACAAATGGAATCTTCGTCTCCTCTTTATTCGTCATAACCTGGGTTCTGGCAGGATTACAGTACTCAAGATTGAGTTTACAGAGTCAAAAAGCAATTGAGAGAGCAGATAGAAGTCATATGGATGCTGCAAGGAGTTTGAACGAAGCGAGGGAATTGGCAAGGAGTGAGGAAGGAAGGGAGAGATGGAAGGCCTTTAGAAGACGTGCGAGGGAACAGAAAGTTATTGAGGAGTTGGAGGGAGGTGCAGGTGCAGGAGGACAGGGAGGGATGTTGGCGATTGAAGCTCCGAAAGAAAGCGGAGGAGGAGTGAATGCGTATGAGGAAAGTCCTTATGGTGTAGGACACGGCGGACCGAGTGGAAAGGAGGCTGCTCAAGAACGGTTTGCTCGTGCACAAGCTGCTCAGCAGGCACGAATGGGAGCCTAAATCCCACAGCACTGCACTGCAACGTATGACACACTCTCGCTCATCTTCCGCAATGTCAACCTTCGATCGCTCACAAACATTCAATCTCGCACGCTCAATTACCTCTGTTCTCGTGTTAAGAAGTCTGCGAGCTGCATCACAACGTAAGGCTGGGGCTTAGAGCGCACGCAACCTCGCTTCCTCTTTCTCTCTTTTCAACTGTTCCAATCTCAACCTTCTTTCGTTCCTCTTCCTTTCCAATTCAGCTTTCTTTTCCTCCTTTGTCAAAGGTACCGCTGCCGTTGCTGCTGCTGCAGGGGATGCACTTCTACTCCGCTCTTCCTCTTCGTCCGCATTATCGTCAAACGAAGCCCAGGTCTCGTCGACTGGTGCTGCTGCGATGGCCGAGGGAACGGGAGCTTCAAATGCTTGAGCTGTGAGTTCTTGTGAGTTGGCCAGGCTGCCTTGAGATTGTGAAGGCGACATGAGCTCTGTTGTCGATGCTGGTGCTGAGGCGGTCGCAGGTGGCGGGGTGGAATCTTCGTTAGCCTCCCATCCGTCGTCGCCCCATGCTTCTTCGACTGGTGCGGCGACCTTGAGACTGCTTCGAGAGATGGCTTGCTTAGGATCGACCTGCACTGGGGCGACTTTCGCTGCAGCAGCTGCGGCGGCGTTGTTGGCGGCTGTCCGTCGAGGTCCAAGTTTGGCTTTGGCCATCTTGGTCTTGCCAACAGTCGATGCCTTCTTCTTGGGCTGGCCAACTTCAAAGCTGGACCAGTCAGCCGAGTCGTCATGGACATCCATGAGGTCTGTGTTTGCTGCAGGCGCGTTGAAAGCGGATGCCGTGGCGGCAGAGGAAGTGGCGTCGTCATCGAGATCGTAATCCAGAGGCGACCTGGCTGTAGCTGCTGCAGCATTGGAAGACGAAGAGTCCTGCATCCAGCTCGAAGACGCCGTGCTCGAATCTGGACCACCGAGTCCGGATCCAAGACGGAGGCTGGCGAGGCCAGAGGATGGTGGGACTGTGGAAGGCGATGCGAGAGGTGGCGTCGCAGCAGTGCCCACGGATGTGGCGGGGGTGCTTCGTCCGTCCATCTGTGACTGCAACTCAGCGGCTGAAGAGAGAGGCTGTCCATTCGGAACGGAAGGAGCGGACGAAGAATTGGAGAGGGAAGACAAGGCCGAAGACATGGCCCAGCCAGCCAGCGCCGTTGCTGCACTTCCTGCCGAGGCAGCCATGGAAGAGGCATAGCCCGCTCTATTTGCTGCATCAGAGCCGGTCCCACCACTGAACGAGGTAGCTCCATTGAGCTGTTCGGGTGTAAGCACAGAATCTGGCATGCCGACTCGACCAGATTCGACCTTCTCGAGGAACATCTTCATGGCCTTGTCGGCTTGATCTCGCACGAGCTTCTCTTTGTCGACCATGCATGGCGAGACGGCGGGCAGCACTTGGCGAGCGCAATCCTCATGATCAAACGAATCGCCCGTAGCCATCAGTGCCATGAGACCAGCGACACGTGCATGGACGAAGTGGTCCTTAAGACTGCGCGAGAAAGCTGGGATAAGCACCTTTTTGCGTGTAGATACAGAAAGATGGGGAACAAGGCGACCAAGAAGGATGGTAGTATTGGTACGGATGCCTGCTTCCGGATCAACCTGGGTTCGAGCGAGCACACGCAGCAAGTCGTTGTTGAGGATACGGTCTGAAAGCTTGTGCGCGAGCGGTAAGATCGCCTTTAAGGTTGCTTCTCGGATGACTGGCACCGAATCGTTGAAGCCAGTAATGAGGTTTGGCCAGAGCTTGTCGGACACGACTCTGTTGTCCATGCGATCTGCGTAGAGGGACAGGTTCTCGAGCAGAGCCATGCGTGTAGATCGGTCCGGTGAGGTGAAGGCTTTGAGCACGGGTGGAGCAACGTTTGCATTCCACTCCACCTTCGGCAGTGGTTGGCCTAGACGGAGAACGAGGGGCAAAAGAATTGAAGCCTGTGTGCTGGCAGACGGAATGGTACCGGGAGGAGGGACCGCGGCGAGAGCTGCCACTAAGGCCGGAAGGACTTTGTACATGAGAAAGTCAGGAGTGAATGAGTCTGGCTTCTCTTGTAACAGCTTTATAATGGACGCTTTCTCGTTCTCGGTGGCAAGAAGGAAGCCGTCAAGGCCTCTTGCAACCTTGACGAGGGTATTCTCCTTGAAGAAGCCACCTTCGGCCTCGCCTGCCTCCCAAACTCTTGCCACAGTGTTTCGAGTCTTGGCATTGGGGACCAACATGCGTTGCAGCACTGTGTAGAGGGCCTGTGGTACATGGCCCCGTGGAGGAGCGGCAGTGCCGTTCTGCGGCGGTAGTGGACCATTGAATGCCTCGATGGCCACAAGAGCCAGCGAATAACTGTCGAGCAAAGTCGAGTCCATATTGGCCAGCACACTCCAGCCATTCTGTTTGACTTCGGGTGGGGCATATCGATTGCCGTCTGGTATCAATGAGCCTTGGCTGAAGAGAAGACCATGTGGTGCTTCAGCGTGCGGTGTTAAGACTTCAAATCCGGCGAGCTTCCACTCCCCGGATGCACTAATGAAGATGGACTCGGGACGAAGGTTGCCGTGTGTTGATGCTGCATCGACATTGAGGAACTTGACTGCATTTACGATCGAAGAGAGACCCCAGACGATCCAGTCCTGGCGCTGTGGGGTTGCACGTTTGTCCTCGGACTGTTGAAGGACCTTGTAGAGCGGTGTCGCCTTCTCTACGACAATGTAGACAGACGAATTAGTTTCGGCATTGTCGAGCAGCTTCAGGACGTTGGGATGCCGTGTGGTACGAAGCTTTCTTACGGCATTTTTGGCGAGTGGAAGCAGGTTGGCGCGAGTGGAGTTGTGAGGATGCGAGAGATCGAATGCAAGCACAGTACACGGTGAGTTGTCGTCTCGCTTAATGGCAGAGTAGAGAGACCAGAGCGTTTGTGAGCGATATTCGACGAGCTCCTGGCCGATTGTGAAGTTGGGAAGCGGTCCAGATCGTGCTGAAGATAGCACCGAAGACGCCGCCGAGCTGAGCGACTTGAAGTAGTCCATGCTGTCGAGAAGATGTGGGCTGATGTGGATTCAGCTCAGCTCGTTAGGGACCAGCCCAAGCTTAAATCGACTTGCTGATATCGTCCGTTCGGATCAGAGCGATCGCTCGACTGAGCAGCGCAACGATGGACGGATGGACCGAGGCAGGTCGAAGGCGGCGGCGTGATAGTGTGTGAGGTGTGTTGGTTGGAAACGGATGACCGCCTCGGACCAAGTGAAAGTGTCGGTTTCACTCAGGTCAGAAGCAACGCTCTCAATTAAACTCGAAAATCGTCAAATGCATTTCGCAGCTCCCGATGCAGAGCAACATCCTTCTTGAGAGAACGGGCGGTGTGTGTGTGTGGGCAGCAGCGGGTGCAGGTCCAGCTGGAAGACTTAATTCCTGTGTGGCTTCGCCTGCCATCGGCTTGGCCGGTAGGTACAGTACCTATCTTCGTCACTTCGCTGGAAAGCTTGTCCTGCACCCGACTGCCTGCTTCTCAGGCTGAGTTGAGCGCACCGAACGATGCTTGGTCCTTCGGATCGCTCTGAGGTGCCTTGTTTCGAAGACGCTCGACCAAGTTCAGAGCAAGAGCCCAATTGTATGACAACTCAGGACGGTCTTCCATTCGTGAGCTGCGACACAGGGGCCTCCTGCCACCGAGAAAGAGACGCATTTTGTGGAGGCCGCCGCCGCCGCTTGAATACGGACATCAACCGTACTACAGAATCATAGAGAAACACATCGCAATAGCCGCACAACGCCTTCTTCTTTGGTCAGCCTATGTTCATCTCTTGTAAAGACGCAGGGTATCATGCCGTTCTGCACCTGCTTGCCGTTCCACAAGTCAGTGTCTCAGTGATAACTAATTGTTGCAAAGGGGCCTTGCATCTGCAACGAGGGTCATCACAGGAATGAATAAGAATTAATTATATCGAGTACAAAAAAATAAATTGAAAAAAAAAAAAAAAAAAAACTTGGATAAACAGAGCAAGTGCCCTCGTTCTGCTGCTTCGCTAGCAGAAGGAGTGGCCAGAAAAGAAAGAAAAGAAAGAAAAGAAAGAAAAGAAAGAAAAGAAAGAAAAGAAAGAAAAGAAAAAGAAAAGAACTGGCGCCGGACCAGGGAAATCGAAGAGCGAGAGGGACATGCAATTGGCAAATCTCATCTCTTTTTAGCCGCTGCTTGCCTTGACCAAAGCGATAATCTCGGGAAGACTGGATTCTCACACGCCGTGTTGCAGTTCATCCATCTGGTCGACATCATCGTCATCATCATCTCTCTCGTCACCATCACCTTCCTTTTCCTTCCATCAATCGTCGAATCGTTCCTTTGACGGCTCAGTACACCTTTCGACGCTGCTCTTGAAGCGTTGCTCACTCGTTCATCACAGCCCTCGTCTCGATCTTTTGGCGTGCACGCATTCGGTTGCAGTGTCGCTGCTTTGTCTTATTTGCTGGCTTTATCGTCTCAGAAGAGGCTTCCCAAGATCGCTCGTCATCACTATCGGCTCCTCCTTCCATCCTCATTCAGCACATCTTCGCCGCCATTGCATCATTCCTCATCTCAGTCAGCCTCAGAGATATTTGTGCGACCATCTCGGAACTTCCGACACTTTTGCTGCCTATCAGAGCTCAGTCTAGGGATCGCATCGTTATACGTTCACTTCCATCTTCCGCTGCTTATTTGACTGACCGGCTGCTGCCTTCTCTGAGGCTTCGCTCGAAAACTACTCCGACTTTGACAATCGTATGCCATCGACTCCGCATGGCGCCAACGGTTTCAGCTCCCATCATCATGTGACTCAATCCAGTCAATCCAACACTTCCTCTCATTCCTTCGTAGCTGCCACTACAAACATGTCTTCCAATGCCAACGGCAATGGCAATGGCCATTTCCACGCTCCAACATCTTCGAGCGCTCTCTCGACTGAGCACGCGTTCGAAAAGAACAAGCAGATGGCCACCTCACCGCACAAGCTCAACATTGGCGTGCCTCCGGCAACTACACCAAAGATACATCACAACGCTAACGGCACTACAAACGAGCACAGCAATCACCAGAATGACGTTCCTCACCAAAACGGCAATGTTGGCACCACCAACGGTGCTCTTGTCGCCGACATCAAAGGCAAGCAAAAGCAAGTTGACCCCATCCAAAACATCCCACTGGCGCAGCTCGAGCAGGAATTGCCGCTCGAAGAAGCCGATCTCGTCTCGCTTGCAGCACTCGTTGAACGTTTGGCAAACTATGGATACGAGTCGTTACAGAACCTCGCAGAGACGTTGCCATCCCTTCCCTCCTCTTCCAAGCGTGCAAAGATCTTCAACACAGCCCTCGACGTGCGCAAGCAATTCATCAAGCTTCTTGTTCTCTCACGCTGGTCAAAAGATGTGACCGATCTTCAAAAGGCACGAAACATCATTGCTCTCCTCTCGGAACAGCAGTGGCAGCACGAAGATGTCTTTGCCGGCCTAACCGATATTCGCAAGATCTTGCCCAACGCCCGCATGAGAAATGCAGATCTTCCTACCGCCATCGATGTTCTTCAGACTGGTACCTACCGAAGACTTCCTGCCAGCATCAAGGACATGGCTGTCGCACCCAAACACTTCACTGATGACCAAGCACTCGCCATCGTCACACAACTTGAGAACGCTCTCCGCACACGCATGGCTTGCCGCGAACATGTTCCCGCGCCACTCTCCGACTATTCAATACGAGACGGCAAGGTCCACTTCCATGTGCAAGGCCTCTTCGAAGCTGCGCTCACCGCCAGCAGCGGAGGCCGAGACGAGGAAGCCGATGCACATACCCAGTCTACCTTGCCAGCCGCTGACGGCGCATCCACAATCCAAGGCGCTGCAAGTGCTGATGCCAGTGCAGAGGACAGATGGTGGCTGCTTGATCTCAGCTTTGACGTTACTCCTACTGGCTCATGTGCGGCCTCCAGCTTGCGAATGTTTCCCAAGAAGCCCAAAAAGGCCTACCGTGAGCGATTGCGTATCTGGGGTGACCAGGAGTTGGCGCCGAGGACGCAGGTCCAGACTGGGGACGAGTCGAAGGCGGAGCAAGCCAATGCAACTTCGGAACATCCAGACGCAGCGGGAGAAGCGAAATCAGACGACGAAAAGCGTGAGACTGCGCAGAGTTCGGATGCACCAGGCACATCGACAGAAGAGGGTCAAGAGGGTCAGAACAGCACGAAAGCGAGCAAGGAACGCGACGCACCTTTATTGAGGCTCTATGCCTTTTTGCAAGAGCGCTCGCTGCACTATCAGATGGACATTCTGCAGCACCAGGCTTACGAGTTGTGTCGCCTCAATTGGGGCTCAAACTTGCGGATCGAGACGGGCGAACGTCCACGAAGGCTTACTGTCCATTACTGGACTCAGGCACAAGGGGCTGCCGGTGCGGCCCAGAAGGTCGAAAGCCCTGCTGCTGGCGGTAGCCTTCAGATCACCATCGTAGATCTGCCCGACCAAGCAGGCGCCGCCAAAACCCTTGCAACTTTGTTCGACGACAATGATGACCGGAATGATCAGGATGGAAGCGTTGGAAGCGCGCCCATGAAGCGACGAGGTCTGCAGGTGGATTGGGACGCTCATGCAAGCATCCTTGCAGATTCGATGACGTCTGATCTTCACGTCTCTCCGCACAACCTCGACATCGAAGCGCTCCTCAGTTTGATCATCAAGCGCCACACCGCTGCACTGCTCCGCAACTTGCAGAGACGTATCCTGGTTGGCGATCATCCGCTCTCGCGCTTGCTTCGTCCCGAGGACTGCACCATGTGTGTAGAGCACGCGCAGAGACAAGGTGACGAGTTCTCAACCGCAACAGAGACGACCGAGACCAGTTTCCTTCAAATCGAGCTTCACGGTGGTAATCGTCAAAGGCATCGTAAGGCCAAGTCGAGCAGCATGTCTGCTCTGCGACTCAGCGTTGATCCGGTTACTGGTCGCATCCTGTTGGACTCAGAGCCAGCACGTGTCTCGACAAATATTGCTTTGCAAGCGGGACCGTTACCGGCTGCAAGCTTCACCGCTTCAATGCTGACGACAAGGCCAACCTTTGCGCGCTTAGCTGAGGCATCCGATCGCATCAACAGCTCCATCGACACTCTGTTTGATGCGCTGTACAGACTCGAGGTCTTTGCCCGCGTCGAAGATTGGGAGAGGATGGCGTCGTATCTCGGGCTGCGTACTGTGCGCAAGCTCAACTTGCGACCACAAGACTTGGCCGAATTTGGCCCCTCGATGTCCGCAGAGACCGCGCCGCAGCTCTTCATTCCGTTGCGAAACAGCTTTCCCGGCTACTTCTTGGCTCTGCAGCCCTCGGAAATGGCAGGTGCAAGCATCGCGCTGGTCTACGTAGTGCAGATGATGGACCCTACAGGCGCCCCGTCCCTGACTGTTCAGTCGATCGAGTGGCTCGACAGGAGCAAGATTGCAAGCGCTTCCAAAGCAGGACGAGGGGCTCAAGTCAACGATATTACATTCACATCCGATATCGGTCAGAAGCGCAAATCTGTAGGAGCACAAGCTGGATCGAAGGACGGTGTCGATCCCAGTCTCAACAAGAAGGATCTCACCATGGAAGAGCTTGCAGACGTTCATTCATACTGTATCGCACTCGTCTCCTACTTCCGGGTAGAGCAGCAATTGCGTATGCGAGGGATTCCGTACCTGCACGTCGGCAGCAGTACTACCAGGTCGTCTCCGCCAGCAAAGCGTCAACGGAAGACTGCGACAATTTCAGGCGATAGCGCACACGCAGATGTCCGCGACAACGGTCTGTTCGAGGATGACGACGACCCTGGCGGCGCAGCTACAGGCGAAGACGGGGACGTCACGCATGAGCAAGCAAGAGTCGAGTCCCGTGTTGGTGCCCTTGTGCCCACTCTCTGCCTCCGTGCTACAGACTTGCTGGGTCCTGCAAAGTCACACCTCACCAAGCCCAACATCTCGCTGCGCGTCTGTAATTGGGACGACACCGACACGTGCTGCGTGCAAGTGCTCGTTAAGCTTCGCATGAAGTCAAGGCGGTTCCGTAAGCTGCACGAGGTCGTATCGTATGCCCATACCACTGATCATCACTCAACATCGTCAGCAACATGGATCGACTTTGACGACGAGACTTCACTGTTGGCACTCTCGACGCGCGATCTGGACAACTGCATCCCCATCTTCTACACTCAGTGGGAGCGCATCTTGCGCATGGTGCAGCTCACCCGAGAAGTCTTAAACGCTAGCAGAGCATGGCAGCAGCGAGCACTCAAATCTCGCGTCAGTTGCAAGAAGCCGACTGAGATCGTTGAGCTGCGACGCTTCGACTTTGACACGGTGCTGTTCTCCTACGGCACTGTCAGAGTCGACGATGTGGAGCGCAAGCTGTTGGCGCGAGTGCGTTGGCAGGATGCCAAGATGGAAGTCTCGCCGTTCACAAACATTCCGATGACGCAAAGCGGTGGCTACATTCTCGAGTTCGGCTCCATCCCAACGTCCGAGATAGATGAGCTCGACAGCATGGCTGTCGATGCTGCAGATGCATCAAAAGCCGCTGGTGTCATAGGCGCAGCCGTTCAGGGAGAAGATGCAATCTCGCGATGCTTCCACGACGCTAACGCTTCCGTCAATCCACACAACACTATGGCTTTCGAGCTTCGACGCACCGTCAACGTAGCAGCTCGCTCAGCAGCCATGAGCGCCACGGTCCAGCCACGACTAGAACGCTTGGTGTGGAAAGGATTCTTCAAGTTACTTAAAGATACTTTGCCGTTGGTACGCGAGATTGCACCATTGACGCAAAAGTGCTTGACCGATCCAGAAGTGCCTGAAGTCGAGATCAAGGGCGCAACGTGGTTCAGGTTGCGATTCCAGGATCGATATGCTTTGGATCTGAGATTGGCGACACAATCGAGACTGATTGTGTCGGATGCTTCCAGACCTTTGTTCCGGTCCGAGTCGGAGGCGGCGTTCGAAGGAGGAGCAGGTACTGCAGAAAGTGCAGATGTTGCCAGCAGTGGTACAATGTTCGCTGGCTCTGAGTTGCTCAACACCCTCATAGCCGGCAAGCCTGCACCCGTCGACAGCAACCTTACAGCTTCAAAGGCAAAGGTCAGAACTCCCCAGGAAATCCTGTCGGCAGCAATGCAGTTCCAACCGATCCCAAACATGGATTCTATCCTTCGTAAGATTCAGCCAGAGGCAGACGAACAGAGAGTATGGAACCTTCGTCGGGCGTTGCTCGTCTCTCTAGTGCCTGGGGCTGATAGCAAGCCGGATCAATTGGTGGGTCAAGTTCTGTCGAAGTTGATTGGAATGGTTTCGAGTGAGATTGGCGCTTCGACTTGAAGCTTTGCGATTCTGTAAAGCTATCGCTTTGCAATACAAACTTTAGTAGAAAGGGAATCGGAGTGAGAGGCTGTTCCGAACTGACAACTTTTGCACTTTGATATCGTGATCGATTGGTTGAGCTCTGATAGTGATCAGCGTCTGAATGCTTTCAGAAAAGTGGAGAAAACAGACGACTGTGATATGCGACACTGCTCTCACATTCACTTTTGCACAGAAAGGCTTGCATATATCAAAGAGTGAATGAAAATTGCGAAACACTCAAAACCGATACCTATAACGAAACTATATCAACCAAGGAGTGTGTATCTGGCTTAGAAATCAACCCCAAGCAACGCCGTACCAGCTGGACTCCTTTCCAAGCTCTGAATCTGTCTTGTGTGCCAACCGTCAGATTGCAATCTTGCCAACAAGCTTCCTTCATCCTGAGCTCCAGGGACGCCGTTGGAACTGGGGCTGATTGCTGTTCTGTTTCTCCTCTGTCTTTGCGATGCTGGCAATGCTCCTCTCTGTTGCTGTTGAGCACCGGAGGAAGAGGAGGGACGGAGGAAGTTAAGTTCTCGTCGAACGACGTTGGCTGGTGCAGTGGAGGGGCGGGGGTTGGAACACTGGGCTTGTTGGCCAAAGACGGATGCAGAGGCTTCAGTCAATGTAGGTTGAGGGGGAAGGTAAGGTGAAGTTGGAGGATAGGAGGTTTCTTTCTCTCCGCCGTCAGAGGAGATGGAACCGAGATCACCGTCGCGCTGCACTTGACCTTCTTCGGTGATGGCATCGTCCATAGGATGGACGAATCGGCCGTCTTGTGACTGCTGGGCATCTTGCTGACCCTGAATGAAACGACGGATGCCAAGAGAGCTGTTCATGTTGTTGCCTCCCGCTGCACCTGCGTTGCCGATACTAGGGACGGCTTTGCGGCTGGACATGGAGTCAGCGCGGGAAAGAGGTCCGTCATTGAGTTGCCTCATCTCATGATCCTCGTTGGTCTGACGAGATCGTGAAGAAGTGACCGATTGACGACGACCAGGTGAAAGCGCGGTAGTGCCATCAGGTCCCCTCTGGTACTGCTGCTGCTGTTGCTCGTACTGCTCGTATGCGTCTTCCCTTGATCCTCGACGAGCTCCGTTACCCCATCGCTTAGTGCTGGGCAAGACGTTGATCTTGTTGGTAATGGGCGAAGCAGGGTTGTCATCAGAAGAGAATTTGGAGGAAGTCTCGAGCTTGTCGTCGTCATCGCTACCAGCGTACTTGTTGGTGAAGCGACTGGCAGAGGCAGTGATGAACGATTCCTTGTGCGAGACGCGGTGGGGTGAAGCTACCTCGAAGACACCTTTCTCTTCAGCCTCGGACTGGAGGGAAGAGGGGTATCTGCGACGCATCTCGAGGATGACTTCGTGCTCGAAGTCGTCAGCCTGTCGACCATGAAGAAGCATCATCTGCGACTTGGAGAACAGAGTGTACGGGACAAAGACGAAGGGAGTGGCCGAGTTGGGCTTGTCAGTTGGCACAACCTCCGAGACAACGTGCTGGCCTTCCGAGGCAGAGTACGAAGTAGGCATGGTGCGAGCTTCGGGCAAGACAGCTTGGACCAGGATCATCTCGGCGGGAGCAGTAGAGTCATCAAGGCTGGATGGGACCTCGAGAACTTCGGCGCTGATACGGGCAGTCTGGCAGATCTTGGGGTAGAAGCGGACCGAGTTGTGCAGAGCGTCAAGAGCAATGAAAAGAGCAGTCTGGAATTGGATCATGAGTTCGACAGCCTCCTGCTCAACCTCATTCTCGTGGTTGTCAGCGACGTTGACCGAGGAGATCGACTGGAGGTACTTGCGACGTTCACCCGAACGGATCGACTCGCGCTCGCAGACCTTCATGGCATCTTCCATGGTAGCTTGGTCGAGCGAGCCAAGGAAGGTCTTCATCTCGGGCGTAATGCATTGAACATCCGGGAGACGGTAGGCGGGGATCTGGTGACGAGCAAAGTTGTAAACGAGCACATCAAGACCGCCCTCCTTGCTAGTCGAAGCACGGACACCGAACAGACCACAGTAGACTCCTCCGGGCTGGACAACAGGGCGGGTACCACGTTTGGCGTAAACCTTGAGCGAGTCGAGCAAAGGCTCCATCTCGTCCTTCTGGACAGCGACACGGTCGGCCAGCACACCCGCAAGGAAACGAGTCTCGGTCATGCGGTAACCCATCTGTCGGAAACGCTCGGTGGAAGCAGCTGAGTTGGGAAGCTCGCGAACAAGGAACAACATGGCACCTTCCTCCTGGTCGTTGCCCTCACCAAAGATGGAAGGAACAGGACCATTGATGGAGCTTTCGTCGTCGGCGAACTGGCGCGAGGGAGTAAACTTGTCGGGGACGACGTTGTTGTTGTTGCTGTTACCATTCCTGCGAGTACCGGTGGGAAGAACGTGGTCGTAGAGGACTCCGATCTCCTCAAAGGGGATGTCGAGGTCCTGAGCAAGATGGAAAGCAGCGTCGACGAAGCGGTCACGGAAGTCAGCCAAGCTCTGGGGTCCCTTGCGTCGGTCCTCGGAGATGTCGAGGGATCGTCGACCTTGAGCGATCATCTTCTTGCCACGGCTCTTCCAGAGGGCCTCGTTGCGCTGAGCGTTCTGAGACTCGGCAGCGAAGCGCGAGGTGATGGCGCGGAGCCAAGGGCTGATGATAGCCCAGTCCCATGAGAGCGAGTAGAGCCACTGGAAGGTAGGCTGACGGTTGTCGAGGGCATCGAGGATATCACGGGTATTGACATCAGTCTCGATGATCATGAGAGGCATGGTACCGTCAGGCTTGACAAGAAGACGACCCTGCTTGTCGAAGGTGGCAGAGCAGACGACGACCTTCTTGGACTTTCTTCGGGCATCGCGAACAATGATCATGTCTGAGACGGCGATGAAAATGCAGAAGCAGATGATGACGAAGCACATGCAGCCAATGGCAATGACGAGGATGTTGTTGCGCTGACGACCGGTGAGCAGACTGATCTCGCTCATACCGCTGATGGTGGAGGCCTTGACCTTGTAACTGGTACCCCATACACCGATGTAGTGCATGCCCGAAACGGCAGCGGCAAGGACAAAGGCGCAAATCATACGCTTCCACCACGAGTCTTCCCATTGCGATCGGAACTTGAAGAAACCGGTGAGCGCAACGGTGGAAGCGACACAGGCGACAACGATCGAGATGGTGACAAGGGTAGGGCTGTAGCTGACAGCGTAGTTGGTCTTGAGCGAAGCCGAGTAGTGCATAAGACTGACGATGAGACCGGTCAAGATACCAGAGATAGTGGTTCGGATGAAGCTGAAGGCGATAGCAGCGTCGACGATGAAGAAAGCGGCGTGAAGAGCAATGATGGGAACGAAAAGACTGAGGACGGTGAAACCGGGGTCGACCTTGATGTACCAGCTGATGCCAGCGACGGGACGAAGACTCATGTGCATGCCGATGAAGTGCATGCCCCAGATACCGACGGCGGCCATGGTGGTAGCGGCGAGGGAGAGAAGGAAGATGTTCTTCTTACCCTTGTTGGAGGTACGCTTGCCAAGAACGAGAAGAGTCGAGTAGGAACCGAGAGCCGAAACGGCGATCGAAGCAACAACGATACCAGGGTTGAATCGCTGCGGAATGCGGTGTGTAACATAGTGTTCTGCCACTGCGGTAAGGTCTGTGGAAGCGAAGAGGAACGGAAAACAAGTCAGTTTTTAGATATGTGTGGAAGTCAGTATTTAGATATGTGTGGAAGATGGATGTGGCGTCTGCTACTCACTACCCGAGTTGATGCCAGCGGGCAATACGGGCTCCATGTAGAGCCCGCGTGGAACGAGCTGGTGAAGGCCGTCCATTGCGAATTATGTATGTGTGTGCCCGAAAGGGGCTGCTCCGTTGTAGTTCGGAGGCTGCTGGTTCGCGATGAGCCGATGCCACTCGGAGAGGGAGGAAAGCTCTAGGCTGTAGTGAAGCTCCCTCTATATCAATCCAAGGAGACAAGCGTTTGCAGAGATGATTGTGGTCGCGTCGTCTGTGTGCAGCAGCAAAGGTAAAGGGCTGCTCAGAAGAGTCCGTGTGATGGTGGTGTAGGTCGCACGGAGACGGGACGCAAGCAAAGTGACGGTGACGGTGTTCAAGATCGAGTCGCTGAGGAAGCAAGGTGAAATTAAGGAAAGACGGAGAAATGGCTGGGAGGGAGGAGGAGATGTGGGACAGGAAAGCAGAGAAGGGGGCAAAAGGATATATCGTAGTGATGGCGGCTGATCCACAGGAGCCTTTTGTAGTGGAGAGGCAGAAAGGAACGGTTGACAGCGGTCGGCTAAAACGACAGGCAAGGCAGAGAAGGAGTGTTGGACCGGCCAGCAGAAGACGCGAAGGGCTGAGAGCAAGTGAGTGAATGAGTGAGTGAGTGTTGAGTGACCAAGAGAAGGCGAACCAACACGGCGGAAACGTCTGGCGGAGCAGAGGACGAGGAGGATCAAAAGACCTAGCCGCTGAACGACAGCAACACGAGAGAGAGAGAAGTGATTCGAAGTGGGATTGTTCACCACTTGCACAATGGCCTAGATTTGACCGCAGACTGCCAAATGGATGGAAGGTGTTTTAAAAAAAAAAGCCACACAAGAAGTCGATGCCCTTTACCACAACCATGTGCATGAAGCGGCAGATGAGGTAAGGTGCAAGGTGTGGGAAACAAAAATTGCAACGAGAAGGCAGCCTCGCAGTCAACGCCGGAAACTGAGGCGTTCCTCGTTCAAAAACGTTCCTCGTTCAAAAAAAGAAAGAAATGAGAAATTGTGAACAAAGCAGCGGAGAGAACGCCAGCAGACAGCGGCTGTCGGAAGAATAGCAAGCAAGCAAGCAAGCAAGCAACAAGTCGAGTTGGCGGAGACGAATTTTGACTCTGAAATAAATAAAAGTAAGAACAAAATTATGACCAAGGCACCAACGCTGTCAATCACAACCCGACACACGAAAATCCGATCCACGCGGTTGACAGTAGCCATTACAGTAAATCTGCAACAGAGCAGTGAGAGACAAAACGCGGGACATCGACACCATCAAAAATCAAATAAACATAAAGAAAATAAAATCAAAGTCACTCTCGGTCGGAGATGAAAAATTGTCACTTGGCTTACCTTGTGCCAAAGGAGTAAAAGGGCAGCACCAAGCAAGGAGGTCTGAGGTTTAGCAAGTCCACTTAAGATTGCAGCTCAGTCAGTGTCAATAAACGCATCGAGTTCACTATCGCCCTGACAGGTCGATGTGGTTGTCGAAGATGCTGATGCTCATGGTCAGGCTGATGAAGCTTCGTCGGTGGCGACAATCAGGAGCCAATAGCAGGCAAGGATCTCTCGCAACGACGAGCCCGTGTGTGTTGGATGCCATCGAATCTCGTGTTGCAATCAATAGGACGGTCCAATCTCGCCTAAGTATCCGTTGATGAAACAATCAGAACGAGCCCACCTGGAACGAGACAAGACCGGCTCTGCTCTTCAGGTTAACCGAACATGTTCGGAACAGCTAAGTGCGGCCAGTACAGTATAGGCTGGATTTGACCTCGCCGGCATTGCCGATTGTCGACCTGAAAAAAGGAAAGGGGAGGAAAGCCAGCGGATACACCGACACTTCGAAGCTCGCACACCGGTGACTGAAGGCAATCCTCAACGAGCAAATACCAAACCCTGAAGTTCATTCCTAGAGTAGCTTGTGACACAAGCTACCAAGTCGAACATAGCTTTTCTCCTTCCTCACTACTGAGCGATTTCATAAAACTTGCTACTCTGCCATCTCGGAAAACTGAGAGTAAAAACGCGGCTTGAAGAACAGAGATCGAGAGACGCAAGGAGGTCAGGGAAGCTCTTTCCCGTTCATTGCCGCGTGGCAATTTCAAGAATGAAAAGAAATACAAAATACAGTATAAAAATTCGCAACAATCAAGAAATCGACGGCGGCGACAAGCACAAGCACAAGCACAAGAACAAGAACAAGAACAAGAACAAGAACTGAAAGGCGCAATAGACCCTGCCTCTGCCCAAGCACCAGTCCGCTCACTGCAGCCTGCATTCGAAAAAAGCTTGTGCTATTGTGTGTGTTTCGGTCGCAACTTCCGCCGCATGTTCAAGCCTTCTCATTATGTCCAGCCAGCATCGCCGCCAAGAGGGTTTGAATCAGGGCAGCGGCCCCAGCGTGAGAATCAGCCAGACTGAACCCTTGTGCTTTGGTCGAGTTCTGGACGATCACGAGGCCAATCAAGGACAAGGAGAAGTGGGAGCTGATGTGGGTGTGGTGGTGTGTCGTTGGTGAAAGCGAACCGAAGCAAATTGGCTCCAAAGCATGATGCTTGCTTCCCGACAGTCGCCTACATTCGGTAGACTCGGATGAAGTTTGCTTCAAGTCGAGATTCTTTGCTCATGCTTTTTGCTTTGCTTCGCTTCGCTTCGAGTCTCACCCAACTCTAACTGCTGCGAGCATGTTGAATAGCAGACACGATCGCCATCATGGCATGCCTTGTGACGAAGGATGTTAATTCAGCGCTTCATTTCATCCTGCAGATCTGCGGTGACCTGTGAGCAACCCACATTCGTGCGATCAGCATCAATCTGATTTTCATTGTCAGACTTTGCAAATCGCCTAAACGACTGGCACGTTTATCATTGTCGGATGACCCGGCTTCCTTTACTGTTCATCCTCGCTCAACTCCTGGCCAAACAATAGCCGAGAGACGATGTTATGAGGACGTGACAAGCCGTTGCCGCCTTCGTTCCACCGCCGCATATACAATCAAAATGGTTGCCAGCTCGAGAACGCGTCTGTGCATGCAGCCTGCAGATGCATCCATTGTTCCTGTTATTGACTTAGTGTGTGACGCAACGACAAATGCTGTAAGCGAAGAAGCAAAGCAGCCGACATGACCAAAATTCATTACGACGCTGCATGGCGTTGCTCCCCTCTCATCCGAGATGTTCTTCTACTGTAACGCAATGCTAACAGTGACATCGCTGGGCGTAACATATCTCGTCAACGATGCATCAGTAGCCGTCGGTTCCATGCAGTCCACTCTCGACACATAACACTTCTAAGATCTGATCTCTGACACACATGTCTTCTCCCAAAAGTGATCCTGGCAAGCTCCGGTGACTGTGATCATCTTGCATGCAAGGGGGACAGCCCTACGCCACGTTGCCAGGACGCTCCTGCTCAGCAGACTTTATCACCAGTTCACCAATGCACGGCTTCTGACTGATAGTTCAAATCCCTTTGCTCGTCGAATGCGGGACCCTTCCTTCCAGGCTAGAGACAATGAAGCGCAACTCACCATCAAATCACAGAATTCGGAAGGGTCCAAGCTCGTACATGAACATGATCCCGTCGGTGCCTGAGAGAAAGGTTTCGACGGTGCTGCATCGAGGACTCATATTGTTCGCCACGACCGTCTTTGCGTTACCACCGCGTAACTCAGTGCGCCATTGGTCAGGCTTCCCGACAACTCCGAACCACGATCAAAGCGTCTGCTGTGCAGCGGCTTGTCGTCCGTCTCGCCTGAGTGCCAGCTGGCGTCGATGTAGTGCAACTGCTTGAGAAGGATCACATGCTGAACGGCAACAACTGGTATCATAGACCCCTTTTACCATGCTATCCTCGCTTCCACTGTTCTGGTCAAACGTGTCGCTCGGCTGATCGTTGCCAGCGACCCTGCCTGCAGGTCAACGCCGCTCCGTCCAAGAGCTCCAGATACGAGTAATTGACTTAGGCAGGTAATACGGACAGGCAGAACGACAGCGGACGGCTGATCGGCCTCTGACTGACCTACAGGTCTCATTGTTTCATCTGTTCCTTATTCCTTAGGCGAACCAAAGCTCTTCATCAACGGCACTGTATCGTCCCGGTTGGAGATCCTTGCGTCGACCTTGAAGCACCATCAGCACTCGCTCAGACAAGGCAAAACTCTACAAAAGTTCGCTGAACCATGCCATCTTCGACCCTTTTCACGGATCGATACAGTACACCGCTTCCAAGGCTCCGGATAAAGACTCGAAGCTGACTCTCAAATATCAACAAAGCTGAAAAGGGCGTATGTCAGTAGCGCAGATCACTTTCTCCGTTCAAGCGCAGCGGTGTTTGTTCTCCTCAGCTTTGGTTGAGGCATCTCGTCAAGATTTGGGCGGTGGATGTGTCAAAAAATCAATTTGCTTCCAACTCCGACGAGCTGGATAGAAAGCGACAGCGACAGACCCCTGCTACTGTGACGCTGATGGGTCGGAGTTGCAAAAGAAAGCCCAAACATACAGAATTGACCTTGCACTCGCCTTGTCAGACAGCCTGACTATCGCTCCGAATTTGCTGCTGTTGAGGGAGACAAGGGAGAAATAGGAGACAGAAAGACCAATGAGGGCGGCAACTCTATCCGTCTTTTCGCTCCGAAGGGATCGACAATCTTGTTTGCTTTTCCTCATATCGTCTCTATTCCTGCTTCGCCATTCATCCAGGTCGAAAACACAGAAGCAATTCACTCCTCGATGACGCCAGTTAGCATGCTTCGACACGAGCTCGGCGTACAAGATTGCTGCAGAGCACGAAATGAACAAGACGGCTCCTACAGCTTCGGCTCGCTTTCTGTAGCCGATCGAAGCGGCAAAATAAAAAGAAAATGAATGGAGAAAAAACCTTAATTTTCGATGTGGCTTGTCTTCAGCCTCGGCGTCGCCATCGCCCTTGGAGAACGTCGGGAGGCAACGGCTGCATAAGCGAGGGGAGGCACACAATTTTCCACGCTCGACATGAGACCCTTGCGTCTTTGCTTTTTTACGGATGCAGGTCCCCTTCTTTTACCTGTAACTTTTTTTACTGTATTTATTATTGTTGTGCATTTTTCGGAACGGCGGAAGAGAGGAAGAGGAATTCCTGGCCCGCGGAAGTTGCTAAACGTACAGTAGATCCTGGATGAAGCGAGGTAGACCAAACTTCGACTTGATGTCGAGGCAGATCTCGCAGTGGATAGCTACTCATCAGGCGACTCTGTTGAAGAAGCGGATGATGCCCGAATCAGGTTGGAGGCTGCGGGGAGAAAGCCGCCCCTGTGTGTGAAACCAAGCATACTTCGCTTGGTTTTCGAGTCAGAGGCAGAGTAAGTGGCTGGCCATGACTTACTTGTCTTGGAGGGGTGCTGGGAAGACGGAGAAGTAGACATGAACGTAAGAGAGTGAGCTATCGCAGAGTAGAGAAGTGGCTCTAGCCGCTCAGATTCCGACTATGGAGGCAAGGTCAACTACATCCCTGCCCATCTCTTTCGAAGGTGAGACAGACAGAGCTAGCATGACAAGTGCGAAACCGATATTCATTGATGGCCAACACGAATACGGAACGATGCAGAGGTGTTCATGGACCCACGGTAGAAGCATACTTCCGTGCAGAAGCGACGCTCGCTTGGCTGCCTTCTATCGGTACACAATCATGTACATGGTACCGCCATCAGAAGATTGAAAAGATGACTGCAGCATACGTCTTAGCTGTTCGGCCTGCAGCACGTCCTCCGAAAATGATGCTAGCCAAACGCAAGAGCATTGAGTGAGTGGAGTGACGAATCCGGCTTCAAGACATTCTTGCAGCTCGGCACCACTACAATCAAGCTTACCCCGCAGCGGCTGACATATATCGAGAAACTAGGTGTGTCAACCTCGCCGTCACTTGAGCTCCTCACCTACCTCATTGTTGCGGCTGAGATCATGACACTAGGGTACAAAAAGGGCGATATATGAGGTGTCCGTTTGCGGAGAGACGCCTTCTGAAAGGCTGGTGATTGATTGTCTCGAGCTGTTTGAACAGCGATCCCCCGCTTCTTTTCCTTCTCCGCTGCCAGCTTTTAGAGGCTTGCTGAAGCCACAGACTTCCAACAAAGCAGCCTAGTGTGGTACTCGGACTCTTTGGAATGCCAACGGCGTCAACGGATCAAGAGGACCTGCAGACCGATGTTAGACAGCGTAACAAGGCGGGCTTTCTTTGACCTCAATTAGTTCCTCAAATTTCATACTTTTCTTTTCTTTTTGTTTGGTACGCGCCCGCGACCGGCAAGTTACCGTCCCGCATTTGCACAAACATGCTCTTCGACAACATCGGAGTACGGTGGCGACTGCAACAACCTTCTGACTACACCTTGTGACTGCACAGGACGCTCATACGTGACCGTGACAATCGCATGCCGAGACATGGACGTAGCAACAAACAAAAGACGCCTTAGTGTGTTTCCTGGAGGCGGAATCGTATCGGTGCTAATTGAGGCTGCTGCTGAGCGAAAGCTGCTCCAAGATGGGCTCAGACTACTGATCAGCGCCTGCTATCAAAATGGCAAGGGTGTCTCAACGATCAAAGCGGACCAGAGATCGAAAGCGGCTGTACCTTTGCACTGAAGTCTCAAACAACGATGCCGGTCAACTTTCTAACAGCGACACACACACAATGAAGGGCGTCCCTGGCCCGCCATACGGCTGTAATATGTAAGGTACCCATGACCTTGTTCCACGATTTGGTCGATCTTTGACGCCTCCCCCTCGTTAAGGGGAAAGCCGTTGAGGATGCTGCACTGCATTCGATCGGACGGGGACGAACAAGCAGGAACAAAATAGACTTTCGATACTGTTTGAGTCTGCCAGGGGCTGATCGGGCAGTTGCGGGACCTGATCCATCTAATAAAGGCGAGTCTGAACGGCCATGACTATGGGCACCGGTGACGGCAGTGGCAGAGTGGTACAAGGTTTGGAAAGCGCAAGCCTCTAAGCGAGGGGTATTGATGCAAGGGGACCTTTAAACTTGCCGCGGGAAAGAGAACAACACTACGCAGGTACAAGGAACACACAACTTGTTCCTCTTCCTTTCGTATCTTGTCCAAAGTACGATCCTTCAGCATGAAAGGTGACAACGGATCAAGGAGGCTTCTCCAGGCGCAACAAGCTCAGCGACGATCGGACTGGCTGAAATCAAAGTGCTCGCAAAGCTAGACTAAACCTCCGCAAACGGGCGAATACAGCAATCAAAGCAGGATCCACTACGTCGGGTGCATGTTTACGAGCTTACACCGCGGCGACAGAATCTCAATCAGTGGATGGACAAGGGATCTTGCAGGTCCGACGTTGCGTTGCGTTGCTTGCTTGCTGACTTATTGAAACAACTGCTGTGCCGCCAAGAATGAGCCGTGAGAAAAATGCGCCTTCATGAAATCGAAAGAAAAAAAAATGAAATCGGTTCAGCCCGAAAGTGGAAACTAGCAGAACGAAAGCAAGGAGCAGGGCAACGAGGAGAGCATGAATTCGGTCCCACGCCAATTTGACTTTCCTCTTTAGCTTGACTTAGCCTCGACTCGTGGGAAAGGTTGTGCCGACAGATCCTTACACAGGAACGGTCATGTCCGAGAGAACATCTCTCGTCCGCAACGGAACAATATCCATCTCCCGATCGATGGAGCAAGTGGTTTAAAATTGCCGATTGCAGACATGGCCCGATTCCGGGGGTTTTCCGCTTTCAACACAAAGGAGGGGCTGCGCGCGCTTTGACTTGTCGTTGACCTCAGCTCACTTCAACGTCAAGCGCCGGTAATTGAGCACGCGAGTCGTACCGGATGTCGATGCCACAACTCTCTCTCAATCACGCTTTGATCACCAATCCGCCTTCACTTTCTTCTTCTTCGTAACTCCCCCATCAAGCAGCATCGGCGACGATCCTGAAGAGCTTCAACCAGCGCTGCTCACGATGGCGCTCTTCAAGCAATATGACGACTTCTTACTCAACAACGCCTCGCAGATCACCGCAGTCGAAAGCTCTTTGCGATCCATCACATACTTCCTTCCAGGTCGATTCAAGGATGCTGAACTAGCAGGTGAAGCCATCTACGCTTCTCTGAATTTGCTTGGTCTCTACCACGACTCGATCCTCGCTCGTGCACTCGACAAGCAATACCCAAGCACAGCTGGCGCATCCACACAAGCAGTCACTACATCCGAAAAGCCAAGTTTGACACCCAAAGATGTCAGTGCCATCACTGGCATTACTCCTTCTGAGCATGCTAGATATACACAACACTTTGCACAGCACTCCAGGGGATACAACCGAGTAGCGAGGACGCTCGTGATAGTGGGCTATTTCGAGCTGCTAGCAGAGATGATTGCAAGACGGAAGCTAGGCAGGAGGAAAGCGTGGGATGTGGTGGCGGCGATTGAAGCCGTCAAAGTGGTGCTCAGGCTGAGTTTGGTGCAGATGACGGGATCAAGGATGGTCATCAATCCACCCATTCCGGAAAGAGAAGTGGACCCAGCAGCGTTAGAGAAGGAGAGGGCAAAGACAATGGGAAGCCTGGCCGAGAGGCTGGATGATGCGGCTGCAGCCGCATCCTCCCGTCTTCTTGGCTCATCAGCGGATCGAAGCGACAAGCCGCCCAAGGGCTTCTGGAAGGGCCCTCGCACAGGACTTCTGCGACCTACGTTAGCATCCCTTCGACCAGGATACGACGAGGACGAGGACGAAAAGCAAGATCCTCTCCCTGCTGCCAACGAGCCGGACCGTCAACCACCACACCTACGAGCCATGCGAATCAACGCAGCTGGCCATTCTGGTTCTGACACCGACGACACCCTCGTTGACTCCACTCGTCTCAACGGCTCCACAACCAGTCTCGCTCGCGCTCCCACCGCCGCCGCCACAGAGCGCAAAGACCCACCTTCACCCCCTATCGCGATGAAACCATGGTCAGAATCGCAGATCAACGACTACCTCCTGTCCCGTGTCTTGACGGTGAACGACGTTCGCAAGCCCTCCGATCTTGTGCGACCTCTCCGCAACCGCACCGGTCAACTCGCAGAAGCTCTCTGGATCCTCCGTCCGTTCATCTACGTACTTGCGCTGCGAAAGTGGGGTCGAACAGCCACCCTCCCCTTCGTCCTTTCTTTCGTTCTCGAGTACCTCGCCAAGGAGCTGCGCAACAAGTCGTTTGCACCGGCAAATCCAGCACCGAAGGGTTTGTTCGCTACCAACCCGCTTATGGCAGCAATGATGGGTCAAAACCCACTGACGTCTATCCTCACATCGGTGTTCATGGGTGGCAACCCAGCGGATAAGGCCAAGAGACCCATCTCGACAGTGGAGGAGACGGAGTGGGGAAAGAGAGGCAACTCCTTCTGGTGGTATTTACTTAGAGGTCCGCTGTGGTATGGATTCACAAGATCAAAGTTGCAAGGAATGGTGGAAAGAACACAAGGAAAGTTCTTGATTGGTGCTGTTGGTGGGATTTTGAGCGACTACTTGCCGTTGATCGATGAGTACTATTACTATTCGGCGACGTGAAATTGAAGCTGGTTAGTCAAAGCAATCATTATCCTGAACGCATTTGCTTCTTCTGTGTTGGACATTGTGTTTGTTGCGATGAAACGTTCTTGCTGAAGTACGAATCTGTGAACCTTTGGAGCCATTTTACGAACAAAGCTCCCCTTCTTTAGACCCTATTTGAGCCAAAGAACGTACAGTCTATGAAAGTCTGCAAAGGCATCGTCGCTTCTGACAGCAACACAAGGGCACGCATCCGCCGGTTTGAGATTCGTTTGCACGCCAACAGAGCTGCAATCTCGATCTACCTAGAAGCCACCTTGATGGTACACAATCCTCATACGAGATCCCTGGTTAGTATTGTGAGCTACTGTAGCATCAATTGCAATTGTGGATAAGAGACGATGCAAATAAACGACAAATAAGTGTCTTGGTGGGCTATCCATTGATATGCGATCAAACGAGATGATGATTCCAAGGCGTCATCCGACAACATGCATTGACTCGTGTATGATCATGCATTTTGCGTTGCCGATGATGCAGCCGGTGGTGAAGTACCGTTGGCATTTGCTTGCTCCTTCTTACGATTCCTGGCTTCAATAGCGCGATCAACCCAGCCGACCATATCGACACCATCCTCTCCCTTGGCGTCATCTTGCTTGAGGAAGTCGTGCTGCAACAGCTGCGCATATGTTGGCCTCCTTGAAGGAATCTTTTCGAGACACTTGGCCACAAAGTCGCGCGCGGTCTCCGAATATAGCTCCGACGGCAGCTCGGGCGGATCGCCATGCACAATAGCCTGAAGCTGGGCAAAGACGTTCGAATATGTCTCCGGCGGATAAGGGTAGGTACCAAGTGTAGTCTCGACCATGGAAAGACCAAGCGACCAGACATCGGAAGCGACTGTGTAAGTTCCGAGCATGTTCTGCGATTCGCCCTTGATACGTTCAGGAGCCATATAGGATTGACAGCCGATGTTGGTCTTTGCGAGCGACTTCTCCAGTTGACCGGATACACCGAAATCGCAAAGCTTGACTTGACCTTTGCGGTTGATGAGGACATTGGTGGGCTTGACATCACGGTGCATGATCTGCAGATGGTCCTTGAGGAAGCTGAGACCACGCACCATGCTGCCGGTGATCCTTGCGAGGACGTCTTCCGGAACGCTACCGCGGTCGCCGTAGAGCTTGTCGAGACTTCCAGCGTTCATGTACTCCATGCAGTAGTAGACGCATGACTCGATAAAGAAGGCGCCGTAGAATTCCACAATCTGGGGTGCTGTAGCTCGGTGCAAGATGTCGAGCTCCATGATAATGGCGTTGAGCTTGGATTCGTCCAGCTCCAACCGGATCTCCTTCATGGCCATCTCGACGTGGGTTTTGGTATGTTTGACTTTGCGAACAGTTCCGTAGTTTCCTTTTCCTAGCTCATCCATAAGTTCTAACTCGGCCATGTTGATCTTGAAAGACGTTCCGTTTCCGAACTCGACACCTGATGCATGGAGAACAGCTTTGCCGCTAAAGTTGAGTCGTCCTGAAGGATCAACGATCTTGGAGAAGTTGCTGAAGGGAGTCGACATGGCGCCGTTCTGACCTTGACCTTCGTCATTGGACTTTCCGGAGCCATTGCTGTCGGGGAGACGGCCCGGTGGAGGTGCTCTGCGGCCAGCGCCAGCACCCATTCCTGATCGTGGATCAGTGCCTGCATCCATACCGTCTCCAGCTCCAACGCCCATGTCACTGAGTTTGAGACCTGGTCGATTTCGCCTTGCACCCATGCCTGCACCAGCTGCTGCTCCCGGCGGCCCACCTGATGGAGACGCGACGCCCATTGCACCGGGAACGCCTCGACGAGCCGCAAGTCCGCCCATGCCGGTTCCGGGCAATGTGCCTGGACGACTGGAAGCTGAGACGAAAAGAGAAGCACTTGCGCTGCTGTCGATTCGCTGATCATGACCGAGAACACCGGGATTGGGGCTGCCTGACATTGTTGATCGATTTGCGTTGGCTGCAAGCTTAGCTTGCAAGCTGGGAGGGAGACGAGCACCCGCCATCTGTCGTGCACGTTCAGCCGCACCAACAGCTGTGTTGGCTGGCCTCGCCGCTGCTGATGGACCACCTGTTGCCGGCGAAGGTCGGAGCGAGGGTGAAGGAGCTGATGATGGTGAGGAACGAGAAGGAGGGCCACCCGTTGCACTCTGCGGTGCATCCTTGAGACTCATCTGAGCTGTGAGACGCTCCATCTCTCCTGAAGAGACAGAGTCGGTCATTGTGATGGCGCCAAAGAGTGGAGATGCGAGCTTCTTGTCCTTGCTGCTTGAGCGATGTCGAAACGATCGGAGAGCTGAGTCTGACAGAATCGATAAGGTCGAAAGCAAGTGAGGTGAGGCTTGAATAGGGGTGTCTCGTTACGTTGAGCGAGGGACAAGTTGCCGGAGATGACCGAAGTGCTAAGCTGGCTGGCTGGCCGATTGTATTCCAAATCGATGCTACTGCTGTGATGAAATGCGATGGTATTGCAGATCCTTGTTGATCCTATCGGTGCGATGAACGGTTTTGCTTTGGGTTGGAAGTTGGAAAGAATAAGTTACACGGTGGCTTGGTGATAATGTAGGATCAAAGAAAAGAGAGAGCAGGGGATGTGAAGGTACCTCTCCGACCTCAATATGGTGTGATGTTGACAGGGAGAGAAGGGTTGTGTGTGTGAGAGAGAGTGTGTGTGTGAGCGTGATGAATGCAGTTCAGCAAGAAAGCTCAGCCCATTCGCCAATTCAACTTTAGTCACATCGAACAAAGCAGCAGACTCACGATTACAGTACAGCTCTCCACAGCACATCGAGCAAATTCACTTTAACTTAGCGGCTGGCAGGCTTGAAGTTACACACGAAATGACCAACACACTTGGCCGAGAAAGTCGAAATTTGCCGTTCCAACACGGCACACAACAGCGATGGAACAGCCTAGAGATGCCTGCGTTGAAGAGCAAACGCAAAAAGGAAGGTACACATACAGTACTGTACAGTACAGTACAGTACTTACAGTAGCGTGGACACTGCCAAAAGCAGCTATCACTTCACCGTACACACCACACTGACGGCGAAGTCGGCAGACAGCATTTCAAATATTGCTGAAGCGACAGTCTGCAGCCGGTGCTGCTGACGTTTTGCACCCAGGGTACCGCTTTGCAAAGAAGAGATGTCGGAGTGAAATAGCCAGCAGCTCGTTTCGACGATAGAATGTCAGCATGGGTGAGCTTGATGGATCTTTCCGAGTTGAAACGCTGTCGGCAAATACTGCAGACTGTGAAGTTACTGTATTGTCATGCTGTGACCTGGATGTATCAGCAAAGCTGGCGCCGCACTTTGGAGCTGGTCAAACGAAAGCAAACAAGGGTAGAGGGACGATATCGCCGCCAAAGACCGAACTTGCGTCCCTATCTCCACTCGCTCGCTCACCATCTTGGTACCACCCCATGCTCTTCTTGCAACCTCGAGCCTTCTACATACTGGCATTACTTCGTCTTGCCTCGCACATTTGTGGAAGCTGCTACCGCTCGCTTTCTTGACACAAGACCATGAGCCTAACACCTCGATTGCACACAAGAATCATGTCCTACAGGGCAGGGAAAAGAAAAGATAGCATGCCTTTGGCCTCGGCTGACTCACGATTGCAGAGACGAGACCAAGACTCGATTCGCGGCGCTACACCCTTGGCATCTTTCCTTGGAAAGGACATTTTAGTGGCGATCGATCGGAAATCGCTCGCGGTCAGATTCAAGATCGGGGACCCACACAATATTTGAACGATCAGTATATAGTGTCCGGATCTTGATTTCAGTTTCACGATGGACGGTGAATCGCGATCTGGCTACAGTACAGTACCAACATGCACTTGGTCCGTGAAAGCACATCAGATATCGACATGCAAACCATATCAGATAGTTGGTGAGATGTACCTCCAAGATCAGTTTCTTCCGCTGCATTAGCCTGCTGTAGCGCTCAAAATATCATGATCGACGTCGACCATTCTGTCTGGTTCTGATCTGTTTCGGCTTTACTGATGCGACTTGTCCGGTTGTTTTTCCCGCAGCTTCACGGCTCAACATTTTCAGAGAAAGTCTCGGCGTGAATCCTCGGACCCGCAAATTGCTAAACGAAGGCATTTACACTTAGACAAGACGACAGCCGCTGCTGCCCCCATCTCCCTCGCAAATGTTAATCTTGCGCATGGTGAAGATCCTGTCACGAACTCAATTTTATACATGGGGAGTGGATCAATACTTGATTTCATTACTCGAGGATGTTGTTGTCGAACGACTGGACGACGAGAAGGACGAAAATGAAGTTCAGGGGACTCTGTTGCTCGCCAAGACGGAGACTTGACCTGGACCTGGATCCAAGCACAACTTCCAGCACACACTCCAGCGACGACAGACAGATCTGACAAGCAAGTCGATCAGAGGAGCCGCGATGTGTGGGGCGAGGCAGCTGCGGGTCCGCAGTGTAAGTGAAGCCGTCGTTTGTCTCTCGACCCCGCGCCTCTTTCAATTGCTGCTGCTGCTGCTGCCTTCACAGCAATTACCGGTAAGTCCCCAAAAGCCGACCCGAATTCTTCCTGCAATTTTCCTGCTTGTATCGCATCGCATCGCTTCGCTGCGCTGTTGCTGCTTGCGTCGCGTCTCTTCTTCCAGAGCTGTTCAACCCCAGAGGCCAAAGCGCTGTCGTCGGTCAAAGCGGCTCTCGCACGTGAATCTAAAGCTTGCTCGCTCGCTCGTCGCTGGCCATTGTCGTCTAAACTACTTGAAAGTCCAACACCAACAGATACGAGCTTCCTCTCTCTCTCCCCCACGCCATCCTTCTCAACTCCCCCCTTCATCCACCCTTTCCCATCTAAACGTCGAGTGTACTCACCGACAGACAGATCGTAAGTATGCCCTCGGCACACAGCCCCAAGCTTGGCTTCCATTCCTGCCGCCTCGCCTTTTGACCACATGTCAAAATTGTTGCACCGGTTGAAATGGCACGGCGTGAACGATGGCGTTCAATATGACCATTTTAGCTACTCGCAACAAAGCTGCGCTTGCTGCATCGCGGCGACCAATGAAACAGGCGAACTGATTCCTTCAATTTTGCCTTTTTCCTTCTGCTTCTTGCTGTAGATGCCTCGTCTCGTTTCCCAATCAACTCTGGCTGCATCGCTTCGATCCACCTCTACTCGATCGATCTCCACCTCCGCTCTTCCCCGAGCTACCGCTGTCGCTGCTCGTTCCGTCGGCCAGCTCGCCAACAAGTCCGTTCTCGCCAACCTTCCCCGTAGCACCGCCGCTTTCTCCACTTCCGTTCACATCATGGGTGGCCACGCCGGTGTCGGAAAGGGTGAGGACAATGTCCGTCCTCCCCCTGACCAGGTCCTCCAGGACATTGCCGACTACGTTCACAACTACAAGATTGACTCCAAGGTCGCCTACGACACTGCTCGTCTCTGCTTGCTCGACTCGTTGGGATGCGCCATGGAGGCTCTCCGCTTCCCTGCCGCTGCCAACGTCTGCGGTCCCGTTGTTCCCGGCACTGTTGTCCCCAACGGTGCCCGTGTCATCGGTACCAACTACGAGCTCGATCCCATCCGTGCCGCTTTCAACAACGGTGCCTTGATCCGATGGCTCGACTTCAACGACACCTGGCTCGCTGCCGAGTGGGGCCACCCTTCCGACAACATTGGCTCCATCCTCTCGGTTGCCGACTGGATCAGCCGTACCAACATTGCCAACGGCAAGAAGCCCTTGACCGTCGAGGACGTTCTCACCGCTGCTATTCAGGCTCACGAGATCCAGGGTTGCCTCGCCCTTGAGAACTCGTTCAACCGTGTTGGTCTTGACCACGTCGTTCTTGTCAAGGTCGCCTCGGCTGCCGTCGTTTCCAAGATGATCGGCAACACCCGTGACCAGACTGTCGACGTTGTCTCGCAGGCTTTCGTTGACGGCCAGTCGCTCCGTACCTACCGTCACGCTCCCAACGCTGGCTCGCGTAAGTCGTGGGCTGCCGGTGACGCCTGCTCGCGTGCCGTCAACCTCGCCCTCCTCGTTCAGAAGGGTGAGCAGGGTTACAACTCGGTGCTCACCGCCAAGACCTGGGGCTTCTACGACGTCCTCTTCAAGGGCAAGGAGTTCAAGTTCCAGCGCCCTTACGGTTCGTACGTCATGGAGAATGTCCTCTTCAAGCTCGTTCCCGCCGAGTTCCACTCGCAAACCGCCATTGAAGGTGCCATCATTCTTCACGGCAGGATGCAGAAGAACGGCAAGACCTCGGACGACATCAAGTCGGTCACCATCAAGACTCAGGAGGCTGCTGTGCGTATCATCTCCAAGTCCGGCAAGCTCAACAACTACGCCGACCGTGACCACTCGCTCCAGTACATCACTGCCATGGGTCTCATCAATGGTAAGCTCGACCCCGAGGACTACTCGGACGAGGTTGCCAAGAACCCCAAGATCGACGAGCTTCGTGCCAAGATGTCGGTCGAGGAGGAGCCCCGCTACACCACCGAGTACCTTGACCCTGAGCTCCGATCCATCGGCAACAGCGTCGAAGTCACCTTCAACGATGGCACCACCGACTCGATCGCGCTCGACTACCCCGTCGGTCACGCCCGTCGTCGTGACGAGGCCAAGCCTTTGATCAAGTCCAAGCTTCAGAAGCACCTCAAGGGCTTCTTCCCCGAGGCTCGCCAGTCCGAGATTGTCGCCCTTCTCGAGGACCACGAGAAGCTCACCAAGCTTCCTGCCAACGAGTTCGTTGACCTCTGGGTCCGCGACCAGTAAGCGATTGTCCGCTGTCTCAGTAGCGGAACCAACGCAATAAAGTGGGACGCTTTCAGCCCACCTCGCAGACAAGACTTAAGACTTTAGAAATGTAATTGATCCTTGCTCCGTCATCACATGGTGGACTCGCCCGTGTGATGTGCTGTGCTGCATGAGTGCCATTTGAAGTATCGTCAAAGACTGTGTGAAAAGATGGTGTTCGTGTGTGTCAAGGGCTTCAGGATACAACACAATGTCAAAGATGCTGAGATGTAGAAGCATGACTTGCTCTGACTTCTGGCACAGTGGAATTTCAACGCACGCGCCAAGCTCAGATTATGGCGACATCAGAATTGGCAGATCGGAAGAGAGTCGACGAATCAGGATCAAGCCTCGGCCCTTTGAAGATAAAGCATCGTGACCTTCTTGCATTGCCGTTGTGATGGTCGTGCATACTAGACATGACTCAGAGAGGAGCTTGACAGTTAGCTCTTTTGGATCGGGTGTGACATGCGGTGAGCAGGACAGACGCAAAGAACTTGCTTTCTCCGCGTGAAATGCCGAGGTAGAAAGATAATCTGAGCGCGATTTCTCCGCGCGATTGCCTTAAGGTTGAGAAGAACTCAAACGACACTTTGCACCAGCGAGAAGAACTTTTCTAGCATCGACAACTTTCTTACTTCCTTCAGACTATCACCTCGCTATCTGCTTGTCAGGAGCACACTAATAGACGTCTCCCACCAAGCACAATCGTACAGCTATGGCTGCATCACTCTCGAGATCTTTGATCGGCATCGCCCGCTCCTCGGTACGAACCATGCACAGCTCTTCTGCCACCGCTGCTTCCAACCTTTCTCCCGTCGCAGCTGCTCACATGCGTCCCGTCAACGGCTTCGTCGGCGCTGTCGGCAACACACCGCTCGTTCGTCTCAACAAGATCAGCGATGCCACCGGATGTGAGGTGCTCGGTAAGGCCGAGTTCATGGAACCAGGAGGAAGTGTCAAGGATCGCGCCGCCCTCTACGTCGTCAAGGATGCCGAGGAGCGTGGCCTCATCAAGCCAGGAGGTACTGTTGTCGAAGGTACCGCCGGTAACACTGGTATCGGTCTTGCCCATGTTTGCCGTTCCAAGGGCTACAAGTGTGTCATCTACATGCCCAACACCCAGTCACAGGAGAAGATCGACCTGTTGCGTATACTCGGCGCTGAAGTCTACCCTGTTCCAGCCGTCGCCTTCGACAACCCAGAAAACTACAACCACCAGGCGAAGCGACATGCTGATCGACTCGACAATGCTGTCTGGACAAATCAATTCGACAACACTGCCAACCGACGTGCCCACATCGAGACCACTGGCCCTGAGATCTGGGATCAGACCGACGGCAAGGTTGATGGTTTCATCTGCGCAACTGGTACCGGAGGTACCCTTGCCGGTATCACGAGCTACCTCAAGGAAAAGAGCAACGGCAAAGTTCAGTGCTGGCTCGCTGATCCTCCCGGCTCCGTCCTCCACTCGTACATTCAAACTAAGGGCAAGCTCATGGATCGCCAAGGAGGTTCCATCACTGAGGGTATTGGTCAGGGACGAGTGACTGACAACCTCAAGCCTGATATTGAGAAACTCGACAGCTCGGTCCACATTCCTGACGAGGAGAGCATCGAGATGGTGTACGAACTTTTGCACTCGGAAGGTATCTACGTCGGTGCCTCTTCCGCGCTCAACGTTGTCGCCGCCAAGAAGATGGCTGAGCAGCTGGGTCCCAACAAGACTATCGTTACTATCCTCTGCGACGGTGCTTACAGGTACCAGGCGAGACTCTTCTCGCGCAAGTGGCTCGAGTCCAAGGGTCTCGACAAGGCCATCCCTGAGCATTTGCAAAAGTACATTGTGCTGCCATGAGCACGCAGCATCTCAAAAGTGTAATTCAGTACTTAGTGTATTGGACTGCTTCACAAAATGGTAACGTAATCAACAGAATGCATCGCATCGCTCAGACGGAATTCACTCGCACTTTGACTGTGATTTGACTGATAATATAAGTGTGCTATCGATGAGTGTGACGTCGACTATGATACAGTTATAATACACAAAAGCAAAAGAATCAGACGGGAGCATGCAGGTGACTACGGACATGGCAAGAGAGCAGAAGTTCATCAAGTGAAGGTGAGAAGGTATTGTCTATTGAGAGAGTGTGGCAGCCAGATGGTGGACTTGGTCGAGCGAGCCAGTGCCCAGTCCTTGTCGCTCTGAGTCGTTCGAGGCATTCTCAGCAGTAGGGATGACGAGGTCAGGAAGACCTCGCTGGCGTCGCCACCAGTTGGTCCTGCGGACTACCGAGTCGTCGAACAGGCCCCACCATTTAGTCAAGATGCGCTCGCTCAACTCCCATGCTTCTGGGTCCAAAATGTCATCACCGTAGACATGGAACGAAGCAAGGGACTCGTCCGAAGACAAGACGGAGAGCAGAAGGTCTAGAGCCAGTTCCTGCTCGCAGATTGATGACGTGAGCGACTGCTTGAGAAGACGCGAACGAACAGCAGGCCAAGGGAGGCAGGCATCTATGAATGCTCGGTGAGGGTACAATAGCTGCTCGGTGGTTGGCAGCATGTTGGATGGCACCTTGTCCCAGTCGATGGCAGCGTCAAAGACAAGGCCCTTGCTGGTTTCGTCCTCGTTTGTGAGCTTTCCATTGAGTTGAAGTCGAGCAAGGAGCGAAGGCAAGCCTTCACCGTCTCGGTCAAGACCAAAGCGAATGCTGATGAGCTCGATGACGCGTGCGAATGGCGTCGACGCGATGGCGACAGATTGTGTTGATGCGGCGGTCGGAGCGCGTGCAGCGTAGTCGGCAATGGCCTTCTCCACGCACGAATCTGCCGACGAATCCACTTCAGCTGTGAAGTGAGCAGGTGCATAGGACTGAGAAGACGACGTCGAGGTCGAAGAGGGACCGAGGGATGGCGACAACTCCGGCCCCTCGGTGCCGCTGGTAGAGCAAGAAGAAGGTCGAGATGGGATACGCAACAAATGTTCGAAAGACTGATCCTGAGAGCCGTGGGGAGCAAAGAGCATTGCGTTGGACAGCAAAGATGGGCTTGGAAGGGGCTGGCTCATCAGGAAGGGGTCTGAGTGCATCCCGAGCATCTTCAGTTCAACGTTGCGGTGAAGCGTCGAGGATGAAGAAGCGAGCTTCGAGTAGGTGAGAGGCTCTGCTGAAGGAAAGGTGGGAACGGGCTGAGGATAGACGGGGTCAAATGGGGCAAAGCCCTGAGGACCAAATTGAGTGGGGGGTGGTGGCATGTAGAACGAGGAATCAGCCATAGTCAAGTCAGGCTTCGATACGTGCCCAGCCAAGGCAGGCTGGCTCAAGTATGGAAGGCTCGACGGTGGCATGGCGCCGTGATTGAATGTTGGCATGGTTGGCGTGTTGAGTTCTGTGCTTGACGAGGTGGGGCTCGAGACTTGTGACGACAGAGAGACGGAAAAGGAAGACGAGTCGGATGATGCCGAACGGATCCTTGGTTGAGTGACGCGGGGTGGGGCAGCGGCTGCCAAGTCGAGATGCGCTGGGAAGACTGGAAGTGCTGTTGTTGCTGACAGGAACGAGACCGAAGAGCTCGAAGCAGCGGATCGAGACATTCGAGCTTTTTCCCTGAATCGCCTCTGTGCCAGCTTGTTCTGAGCACGGCGGCGGTCCAGCAGCTGCTGAGGGGTGAGGCCGGCAGTGGCACTCGATCGCATGGTGAGGTGAGTGTGGTGGCGGGAGACCGTGGGGTTCTGAGTGGGACCAATGTTGTAGAGAGCAAAGTATGTCGGCTGGACAGGGCGTCCCAGCCAGGGCAACACAAGGGAGAGGACTGAGGGAAGGGGCTGGATAGCGATGAGTGCACGTTGTTGGGGAAGCGGCAAGGTGGACGCTCAGAGTCCGATCCGAAAAGTGGTCCGTTATATGTATTCAGGGACAGGAGACAGCACCGACACAAGAAACATGAACTCCGCCGGCAGCAAGGCAGTGTCGGAAGGAGATGCTGAAGCACTCATCCCAGTTGCCGGGAAGGAGAGGATCAGCGGGAGAACCACGGAATCGTGCGCAGTGGAACATGCCAACAATTCGCCGCGATCTCATCAGAAGGGCACAGGTAGGATTGCATCAGACCGTCGATGTACGCGGAACAGAACACAGGCAAACGAAGCAAGACGGTCTAGTTTGATACGGTACCGTTGAATGCACGAATGGATGCAAGATGAGGTTGGTGGGTGAACTTGGAGACAAGATGCGGTCAGAGGGCACCTTGACGGAGCAGACCTTTACTTTCGACATCGGAATCCATGCGTCGGGCAGACAGAAGCCCCGGAAGTTGACTTCCAGATGATTCTTTAGCCGTTCGGATCGTCAACGAGGGCAGAAGAGCCGTGGTCGAATTGGCCGACCAAGGCTCACATTTCCGGAACGGTCTCAAGGCTGCATGATTGGGAGGTGTAGGCGAGCGAGAAGGGGGCACGAGGTGTCGTCTGCGCGATGCGAGGGTACAGTAGAACGGAGACATCGGTGAGGCGCGAAACACAGGCAGACAAAAGGCAGGATGAGACGAAAGGAAGGCGAGGCCGCGGGTGCAGAGGCGAGATGACAGCCGGGTATGCAGACAAGGACAGAAGGAAAAGATGGCAGATGGACTGTGTGACTGTGTGACGAAATTGATGGCATCACAACAAAACGAGAGTAGGAACAACAAGCTGTGAGATGATGATGATGATGGCATGCGTCAAACAACAATTTGGTCGGAAACGTTGGAGCTTCGGCGCGTGGAAGCTAGGCGAGAGGATACAGTAGACGGGCAGTGGAAAGAGAGGGCAGCGTTTACAGGGACCAAGGGAGAAGGTAGGGTCACTCCATCCGTCAGAGTTAGACGAGGGAAGGTCCCTCTTCTCGCTTGCTCGCAATGCGACCTGCCACGAGGCATTTGCCGAGCTTTTATCCCCGGCATCACCTTGAACTTTTGTGTCTAAGTATTGCTTCTGCCTTACGGCGCCCGTATTTGCCGTTACTTCCCACGTCCGCCGTGTTGCTCATCCGTAGAGTCCACGGAGTCACTCTTAATGTTATCCCGTTATCTGGTTGGCCGACGGAAAGCTCACTCAACATCACGACGCTGTGTGAGACAGGAATGGTACGCCCTCGGCATCGGCTTCGGCCCTTACTTGATTGACTTGCGGAGACATCATTGTGAACCAAGTTGACAAGGCACACGATATGTATGCGTGAACACACTCCCTGGAGACCGACCATTTCCAGATGAAGAGCTTGCTCCAGACATCCTTGTACATTGCATGGTTGTATGCTTGATAGAGAGGAGGTTCGATCGTCTCAGTGATAGGAAAGACAGTGAGGCCATCACGTCGAAGTCGATCGATCTTGGCCTGGCTGACGTTGGGTGTTGTGATCACGATCAGAGGTGCACCAAGCCTGTTCTTTGTGACTGGGTCGTGAAGAAGTTGGTAGCCGAGCAACCGGGTTGCTACAAAGCAGTTGTCGTCATAGATGCTAGCTTCGTGAGCGTGCTTGTCGTCAGAGATAGAGAGAAGCGTGGCGAATGCAACCTTGAGACCACCAGGCTCGTTCGTAGACTGCTCCTTGGTGGCTGTGTTGGTCCTTGCTGTGGCCGTCTTTGTGGAGAAGACCTGCACAAAGAGTCCAATCACGCCTGCGCTAACAAGCAATAAAGGAACGAACATGATGACAAGTCGAAGCCAGCTCCTTGCGGGCTGGGATGGAGCGCAGCTGGGGCTGCATTGCAAATTCGCTTGAGTCCAATGATTGTCTGCCAGCCTCTTCCATGCTGAGGCAGTCAAGCGACTCTTTACCGATATCATCTTCATTGTCATGATCCACAGGTCGGTACTGAGTGGGTTTCTCCGACATGACTGCTAGCAGAGGAGGTGCCGGTCTGTACGGTGTCAAGTTGTCGAAGTGGTGGTTGTCGAGGAAGAGAACGGAAAGTTAATCGCTGAGATCTTGAAGCGAAGCTATAGCAGCGGTCTTCTGGCAGACCGACGTTGAGGCGTTGAAAGCTGTCCTCGAGAATAGTATCCGCATTCTGTAGGCTCGTGCCGTATCGGTCAACAGTTCACTGAGTTCGGGACCAAGATCGGTTGACTAAAAGGCTTGACGACTGGCCACGGTGCAAATCGGTTCATGGGGGCGCGGCGGATGAACAAGTCGCCCCTCATGTCAGCCCCAAAACTTCGGGTTGAAGCCAAGACCGGGGCTCGCTTCCACCTTGTGCCGACCGATCAGGCGGTGTCGAAATCTGAACGCAGTCTACAGGAGATGGAAGACTAGCTGCTTCTTGCAAGTTGAAGTCAAAGGTGGTCAAATGGATTCGAAGACAAGTTGTCAAAAAATGAGGGGAAAGACAATCGCCGATAAATTTTTTAAAAAAAGCCCGATTTCCATTCAGACTTCGCTTTTTTTTTTTTTTTTTTTTTTTTTTTTGAATCGCATGTGTGACAAGGGGCGTCTGTGCGTCGCTCGCTTTCCTTTCACCACCATGAGCAACACTTTCATAACCATCTCAACAATTGCGGTCGTCTACATCTTCAGCACATGATCGCGTCGCGATCCGACTCTTAGCAGCATGGAGATCAGTAGCAGCAGCAGCACCCCACCCTATTCGTCTTTGTACGTGACTCTGCGGGATCAAATTGTAGCCAAGCTCAAGAAAGCCACCTATGTCACCGACTGGGTCCAGGAGACCTTAACCAAGGACCACGAGGACCGATTGAGATCTGCGCGAGATCTTCTGTCGCGTTGTAGAGACTGGCGGGATGATCTCAACAAACACAGTCAGAAGCATCCTGATCTACGTGCTGTTTGGCTGGCCGCAGCCGCGACCACTACCAGCGCTTCCAACGATGCACCAACGCTCGCCCGACATATTTGGAAGCCCGAGGGCTCGCTGGTTGACTCTATTGACGAACAGAGCTGGATAGAAGCTATCGATCAGCGTTGCGCCGAGTCTTCGGACTTGCAAGCTGCGGCTGCCAGAGTGGCTACAAACAACGCCGCGACCTTGAGCGAGCATGCCGACTTGCTCTTGCGACTCTGGCCACTTGCCTTTCCAGCTGCCAGCACATCCTCAAATGTGACGCCTTTCATGGATCATCCAGATGATATGGTGCGCTCCGATTTCTCACTCCCCCTGTACGGCAGCGTTGTGTCGTGGTTGCAGAAATATATTTGCAATGCAAATGACTACCATCGCAACCATCCTTCCACCATCTATTCAAAAGCGTTTCCCATCCTTCAATCTTCGGGAACAGGCAAAACAAAGCTGGCAGTCCAGCTTTCAGCCGAACAGGCTGGCTTCTTGGTGTGCACGCGGTCAAACACGAGCAGGGGCAAAACCTCTTTCCCACCCAACGACGAATTGGTTTACAACTTTCTCTCAAAGGTTGAGGCTTCCAACAACCACACATACGCAAGCCACAAGCGCGTCGCCTGTTGGCTTGGCGCCTACTTTGGTATACTTGCATATGCGCTCGAGAAACGAATGGTTTTGAGCGGCTGCTTCGGCGAGTTTGCTCCCGGTGCTAAACCTCAAAGGCCTCATGCCTCGGACCTGGATTTGCCGTCGCACAACTCCGAGACCTTGATCAGACCTGAGAGATGCACCCACCTTCATCCCGAAGTCTGTTGGAAGACTGTTGTGTATCAGCTTGCTAAAGCCATCCACGACGGCCCCGACTTCATCGAAAAGTATAGCTTCGACATCCCTGATCCGCCTCAATGCCCTTGGTCCAGGCTTTCTCACGCTTCTCCCACAGCTGCCGACACCTCGTTTGTTGAGAATCGCACCACAGACACGAGTGCGGGACCTGCTCGGGTACCATCTGGTCCTTCCATTCCCGCTGACACCAACCAGCCGCAAAGTGCGGGCACGAGACGATCCGAAGTTGAGCCAACACGTTTCCGCACGCATCTGCTCAAGTCTATCGACGATCTAGCTCAGCAGCTTCTGAAACGCAGCGACCCAACTCCAAAAGCGCCCGCTCCGGAGGAACCGAGCCTGACGAAAGAGGCTCTCGCCAAGCACGCCGCCGATTTCTATATGAGACCTTTCCTCAAACGTCTCGAGAGTCTTCTCCCAGAACAGCTGGTCAGGTCGCATTTCTTCTTCCTTGTCGTAGACGAGATCATGCCTTTGTCGCCAATCTTGCCCATCTTGCGAAGGTTGTGGCGGGAAGCTGAGCCTCAATCAACGTGGCTTATGTTTATCGACACTGACTCGAAAATCGCTCCCTTGGCCGGTGTGCAGGTCCGCCTCAACTCGGCACGGTTGGGGTTGTCCGAGAACCTGCTGGTGATACCGCCCTTTATCGATCTCGGCTTCGATGCCGTCATACAGCACAAATCTGATGCGCTAAATGCCGAGCTTCGCCAGGGCCGTCTCACCTTTTCCAGGCTTATGTCCACTTTGGGCTACTTTGGTCGCCCTCTGTGGAACACCAATCTCTACCGCTCTGTCGATGCGTCAAAGCGTCCTCATTTGGAGAATATTCTGATGAAGCTGCTGATCCACCAGCAATGGCCGAACATGTGGCCGACATCCACCAACGTCGCGAGCTTCACCGACCCCAACAGCACGGCTTTCCAGAGCATCATGGCAATTGCCGGCCAACGGTTGCCACTCCACTTTGTTGGGCACTCGGGGGTCAACCTTGTTCAAAGCACCTCTACAGCTGAATCAGCTGACGCTTTCGCTACGGCCACTCTTCAAACCAAGTCCATCGCTTTTCTTCAGGAGCTAGCATCCAAACATCTCCGCGTTATCAGCAAGGTGCACGATAATGTCAATTTCTTCATCACTTCAACCGTATCAGAACCTGCGCTGTCGCTTGCTGTAGCGTCACTCCTCCGGGGCAGAACTTCTTCGGCCGAAGACGATTGCGTAGCCAGGTGGTCAACGATCGTTGAGGTGCTCTGCCATGCCCACCGTGCAGTCGGGCTTATGCTTGGTGAAGAGGGCGAAGAAGGTGTGCGTCTGTTACTGAGCTTCGCCGCCGACCTAGTCGCATCAAGTCGTGTCAAAAAGGAAATCAGTCTTTGGGACAGTTCAACCACAAGCTTCACCGATACAGAACGGGCTACCCGCCTCTTCGCCGCCCATTCCGATCCCATTTGCCTGAGGGACTGGCTAAAAGCGCTGTTTGGCGCGGAGAATCTTGACCCCTGGCTGCTCGAGTGGGCTCGGCAGTATCACCTCAACTTCACCCATTTCATGAGGCTGGGCACTTACGTGTATTCTGATCCAATGCGAAAGCGAAAGCGGCTCGACTGGCTGGCCCTAGCCGAGCACTGGTGGCGCCAAGTTGCTGTATATGGCCAACCAAACCAACCGGGTTGGGACCTAGTCGTTCCTATATACCGCTCTGATCATCAACCTGATGGTGTCGATCTGTTCAAGCCCGAAAACGTCTCTTATGTTGCGATCCAAGTCAAGAACCGCAAGAGTGACGTTACGGCGAGTCGGTTCTTTGGTCCATCTCTGAGACAGGATGACTCATATGATCTCAGCTTGTTCCACCACGGATGTTTGGAAATCTTTATTGACCTTCGATCACCGGTTGTGCTACCGCACAGGTTCGAGAAGCTCAAACCGGATCCTCGCAAGGAAGAGCTTGACAAACCTCCCTGCACCCGGTACCACCTGACTATATCTGGTCTCGGCTTCAAGGTCTTTCCGCCGATCGAGCGCCTCACCAACAAGGCTCAGGCTCTCCTTCCGCTCTTGTTAGGACACACGGAGAACGAGATGGTCGCAAATGCAGAACGATTACAGCTGTCCAAGCAACTTCTCAGTGGCTTGCACGACATCGAGCTTTCAAAAAGTATTCTAGACGGTCACGGGCCGGCCTACTTTTGGAATCCCGGCCAGAGGCAAGCACAACAACGTTCCGCCACCAGGTTTGACTGGCAGAAAGCAAAAACAGACCAAGGGGCAACAGCTGATGACCAGGACGTGTCGATGGCGGAACGGCAAGAGAATCTTGTGCGCACAGCGCCAACGAAACGCAAATCCTCGAGTCGGGTCGGATCAGAGTAGCACTTGCGCTTGGATGTGAAACAATACAACAAATCAGCAATCAATTGCGTACATATGTACAAGTGTGGCTATGAGAGAATGAGCAAGGATGTGTGT
>CAKMXY010000045.1:0-43161 GCA_928865425.1 Ustilago cynodontis | reverse complement strand
TCACTATCAGCATCAGCATCAGCATCAGCATCAAACGTTGAACATTCATGAAGGTCGACAAGCCATGCCGTGTACGGCAGGCTGCCAGAGAACTGTTCAAAAACAGTTATAATGTGGCAAGCTTTGTATTGCTCATCACCGATGCAAAACCACAAGTTGGAGCGGCAATGGTCCTTGTCGATAAGGCCACGGCGGCGCTCGAGAGAGCCCAAAAATTGCAACCAGGATCACGCCTCGGCATCACCCCTCGGCATCATCCTCGGCATCACCCTCCCCACCGTGCCCGTCTCAACTCATCTGGCGTGGTGGACAAGACCAAGAAACCGCCCCGGTCTGTACGGCTCAACAACTTATTGAACGAATCCAAGCAGCGCGACCCGATCTCCACCCACTTCTACAAGCGAAGGCGCACGACATGTCCGATGATGACGACAACGATGGCCCAGCGTCGCCAGAGTACACGCTGCCACCAACTAACAAGCTCGAGGCCGGCTTGCGCCTGATCACTCATGTTTCAACAGGCTCCACTCGATACTTTGGTTGAGCCCTCCAAATCCTCAATGTCTCACGACCAGGTAAAGGACGATTTCAAGAGCGCCTTTCGTGGATCTGCTCTCACCAACTTGACCGAGTTCGTTCTTCGGCTCAATCAGCATATCAATAAAGCCAACAACAGCGACAAAGTGTACGCAAAGACGTTTCCCATCCTTCAGTCTTCAGGCACGGGCAAAACAAAGCTCGCCGTACAGCTTTCCTCCACCCAAGCTGGCATGCTCGTATGCACCCGCACCAAGCCTCGGCCTAACAGCCAACCAACCCGTTTCCACCCTACGATCAAGACGTACATCTCTTCTTTGAGGCTACTCTAACAGCGAAACCACCCAGATCCGCCACCAGCGCCTCGCAGCCTGGATCGGCAGTTACTTTGCACAGTTGCCGACCACCTTGGCCAACTCAAGCGCAACAGCGGATGCTTCAGCGAAGCCGGCGAACCCCTTCATCCATCAGACGTACGACTCTGCTGGCAAGCTGTCGTATACCTGCTAGCACGTCAAATCCATGGCGGCTCCGACTTTATCCAGGGATACTTTGGAGATGATGTCGACCATTCGCACGTTTGCAAGCACAATCTTCCTCTCTGGGTCATCACCCAAGCACGAAATTGCCCGAAACAGCTCTGAGGCTGGTGATGTTGAGTCTGCCGTCTTCACAGTCCTCTTTGCAATCTGGCGATTCTCGCACACAACAACTTCCTGTGGCGACACAGTTTCGAACCACGATGCTGGCCGACATCGCCAAACAAGCAGCCGAGCGTCTCGATCCTCCGAAGAACCAGAGCCATCCAGTCGGATGATGACGAGGGCAATCAGCTTGCGATGGCTCGTATCAAAACAATCCGCCTGCATGGGAAGCCGCTGCCGCCGCCAAGTACATCAAAAGCATCTCGATCGACTCGAAGCTCTTTCTACCCGTGGACCTCGCGAGTTCCCATTTCTTCTTTCTTGCTGTGGACGAGGTGCTTCCTATTGCTCCTTTGCTCCCTTATCTCCGTCGTCTTTGGAGAGAAAGCAAGCCCAAATCCACCTGGCTCATGCTGATTGATACTAACTCTAATATTGCCCAATTGGCCGGGAGCGAGGTCGTCGATGGATCGTTGCGGCTCGGTGACGAGGAAGGAAGGGTCGTAGTTCCTGCCTTTCCCTACCTTGACTTTGATGTGCACTTTGTGCACAAATTGCAACACGACACCCAACGCGGCAACCATCAGGACGCACTGACCAAGCAACTCGCAGCACAAAAGTTGACCTTCAAAGACCTCGTACGCATTCTCCGATACTTTGGCAGGCCCTTGTGGAACACGGTCTCACGATCTTCCTTGGTCACAGAGTCGTCGCCCCATAGCACGAACAAGCTGGTTGCACCGCATTTCGAAACATACTGCCAGTTGTTTCGCCGCGTGGCGCCTTCTGACTACTGGCCCAAGGCTGATCAGGACTGGCAAACGCGGCGAAATGAATTGCTGGCAGCTGCCAGTCAGCGTCTTCCTCTCGATTTCATTGGCCACAAAGGTGCTCGTTTTGACACTGGCAGCACAGACAAGCCCAGCGGTTTACCCAAGGATGTAAAATTCGATTCCTTGCTTGCTGCACACAGCGTCGAGACAAACAAGAGTCGAGAGTTCTTACAAGAGCAGGTGACAAATCACCTCCGTGTCATATGCGAGGTCGATGGTACAAACTCGTACGTGACAAGCACGCCTTCTGAGCCTGCACTTTCGCTCGCTGTGGCCACCCTGTTTCGCGGTAACACTCCAACGGCGCGAGACGATTGCGAGCAACGATGGTCGGAGGTGGTCACCGAGCTCTCGCCGCTTACCGCAGCGTTGGCTTGCTTCTCGGCGAGGAAGGCGAGAATGCGTACGTCTCATTTGCGCCATGGCCGCTAAGCGGGTTCAAGACGCTGCCGTCGCCGAGCATTTGTTGGTCGAAAGAAGTCTCGAACTTTACGAGGCTCAGTGCAATCCTATCTCACTCAAAGCGTGGCTGCTGGTCTTGTTCGGTGACAATCTCGACGTTGACCTACGCACTGATGTGCCGGAAGAAAAGGACGACCGTGAAGCGATCAAGGCGCTGCTTGACTGGGCGTCCGGATGCTATCTCAACTTTACTCACTATCTCAGGCTCGATGCCCAGATCCCGCCCGGCAAATTGGATCCTTACTGCGTGGTCGAGTATTGGCTTCGTCAAGCCGCCGTCTGCGGCATCAGCAATCAAAACGATTGGGACATCTTGATACCCATCTACCGTTCACCTGATCATGCGCCACTCTTGTCGGACAGTTTCAATCCGGCTCAGCTCTCGTATGTGGCAATCCAAGTCAAAAACCGCCACACGCCTGTCACAGCCAATGATCGATTCGGCCCATGCTTCTTCCATCATGACGAGATAAAGGACGAAGAGGACTCGGATGCGCCGGAGGAGATGGACGACGAGATGGGCGACAGAATGGGCGACGAAATGGGCGACGAAATGGGCGACGAGATGGACCAAGGGGGAGGATGTCAAGAACCAGATGATTGAGGACGTGGACACGCACACGGATATGAGGACGAGAAGGAGGAGCGGAACGCATACGCCGCATCTGGAAACGACTATGCCTTGTCTGCTCAACACGTGCCTTGAGATATTCATCGACCTCCGTGCGGCAAACACTTTCGCAGCCAGACGTTTTACTGGGCCGAGACGCTGAAGAAGAAGAAGTGGAGGACGAGGAGGAGGGAAGCGAAGGCGCCGAGGGTGGCAAGCAAGCGGATGTTGCATCGATCGCAGGTTCCGACAAAAGGTCTCTGCGACCTAGTGATTGCTTCAATCTGGTAGTTGGCGGCTCGGGTCAAGCAGTTCTTCCGGTACTCGGACGTCTGAAACCGGCGGCACGCAAGTACTTGAATCTTCTTTTCGACTTGGATGACTCTGAGCTTGGACAGGAAAACAGGAAGTTGACCAAAATTGGAACCGGCTCCGCAGCATGTCAAGAGACAACTGTATCTTGAAAGGCAACGCCCAGCTCATCTGTATCGGTCAAAGCCATATCCGAAGAAACTGCGAGGAAAGACAAGTGTTCCATGTGCCAGGCGAACTTCCTTGACCCAGGCTGACTCTGCAAAGAGGGCTACCGTATGGCCTGGCTTCGCTTCAACCTCCCATAGTCGTTCTCAAGATACCAAAAAAGGGTGAAACGTTATCATCATTATACTCCATTTTTCAGTCATGTTTGACAACGATAATGAGAATGACAACCTATTCGGTTATATGTGCGTGATGTTCAACAACATGCTGACTGATCAACTACACCGCCAGTGTTGTTTGACAACGGAGCATCTGTTGTTTGACAACACCTCACTTGTTCATTAATCTCAATGTATGCTCACAATCATTGTCCAAAGCAATGAAACAGGATCCAGACCGTGCAAGTGTGCTACAGCAATACATGAGGAAGTGAGCTGTTAGAGCCCGGGCAGCAGAGTACCAACAGTGTGCTGACAGGCCCTCCAGCATAGCATTGTCGGTTGCCCAACAATCAAGCAGTTGCTCGATTGGGAGGGCCGACCCTAGCCCTAGGCGGTTAAGAACAGCGAAACGCAGTACTACAGCTCTGACCCGTATGAAAAGCTCCGCGGACCCAAGCTCATCACGGCCGACTCACCTGCGATCACTGAGAGGGGTGTGCTTTGTCTTTCTTTGAACTGGGCATGGAAGCTATGCTCCAGCATAGCGAGAGTCCTCACAGGATGGCCAAGGTAGAGAGATGGAAGCCATCCAAGGATGAGGGACAGGGCTCTGAACTTAATGCGCTCGAGCTGGAAGCGATGACGCGATGACGTCGAAATGGGAGCTGAAGAACGAGCCTCAGCTCTTCCATCCAAGAAACACCTGGCAACAACCTGGTCTGAAGCAACCAGTGGCAGTGGCACTGTTATCAGACATCAAGACGACGTCCCTGATGATGGCCAGACAGCAGCTCTAAAGCCTGATCAAAGCACTGCTTGTTGCCATGAGCAAGCTTCGAAGCAAGTGTCTGAGCCGACTGCGTGTCAGAAAGGCTTCCTCACCATCAAGGTCAGAGGCGTAGCCCGCAAAGACACCTATCCGGGTCTGACATGCTTCGGGCTTCGCAGCATCGTGGCAAACATGGTTACCGCATACCTTTCTAAAGAGAAGAAGCCATTCTTCGAGCGAGACAACTATATCATTATGCCTCTCGACATCCGCAAACCTCATGTCGCCGGTCGCGTCATTGAAGGGATGTCCTCTTCGCCTCCTGATCTGGACGCGTGACTGCTGACTTTGGATTCATCGCTTTGATCAATCATGGTTCAGCAATCTGATCGCACGCTCAGGTTGCAAATTGACCAACGAAATTGGCAACATCGATCATGTATTCGTGGGATGTGCTTACTTGAATCAAAGCTTGTAATGACATTTTCAAGACTAAACCTGAGGGAGATCACGTGAGATGCTACCTGACATGACGAATGCAGGTACATGCTATAGTTGCCGTCGGGCCGCGCTATCATTTGATGATGGACAAGAGCTGACGTTTGACATTTTCACGGCGGCTCTGGAAACGAAATAACAAGGCGACAAGTACGAGTGATTGGACAGAGAGTTCCATCTTGGATGCTAGGCTAGTGGAGCGATCGCTTACCTGCACAAAGCACCAAGCTGGAAGCGAGGTACAGAGGGAGTAGGAGAGAGAAGGAGCCGTTCAATGTGGATGAGATGTCGCCATGTTTGCATGTTAGCATACGGTCTGAAAGGATCTCCGCGCCTGGAAGCTTGCGAGCTTGCGACTGCTCGAGGTCTGGTCCAGTGATCGTTGGTGATGATGGTCATAGCGATTCATGGAACAAGACCACTTGGCCATGGGCTCGAGCATGTGCTTCGTTCCAGGTGCTCTGACGCTCTTCGCTTTTGCTGTGACGAACGCGTTCTGTCAGCGCTTGTTCAAAAGCAAGAGCGTCCAGCGAGTCGACATCTCCAAACAACAACTCAATCTGTTTGGCACCCGCCATCTTGAGGGTCTGCCGGATAGGCAGGAAATCCGCATGCAGTCCGCTGATCAGGACATGGTGTCGCAAAAGACGGCGGTCGATCTCGTCTTCTTTCCTTTGCGCTTGCTCCCTGGCTTCCAATTCTTCCTTGGTGAGCTCTTCGTCGGCTTTCTTCCGTTTCTTCTTCTGGAAATCCCGCAGCTCCTCCGAAGGGTGACGTCGTCGCGAATAGATGTGACCCTTGGACGGGCAGGTGCCGTTGATGTCGAAAAAGATCTCGAGGCACTCCTTGGTCATCTGCTTACCGAGTGTAAGGATGGGTCCAACAGGAGCATCCTTCTCCTCTGCGCTAGGCGAGCCGATGCGGTTTTTGACTTGAATGGCAATGTAGGACAGCCTCGAGATGTCGAAGAGGTCCTTGTCGCTTGGCGGTGCGTCAGTGTCAGACACGTATACAGGAATGAGCAGGTCCCATCCCGGTTGATTGCTCACGCCTTGTGCGGCCGCATGGCGGCACCAGAGCTCGGCCAGCAGATCAAGATCGATGCGCGAGTCATGCGGCACCTGCTTGGGTAGGATCACGGGATGCTTAAAGTTGATCCATGCGCGATTTGCCCACGAGGCCAGGGGCGGTGGCAATGTCTCTTGCTGTGGCTTGGGGCTTTGCTCTGACCAGTCCGGCATGTCCTGGTCATCGTCATTAACATGGATTGAGCCGCTTGCTGCGTCCTTTCTCTTTGCTGCGCGCTTTCCCTTTCCTCCGCCCCTTCTCTTTGTTGCGCGCTTTCCCTGTCCTGGACCAATGTTGCTGGCTGTTGGTGCTACATCTTCTCGTTTTGTGTCGTCATATCGGGAGCCAGCCAGCTTTCGAAGCCATTCGCTTACACTGATGAGCCCAAAGATGGCCTCGTATCTCTCTTCATCCGTAGCGGCGCTCTGCTTGGCGTAGTTCTCCAGCGACTCTTTGTGTCTGTTGCTGACCGCCAAGTCTGCTGCGGCGGTGCACAGCAGTGCGACGCCCAGTTCGCCCGAGGCGCCCACGTTGATACCGACGGGCGGACCGGCGCTGACGATGGCGCCGACCACCAAGGCCCAGTTCTTGGCCGTGTTGTGTGGCTCGCTACGAAAGAACCAGGCAGCAGCGGCTTCGAGTGGCGGTTCGCTCTGCACACACGACTTGATGGCTTCCGAGGCGGACGTGATGCGTCCCACAAAGCGCAAGTGATGTTGCAATTGACGACTGACAAACCCGTACCAGTGCTCGCTACTCGATTTGCTGGTGAGATCGAGATGGAGGCGACGCGAGGCAAGTGCGAGAAGGTTCTGATTGATTTCGTGGAGAGCGGCTTCCGGAACCTCTGATATGGATGGCCATTTCCATTGAATAGGCCAGACAAGCTTCTTGAGGATAGCTTTGGGCTTGATGACACCGTTGCCTTGATACTTGGTGTCGTTCCATAGCGGACGACCTAATTTGGGCACTTTGAGGTTGACCTCGCGTAGGCTGAGCTTGCTTTGACGGGACATGAGCGCCTGGCGATCCTCGATGGTCAGATTGACATCGAGAGGCAGACTGGTGAAGGGTTCGGCAAGGACGTACTGATCAATTTCGCCGAGACGGCGCGAGCCATCTGTAGCTTGGGCACCGGCCAAAGGAGCGAGATCCGAGTTGGTGTCGATGAGCAGGATCCAGGTGCAAGCGGGAGCGGCGTGAAACCAGACACGACGGATGATAGGCAGCGTCAAGGGCACGGAGCCACACTCGTCCAGAGCAACAAAGGCTAGTGCGTCCGGCCCAGAAGCTTGGACGATGCTCTCGAGCTCCTCGAGAGGAGGCGTAAGGTGCTCGCGGACGACCAGGGAGAGCAACTCTGGATTAACAAGCTCTGTTTCGTGGTCTTGCTCAAGGGTCTGCGACATCTTGGTCGCTGTTTCACAAATGTAATCGACAAGATCGCGGCGAAGGTCGTCCAAGCCGAAAAGTTTGGGAGGTGAGGAATCTTGGCCATCCCGGACAGCCGGAGGGAAAGCGAGAGGATTGTGGGCATGTACCAAGTGCTTGGAGAAGAGTTTCTTGAGCCTGCTGTGCTCGCAGAGGTTGGGAGGTTCGTTGAAGAAGTGACCCTTCTTGAAGCTGGACGCGTTGGCCAGATGAAAGACGATGGTACGCCAGCAAGCATTAGGATCTCCGTGGACAGGCGTGTAAGCGAGATGCATGGCAGCAGCGCTGGTATTGGTTTCGAAGCAGCCGGAGGCAGCTTTGAGCTGGTCAAGATAGCGGGCCATGGTTTTGCAGTAGGTAGCTAGCCAGGCCAGAACTTTGAGGTGGGCACGATTGAAAAGCTCATGGTCTTTGGGCTCCTTCGGCCGAGGGTTGGTTCTGCCATCAGTCTTGGGAATGAGTTCGAGGAGGGATTCGACTTGTTTGAAGTAATCGTAGACGCACTTGTCTTGCTCGGGAAACGACTGTTGCTCAGCAGCATCTTTGTTTGGAGGTGGCGTGCGGAGGCAAACAAGCATGCCGGGTTTGATGGTGCCGAGTTGTACGCATAGCTTAGTCTTGCCAAAGCCGGAAGATTGAAGGATTGGAATCACTTTTGCGTAGAATGTACGACGCTTTGCTTGACGTGAGCTGGGGTTTACTGTAGCAGAGGAAGCAGAGCTCTTGTCTTTGTACTGGACTCGCTCCGGAGGATCGTTGGGAAAGAGGCCGTTGTGGGCAATGATATGATCGATGAGCAAGTCGAGACCGTTGCCGTTGAAAGTGGGGGTAAAGTCATCTGCAGGGTTTGTCGAGGGAGCAATCTGATCGCGCCGACGACTCACTGGGTCATCGTACGAACTTTGGAGGACGAGGAGGAGAACGAGGGTGCAACGGCGCTCGTCATCCTGGCATTGCTCGAATCGGTGTATCTGGGACCTGATTGTTTCGAGGACAGATGAAGAATCGCGAAGCTGTCTCGATTCCAATCTGGTAATCAGCTGATGTGCTTGAGGAAGCAGAGAAGCCTGTCGCGAGACATGAGATACGAGATCGCTAAAGTGATCGCTCTTCCAAAGAATCTCTAGCATGCCCGTGGTGTTATGGAGTGCATCTTCGAGGACATTACTGGCGAGCCTAAACAAATATCCGGCTGGATCATGCTCGGAATCTGGCTTCTTGTTCGTGCGAAGCCACTCGGTGATCCATTCCTCCATCTTTGAATCAATCGCAGATTCGCACGCTTCAGCAGCATTACGGCCCAGCACACTAGAGGTCGGGACGCCACCGTCGTCTGCGTTCATGCTTGCTTGCTTGGATAACGGTAGATAGATACGCTAAAGCCATAGGCAGATAGCAGAGTATGTGGTACTCTTGGCGTCGAGAGTATTTCGGCAAAGCCATTAACATGTGCGTGTTCAAGCCGACTTGCGTTTCAGCCCTGATGGCTTCGAGCCAAGGTTGCGCTGAGAGGTCAAGGATAGGCCGGACTCAATGCGACAAACCGAGTGAGCGAGCGTAGATGTAAGGACCGAAACAGTTGAGGCAGTGTGTTCGAAGATGGTGGTCGATGAGACGGTGGCAGTGGCACGGTGCTCCGACTTTACCTGGACCCTGGAGAGCGTACAGAGACAGTCGCTACCTTCACTCGGCCGTTTGAGCACGTGATCGGACACACGGACCAGCAGCATCTTCAGCCATTTTATTCAAAGGGTTTCGAGTGGCGACTCAGCCATCATCTCGTCTTGGCTCACGCCATGATCCCATGCTGCTCTTGCCGTCACCATCACCATCACCATCACCATTACCCTCTTCCATTTTGTATACATGCTCTGCATCTTGAGCTGCTGAAACAAACCGTCTTATCGCGATACCCAGATCCGTCAGCCGCTCTCGTCCTGCACCTACGCCGCTCATTGATACGTTGCCTCGCCAACACCTCTGGCTCTTCCGATCCGGTGGCGAACCTTGGTCTTCATACGTGCTCTTAAACGTTTCTCTGTAGCCGTCAGGATGCAAGCTGCGCATAGCTCGGCTCATGAGTCTTTCAATGACAGAGTCAATCTTCAAGTCATTCAGCCCCTCATCGAATCTATATCCACCACCTCTTCTCTCGCCACTCCAACATCTGATCCTGCACCTATTGCTTCCGCTTGCGCATCACTCATCAGCACACTTCACTCATACAGACACCGTATCACTCTTGATACTCTGCTCCGAGCTGTCAATCAGCTCCACAATCTTTCTCAGGACGTCTCGTTCGAAGCTCACACCACCTTTTCCTCCCTCGATTCCCAGATCAACCCTTCACATCCGCAAGACACCCAGTCGCTTCCGCCTCTCGCAGACCTCAATGAGATAGCAGAGTACGAGACTGCCCACAAATCCGCCTGGGACGACTTGGTCAAATCTTGGGATAAGATCGTGACGTATACGCGCCTTCATGACACCGAACATGCGGATCTTCTCATCCTATCCTTACTCATGAACATCAGAAAGCATCGACTATCATGTCTCAGCTCCTTCCCCGACTGGAAACACTTCGATCTGGGAAACGTCGTCCAACAAGAAGAGTGCCATGCTTTTATTCGCACTTCTGTCGCCAATCTAGTTTCAAAGTGTCCTCACGTGCACGTCGTTCGAGCCCTTCCCGATGTCCTTCGCCGTTTGCCTCTCACATCCAACACCCCCATCCCTGCCGCGCCTCAAGAGGAGGGTGTTCTTCTTGTGCGTCTAGCAGAAGGCATCCGCCGCGACTACAAAGGCAACGCTCACCGTCGACTTCTCAACTTTGTCATCAACGTCAATCGAACCTATTTTCACGAGAGGCCGCAAGCCCAGCGTCCTTACTTGAAGTGCACCCCTATCGTCCAATCCAGCGGCACAGGCAAGACGCGCATGGTCCTTCAACTTGGTCGCATCAGCCCTCTTCTCTTCCTCTGCGTCCGACCAACCGATTCAACAGTCCGCAACGGCTATCCGCTTGGCGACCAGCCCATCACGAGCTTTGTCTTTGAAGACTGTGCCAGCTCCCAAGTCACATCTGACGAACACGCCGCTGTCCTGCTCGCCGCTTGGTTCACCACACTCGCATCCAAGCTCCAACCTCTGTCCAATGCTAAAGCCAAGTCCGACTTCCTCTTCCAACTCAACAACTATGGCGATGAAAGTCACCGCCACCACCGCCATGCATTCTTCCAGGCGGTCCAATTAAAGGCCCGTGCTCTGCTCCCCCCAAGCCCCACTCCAGGAGGCTACAAGGCTATCTTTGACCGCCATCTCAACCCATCAATCTACGCTCTCAGCGAGCAGCTCCAAGACGTACGCAACTCTCATGCCCGCGACGACCTGAGTGCTGACTCCATTCCCGTCTTTGTCGCTATCGACGAATGTGTTACACTACCGCCCACTCTGCTCGTCAGCATTCGTCGTGCATGGAACCACATCGGAAAGCTCGAAGCCGGAGACGGCTCCGACAACACCAATAAGCGAATCATCTGCTTTTGGCTTCTTCTGATGAGCACCAGCAGTGGCGCCTCCACTCTCGTTCGACCTCAGCAACAGCAGAGTTCTGATCGAGACAAGATCGCGATCGCCCTTCCCACCTTTGTTGGCATCGGCTTCGACGTTCTCAGGACCGAGCAGCCGACACTCCAAGCTGCCATCCAAGTTGCCTCCGAGAAACACATCCAGGTCTACGGCCGTCCGCTCTGGAAGTCACTGGTTCCCGACAACTTTTGGGCCACGGCTACGTACAAGCTGCTCGGTACGCAGAATTTCCAACGTGGGCTCCCTCAAACGTGCTTTAACGTCTTGGCCTCGAGACTTGCGCTGAGATATGTTCCAACTCGCGGCGCCAGCGGCTCTTTGTTTGGAGAACAGCTCTCTTTCGCTCACACAGCTGTCGATCGACACATGCGCATCTTGGTAAAGGTCGAGACTGATTCTACCTTGCACATCCGATCTCCTTCGGAACCTGTCCTCGCCGTTGCTGCATCGCTCATCATGATGCCCACGCCGTTGCAGGATATTAGCGACGTTGGTTTAGTCGGCCAGAAGGCCAGCAACCGGTATGGGTCCATGCTGGAGACATTGCAGAACAACTGTCTAGCTTCGGCCGACATCAACATTCTCAAAGGCACGCGCGGCGAGCTCATGGCACGATTGTTGTTGATGACTGCCTGGGACGCCACCAAGATCTCCATCCCAGGCTTTCGTGAAACAGAGAACGAGGATTGGAAGGCGCAAGAGCTGCTCAAGCCGGTGACGCTCAACGCCATCCTGAACGGACTAGTCAAGCTAGACGAGTCGAGTGCCGAGACGGTGCGCCGGCGTATCGACAATGCGTGCAGCACCGTTCAAAACCAGTTGGGCGGCGCCGCCAAAGTGCAAGCTTGGACCCACTATACGCATTTTGACATTCTCGAGACCAAGGTGGAAGCAATCTCGACGGAATATCTCTGGTATTGCTGGAAACGTGGTGTAGGCATCCAAATGTCGCATCCTCAGCACGGTATTGATGGGATCATACCCGTCTACATTGGCGACCTCGATTGGCCGATGGTTGACAAATCGAAAACGTCCGATCCGGATCCGGAAGGGGAAGGCCGATTTGCTCTTGGAGTCGACGAAACAGCATCCAGTCAGCAGACTGCTCCCAGTGTTGGGATTCAGGGCGAGGTACAAGCCGCTCGTCAGATGACCTACATTGCATGGGAAGCTAAGAACCGGAAAAAGAGCGGACCTGCTATGGCTGACGAAGCGGCGGCGAAACCACGTCATGCGGGACCGACAACCAGGCACGCCACAGGTGACATCTCTGAGTTGTCGAGTCGTGGACTGCTCACGCTTCTTGCTGACATGGGTACAACAGAATCTCATCCACCAAGGGTGGCTGATATCAAGGAGAGCGGCTCGCTTCAAATTTGGATCCGAGGCGTTGACGGCGTCGACAATTACCCCTGCCTCGATAAGCTCGAGATCCGCAACGTCGCGGTCAAGTTCCTGCGCACAGTGTCCAACTATGTGGACCTGAACAATGACAATCTGGTTCCTGATCCGATGGCACTGGGCAACGCCAACCTTGGCCATCTTGCCAGAGCACCAACGGGCAACATCAAAGGTGATGTTGAAGATGTCGAGGCCATGGTAACTTCTTCTCCATCCTCTTGTCCAGCCGATGGAAGCTTTGAAGAAGAGCAGATGGATACCACCTGATCGCTTTCCCTTAGCAGAGCTAAACGGCAGGGCATGGGCGCTTCGAAGAGCCTGAAAGAGCCTCGAAGTGACCTGACCTGTCTCCAATGCTCTCTCCCTCTGTCACGTTCTCGACTGATCCTAACCTTAGCGAGCCGATCTGGTTCCACAAGGCATCCTTGGGCTATGTGTGTAGGCTATCCTTTTGTTCCGAATGTGATCATATTGCTTCAATCTAAGATGCGAATGTGTTGAGTGAGATTGTCCCTAGCCCTAGGTGGTGTGCGTTGTTGGCAGGGAGTGCACAAGTGTGCTCTGCCAAATCCCATGTGGATGCATTGTGTGTTGACCCCCAGTGCACATGCCATTTACACTGCTCAAGTGCCACAGCATAATCAAATTTTTCCTAGCTGGGCAGTGCACAGCTCAGCAGCACACAGCCTATCAGTGCACTTGTGCATTGGAAAATTCCATGAAATTCAAGTTGACACATCTGGTCTCTGCAGCCAAGTGAATGTGTGTGACTTTGAATCTGTTGAGCTTGCAGCTGGTCAGGGCACTGGATGAAAATTGGAAGATTGGCAGATCAGAGAGCCGATCAAGTACAGAGCACCAAGCATGGTGGAATTCCACCCAAGCTGTAAGAGTCAAGTATGCTGGATGTGGTGTGCACAGAGCATGGTTCTAACAACAGGCCAATCACTGCACAAAGTCTTTGCCACAACACACAGTCCTTTGCTGCAATGCACAGTGCCTTGCACTCATTGCACAATCCATTGTGCTGAGCTGTGCACACTGCACACACTTTCTCACACTTGATCCTCAGTGCACAACCCTTTGTTCATGCTACTTGAATACAACCCTTTGTGATACACTCCACACTTCTGTCTCCATCAATCACCTTTGTCCATCACCGCTCACCCTCTTTGTTCCTGCTCACACTCACTACCATTGCTCAAGCTCTTCACCACTCTTCACCAACAACACTTTCTTTAATGCTTTGTCTTGCTCCATTCACTGCACTCAACATCATCAACCATGCTCACACCCCACCACTCCTCAGCCTTGCAACACCTTTGTCAACACCATCCACCTTTGTCCTTTCTGCTCTACTTTGCAACACCATAGTCAACATCATCCACCTTTATCTTTGCTGACATCATCTGCCTTTGTTCTTTCTGCTCCACCTTGCTACACCTTTGTCGACATCACCAGCCTTTGTTATCCCCGCTCAACTATGTGGCACTTTTGCCAACACTATCTGCCTTTGTCCTTTATGTTCCCATGCTCCCTGTCATTGCCACACTCATTGCATCTGCTATCTCTCTTCTGCTATTGACCATTGCTGTTACTCATCCCTTTGTAGTCATCACTGCACATCATCAGCAATCAAATCACTTTGTCCATTGTCATCAGCATGTGTGCCTTGGTGTGTCTCTACTCTCTTCAACTCTTGTCGGCATCTCAGCTCATCACCATCATACATATATACCACTGCTCTCTGCCCTCTCTGGTAAGTTCAACCCAACACTTGCAACTCTCAACATTGTACTACATCAGCAACATCACTGCTCACCATGTCTCAATCTTCCACCTTCTCTGCCAATGCTGGCATCAACACCACTGCTGTGCTCAGGTATGTACTTGCCTTCTCTCTCTTTGCCACTCAACACCAGTTTCTGACTGCTCTCTGTCTCTCACTGAGCTCTGCTTTTGCTGTCACAGCAGTAGCATCCACTCCTTCTCCGACAGCCAAGTCCCTCTTGCTGCCCTCAAGAATCACCTTGCCAACAGCACCAATGCTGCTTCCAACTCTACCAACTCCACCTCTACTCTCCCAGCTGCCAAAGCTGATGATGCCATCAACCATGATGATGACATGTATGTATTCCTTCTCACCATCCTTGCATGTCTTCCATGTCAACATCAACTGACTTGGCATGCTCTCTCTCCATGCTCTTCATCATCATCAGTCCTCTGCAACTCCCTGCCACCAACCAGACTGCCCTTGCTGCTCCTGTCAACCTCAAGCTTGCTGCCAAGCTCCACTGCTTCCACCTCTGCCTCCTCCAGCACCCAACTCTACTTCTTTGCACCCACCCCAACTGCACCCACCATCTCCCTCTGATCCCAACCCAAGGTGTCTGAGCACCTCAAGTCTCACCACCACCCTCTCACCAAGACTGGTGTCAAGCTGTTGGAGGAGATGCTTGGTGCTCTCAACCTGCCCAGTCCTGCTACTGCCACCATCAACAATGACTTGCTCCCTATCAACATTATCAAGGAGCTTGATGTTGTTGCTGGCTACCATTGCAGTGACTGCGAGTATGCTGTCAAGTCTTCCTCTTCAGCATACAAGCACACCCACACTGAGCATGGTGGCAAGGCTAGGACCATCCCCAACGTCCTGGTCCAGCTCATTTACCACTCTGGTCCCTTCCACCACTATGTGTGGGTCTTCAACAACAAGCTGGAGCCAACACCTCCTCAGGTCACCTTCAACATCAACACCAACAAGGATGCAGATGCAGCATGCAAGGAGCGGGTGGATGCTTTCCTCACTAAGGATGCTGAGCTCATGGCAAAGGCAGATCTGGACATGGAGGGTGTTCAGCCATGCACTGTGACTGGCAACCTCAGTCCCTGGCTCAAGGAGTTGCATTGGCAGGAGTACTGGGCAGGCAAGCCAGTGGCTGCCATTGGCTCTCTTGCTGCTAGCCCTCACCAGTGGCCCGGCAACCACCAGTGCTTCCTACACTGGCTCCTCACCATGGCAGAAGAGTGTACACATCCATGGATGGTTGCCTTCCTTCGATCTAGCCATCAGGTCCAGCAGACCTTCTGTGCTTTTGATGACCAGGTCAGACATCCATACTCTTTGGACAAGACCACTGTCATCAAGCATGCTGATTGCTGGGCCAAGCTCATCACCATGCTGGCTCACGTCATGCTAGATGGCAAGATTCTTGGCTACTATGGGGATGACAATCAGGAGGAGCACCTTGGTGTGGATGCAATCATGGCCGAGCTCATCGAAAGTTTGCAGGATCTCTTCCACAACCCCAAGCTTGGTGATGAGGTCTACACAGATACCAAGATGGTTCAAGCAGCTGCTGAAAGCATCTTGTTGGTCAGTGTTCACCTCATCAAGCAAGATCCTCCTGCCTATGGAGAAGTGGAGCACCTCCCTCTGGTCCACACCTTCCTTCACCTCTGCCTCTCTCCTGATGGCACTTCCAAGCCAGTCAATGTTGCCACCTCTACCTTGGTGAGCTTGGAGTTTGCCTTCCATGCTGTCTTGCACCAGCAGCTCCTTGATGCAGAGCATGGCACTCTCAGGGACAAGTCAGTGGTGGAGACTGACAAGGTGGTCAAGGCACTGATGAAGTGGTACCTGTTCAACAACAGCTGCTCAGCAAGTGCCCATCTGCAGTCTCTCCTCTGCTATGGTATGAAGCTTGCCAAGGATGATGGTGGCAGTCTCTACTTCCGATGGTCAGAGGATAGGGCTTCTGTCACCTATGGCACAGAGACAGTCAAGGTCAGCAGCCTTCAAGCTCTTGTTCGAGGCACCTTGGACCATGCCACCTCCATGTTGGAGCAGCTGCTGCTGAAGGATGGCACCCTGTCAACTCAGGTGGATCTGTCCACATATCAGGACAACTTCTGCAACCACAAGCCAGGCTACAACTTTGTTGCTGCCTCAGAGTCAGAGACTGGCACCTTCTGCCTCTGTCAGGCCATCAAAGGCTTCCCTCAGCATCAACCTCTACTTGATGTCTGCTCAACAGAGCCAGAGTTTGACACTGATGCTGCTCATGCCTACTTTGCACTGCACAATGAGTTCAACAAGCTCCTTGCTGTGCTCATTGAGCTCACCAGTGGTCTGCCTGCAAGAGGTACAGAGTTGGTTCAGCTCCAGCACACCAACACACTCATCAGCCAGTGCAACCTCTTCCTGGCTGATGGCTACTTTGTCACCGTGCTGGCCAGCAACAAAGGCACAGGCCCTCCCAAGCTCATCCCCTGCTTCCTCCCTCATGCTGTTGGTCAGCTGGTACTCTTCTATGTCATGGAGGTTGTACCTTTCCTCCACCTCCTCTTCAACTCGGTGGTAGGTCCACAGGAGCCAAGTGCTCTGCTCCTTGTTGATCACAAGGGTCAGCCATGGCAGACCAACAACATCAGCAAGGCAATGCAGAGTCTCTGTGTGGAGTTTGTTGGTCCTTCAGCATCATCTCTCCACATGCGCAACTGGCATCAGCTATCAGTCAGCATTGACATGAAGCTCATCCACCCTGGTCAACCAGCAGAGGAGTATGCTGACCATGCCCATGACATGCAAGCAGGTCACACCACTTCCATGGCTCTGCAGCACTATGGCCTTGACAGCAGCATGCTGCTTCAGCTCACACAGGAGAGCATGGATCATCTGCTTGTTGTTTCCAAGCAGTGGCATGCATTCTGGGGTCTTGCTTCCTGGTGTGGAGACTCGGCACAGCCCTTCAGCACCAGCACAGCTGTTCCTCCCTGTGCTAGCTCAGCAACAGCATCCATCAACAACATCATGCCTTTGGATCTCAAGCAGAAGCTGGAGCAGTTGGAGGAAGATGTCCATCACATCAGGAGGAAGGTGGAAGAGAAGCCGTCTCCATCACTTGCTCACTCCACCTCATCCTTGGTCATCAGCAGCCACCGTTCTGCTGTGCTCCCTCCAGCAGTCAGCAAGGCTCTCTTCAAGGTCACCAGCAGCCACTGCACCAAGACTGTGGAGCAGGCGTTTGCTCTCAATGCCATCCACAGGAGGGAGTCTCCTCTCATCATTGTCATGGCCACTGGCACTGGCAAGTCTGCTCTCTTCATGGTGCCCCTTTTCTGGCTCCTGCCAACATTGGTGGTGGTGGTGGTTGTGCCATTTGTTGCACTTGTGGAGGATCTTCTGGAGCAGTGCAAGCATGTCAGCATCACTGCAAGCAAGTGGTCTGGGTACAATTGTGCCAAGAAGGTGGAAAGAAGTCAGCTGGTATTGGTTGCTGCCAAGAATTGCTACAGCCAGCAGTTTGGTGACTGGGCACAGGACTTGACAGAGCAGGAGCACTTGGCAGCCATCTTCTTTGATAAGTGCCATGTCTGCATCATGCAGGAGGACTTCTGTCCATCAATGGCAAAGATCAAGCAGCTGGTCACCACCATCTGTGTTCCTCAGTACTTCCTCACTGCCACCCTTCTGCCAAGCCTGCTCTCCTCCTTCAAGGCTGCTCTCTGCCTCCCTCAAGATGGTACAGGCATCATCTGTGCTGCCACCAACTGGAAGAACATCAGCTATGTTGTCCAGTGGGCACCGTCATCAGCCTTGATGGACTTCTACATGCAGCAACTCCTCTGATCCCATCCACATGGTGCTGTCATGCTCATCTGTCGATCCAAAGCACAGGCAGAGACTACAGCTCAGTTGCTGCATTGTTGCTACTTCTGCTCCAACATGGCAGAGGAAGAGAAGAAGGCTATTCTCTTGCTGTGGCTTGCCTGTTCAGCAGCAGAGACAGACAACAGCAAGCATGTCTTGGTGGGCACAACTGCCATTGGCACTGGCATCAACCCTCAGCATGTCAGCTTGGTGGTGCATCTTGGCAGAGCTTATGACATGGTCAGCTATGTGCAGGAGTCAGGGCGTGGTGGCAGGAACAGTCAACCAGCCAAGGCTGTGATGCTGGTTCAGGAAGGTGTACGCTTGAAGGAGGAGAAGGTGGATCTGTATGTCAAGGAGACAGTGTGCAGACATGTGGCACTCTCTAGCTACATGGATGACATGCTGGTGACCTGTCTCAGCCAGCCAGACTTTGCTCTCTGTGACCTCTGCCAGCGGCATGTTGGCAGTGATGCAAAGACACCACCAAAGCCAAACACCTCTCTCGACACACCACCCAAGTCCGACAAGCCTCAGCACACCTATCAACACCCTCAGCATAAAGTCACAGCTGTTGCTCCTGCTACCAGCAGTGCCAATGCCACCTTCTCTCCACCTTCTCCATCTCTGCACAAGAGACAGCAGCCACAGCACAGCACAACCATCATGCCGTCCAACCCTCCTGTGGTGGCACACAACACTTGTGCTGAATTGGCTCTCAGCACCGAGGAGCTCCTCCAGAAGCTCAAGGGCCGGTGCTCCCTCTGCTACCTCTTTGGTCATTGGAGCTCCATTGATGATGACAATGCCAAGCACAACTTTATGTCTTGCAAGTGCTGGCCAGAGATGGAGGCACATCTGCCTCAGTGGCATGAAGGTCAAATCAATGCAACTCATATTGGTAAGGTGAAGAGGCTGATGCGGAAGGACAAGCCTCAAGGTGTTGCATGCTACACTTGCTTTGCTCCCCTCCACATCTGCAACAACAGCAGGTCAGGCCCAATGCAGCATTGCTCACTGTTGTATGCTGACATTATATTGCCAGTAGTAGCTGTAGTCCTGTGTCACAAGGAGTTCAGGGAGGCAATCTGCAAGGAACTCAAGGTGGACTGCTCAGACATGCCATGCTTTGAGCTGGACCTCTGCAGTGCATACAACTACAAAGGTGAGAGGGTGGCTATGGCCTATGCCATCTTTGCTGTTGCCATGGAGAATGCACACATGTTGTAGTAGTACACATGCTGTAGCAATGATAAGTTGGTTTCAAACACTCGGTAGTCAGACCAATGTTGAATTTTCAGTCAGAGGCAGTAGTCAGAAGCTCAGAGGCAGTAGTCAGACCCACCTGGAATTTCTGCTCAGAGGTGGTAGTCAGACCTGCCTGGAATTTCTGCTCAGAAGCAGTACTCACACCTGCCTGCAAAGCTTTGCGCAATCTCAGCACTTCCTCTTCTCTCAGCCAGCATTTGTCTTGTCACTCCACTGTCTCTGTTCTTGCACTCTTGCCATCATCAGCAATGCTCATTCCTGTTCCTGCAACTTCTTCTCAACAACACAAGTGTGATAAGTGATTGCTTGCAACCTTGGCCATCACTGAAGTGGAAACTCACACAATCAAGAAGTTCTTCTCCAAGAAGACACCTGGCTTTCCACCAAGAACAGCACCAATCCAGCTAACCAACCCAGTATTCTACACTGGGGAAGCCTTGACAAAGTTCACTGACCACAGGAACTTGCCTTATGTCCACAACATCACTTTCAAGGATGACAACAATGATGCAGTGATCTTACAACACTTTGGCCCCTCCTCCTCAGCCACTGCCAATGACATGAAGGCTTCTGCAGTGCACAGAAAGGAGTTGTTTGAACTTGTCACCAAGAAGGCTCAATGCAAGAAGCTCAAAGCAGACACACGACAGAGCAAGACACAGCAAGTTTTCCCACACTACCACTTTGGTGCTTGGTACGACTGCTTCAAGACCAACCTGACTCTTACCAGTGAGACTTTGCAGGTGGGCAATGAAGAAGGCAAGCAGCCAGTGGTAGACTTTTGCGCATGGTTCAAAGGATTTGCCAAGAGCTACATCCAGCCACTAGTTGACAGCAAGGACTCTGGGTTGTGCGACACCTTCCGGGCAGAGCTTGTTGCATGCAGGGATGTTCACTTTCCTTGGGCATGCAAGCGGGTGAAGGGCCTCAACACTGTTTGTCATTGGCTCTATGCCACTATCTCACCATTCCAAGGATTCTCCAACAACTCTCATGTTGACAATGAAGATGCAGATGTCTCCATTCTGGTCAACCTTGGTCAGCATGCTATCCTAGAGCTATGTCACTACAATGTGCAGTTGGTTTTGCAGCCACTGGATGTTGTTGTGTTCCTCTCCAACAGTGTCTACCACCATACACTCCAGCATGCAGCCCATGTTGCCAATCCAAAGAGTGAGGTTGGTGACTGTATGGCTATCACTTGTTTCTTTTGGCAAGGGCTTGTTGATGAGCATGAGCCAACAAAGAAAAGCATTCACTATCTTGCTGAGGAAGCAGAAGCAGCAGCAAAGAAGCAGGACTGGAAGTGACAGAAGAAGACCAATAGCACTCAAGATGGCACAGAGAAATGATAAGAGAGCAGATACATAATGTGTGGTAGAAGCCAAACATGGATTGTTGCCAATGTATGTAGTTGCCATAATTGGCACAAGTGCACAATCTCAATGTATCCAGCAGCTCTATGTAATTTCAAAATGACATGAGTGAGACAACAATGGGCTTCATGGTCTAGTGGCTGATCTCTCTGCTTGCAGCTGAGTCATTGAGAACCCAAATTTTGGGAAAAGGGGCTTGCTGGCATGCAAGACACCAGGGTTCAAATCCTGGTGGTGTTGCAAATTTATTTGTTAATCCTCTGTCACTAGCTTTTCTGCATTCAGATGCAAATGGTCAGGTCACCTGGGCCATGGACAAAGTTGTGTCTTCTTTTTTTGCACACACATGTAGCTCACAGACACGTCAAGTTGAAATCTTGAAATTCAATTATGGACACAATCACACTACTGGCTCAGAGGCTGGAACAGCTGCCAAGCACAGAGGCAGTGCTCTTGGTATCCCTGCTTCACCTCCTCAGAAGCATCAGAGGCCTTGCCATCATAGCCAACCCACTTTGGCACATTGGTTGACATGAACATGGTCATGCTTCCTCGAGTCTCTCCCTCCAGGATGGGAGAGTTGAAGTGATGCAGCACGTGAGAGGGGAAGAAGCACAGTGCACCAGGAGGAAAGTCCAGGCTGACTTTGGCCTCGGCAAAGCTGATGTTGAGCTCAGTGTAGTCACCAAAGCTAAAGACACCAGCCAAGCCTTGCAGATAATCCCTCCAATCCCGGTGTGGGAGGCTGTACACTTTGCCTTCCTGGTTGATGGCAAGGGAGGGGAAGCAAGGGGCCCAGAGGAATGCACCATGTGGATGGTAGTGCTTGGAGGCACCAATGTGCATGTAGTGGGCTGTGTGCTGTGGGAAGCATTTGAAAAACTTGGTGTTGCAATACTCCCAGAGTGCCTTGATGTGTTTGTTCCAGAGGAATTTGATCATCTTGCGGTAGTTCTTGACAAAGGCCTGATTGAAGTATGGGTGGTCCATGTGTGCTGTGTCTTGTCCACTGAGCATGAGATGGAATGTGAAGAAGTTGCCACACAAAGCCTCCACTGGGGCACCAGCTGACTTGGGTAGGTCAGCCTGCAGCTTCCTGAACTCATTGTACATGGTGTCAAACTCTGCAGAGTCTGGTTTCTTGATGATGCTGGCATAGTGGAGTCCATTGCTGTTGACCAAGTGGATGGTGTCTTCTTGACCAAGGAAAGTGACTGACTGGAATGCTGCTGTGTCAGCAGGGATGTCAAGCTTAGGAAGCTGATACTCCTTGTCAAAGTACTCCTTGAGGTTGAATTGAGTGGTGACAACTCTGGTGGTGTGATCCTGTAGCTTTGCATGGAGTGCAGCTCCACCTTGAAGTCCTGCTGATTCCCAACCAATGTAGTCATCACTCTGAGGGGTGTACTGGTTCACAAGGCACTTTGATTGCTTTCTAGGGCACTTTGGAGCATCCAGCTTTGCTACATCTTTAGCCAATTTGACTGTGTCAGCACTTGGAGTGTACTTGACCAAGTTTGGGTCACTATACTCTGCCAACTTGTCCCTGAGCTTGCTGAGGTCAGACTTGACCATTTCCTCTGCTTTCTTCCTTTCCTTTTTGCTTTCAAAGCCTCTGGAGTGTAGCATGCTCCTTAGGATGCTTTCTGGGCTGCCTGGGTGCCATTGTGATGAAAAAACCAAGTTTACATGTCAAAAATCACCAAGTGAAAAAACCAAAGTGACCAAATTGCACTGAAACCTTTTCCAAACGTTGTGAAACTTTGCAACCACCTAACTAATACCAATATCTGTGTGTCCACCAAGACTTGACGTGTAACAACGCCTGTGTATAGAGAAACAAGTGGGCAAAGTCTAGAGTCAGCTGAGACTCTGACAAAAACTTGAAACCAAATGCTTTGGGATTTCAATACATACTATCCTTGGGTATGTCTACACGGAATTAGAGCACAATCGAAAAATCCTAGAGGGTGTTTGTGAGGCATTGAAGTACAGAGACACTCCAAAAGCGACTTTCTGAGCAGATACAGCTAAGTATCACCCTTACAGCTATTGTGAGACGAGGCTGGCCAGGCCTACAGTGTCCTACAATGCTGAATCAGGGCTGGAAAGCGAGTTTGACACTCTGTAAGGTGCCTAGGACACCTATCAAGAGGCAATACAAGCACCAAATGCAAAGCAAGTTGCCTTAGGGGCTACTGAGTCGATAGAGCTTGCTGAGACAATTAAAACAAGCCTAAAACCGGTCCAAACACTTGAGAAACAAAGGAGATATGGTCAAAAGAAAGTAACCCAAAGACAAAGTATATAACAAAGTATATGACTTACCACTTTGCTTCCAGGGGATGTTTTGGCTGTGCTACAGCCTTGTGGGTTGTTGTCTTGACTAATTCAGGGTCCAGGAGTTCAAATATCAAAAAAAAATTGAGAGGTTGATCAAGCCAATTCACTGCTACAAGCCTTGGGAGGGGTGAGTCTTGACTGAGGGCACCAGAAAATCGCCTAAACAATGTTGCTATGGGTGTTCTAGACTAATTCAGGGGTGGCCAGCACGAATCTGCAATCAGATTTGGAGGTTGTGTTGGAGAAATCAAAGTGATAGCAGCTAGAAGTGCCAAAACAGGGGATTGCATCAATTTGGGTGTCTATTTAACTTTCCAGCACCTCCTACAGGCACTCTGAAGTGCTGCCACTGTGTCAGCATAGTCTCTACAGCATGGAGAGCGAGTACACAGGCCCAAAAGCGAAGTGGGACATTGGTATAGTGCCCAAACCCACCTCTGAGGCAAGTCTCTACTAAGCAAAGTCACTGGCACTTTGCTTTGAAGGGCTGTGCTTTGCAGGGGACGTGCGCAGGGCCTATGCACAGTGTGTACACCTAGCAATGGTGTTGTAGGGGACCCTAGAGCAGTGGGGTGGCCCCTCAGGTGGGAAAAGTGGGGGTTGTCACTAAGTGAAGTCCCCTAATTTCAAAGCTGAGGCTGCCTGACAACCAGTGGGGCATGGGAGAGGCTCTAGAGGCATGTTGCAAGTGTCTGCACAGCCATAGCTGGCCTCACTGCAGAGGTGCGAGATGCATGGAGAGTGGGTCAAATGAAGTGTTTTGGCTGCATATGCACTGTTGTCACACTTTGGAGCCCACTGAAGCGAAATTAAGGCACCTCTGCATGGCTGTGGGGTGCCCAGAGCATCCCTAGCCCTCGACAACAGGCTGGCAATGTGGTGTGCCAGCCTATTGAACTTGTAGAGCCAACAGGCTGGCAATACAGTGTGCCAGCCTATTGAACTCGCAGATCAAACTCACAGAGCCAACAGGCTCACAATGGAGAGTGAATGCTGAAGGCAGTCACTTATTTCACTTGGCCAAGATAGCATGTGACCGGACACGTGTCCTTCCGTCTCCCAAGTGTTCCAACAAAGCTCAGTTTTTAGTGCTCGTTTCATCACCATCTCTCATCATTCACACCATCACTCACTTTGCACTGTTTGATGTCACCAACAGCATTCTTTCGACACACCCACCTTGTCCCACCCACTCGTTTCTCTTGCGTATCACGTTTGTCATGTTAGTTATCATCCTTGTTATGGTCTCCCGCACTCTCCGCCTTGCTCTCACGCAACACTCGACCAACCGTGCCCCTTACGGCCACAGCTGGGAGCTTGCAAGTGACTCCTAGTGAGTTAGGCAATCTCAATCATTTTCACTGCTCATGTTCTTGTGTGTCCATCTCGGGCTCTCGTGATCGAGTGATCTCAGCTCCTCAACACCCTCCAGGCCTCGCAGCCATCACTGGGCTCCGCTTCAGCTCTACCCACTTCTGAGCCAGCCCTGCAGACCTCGCTGTCACTGCAAGCCCACCCACCACCCCCACAAGTTCAGCTAGCAACATCGATGGCGCTCACCTCTGCTGGTAACAATAACACAACCACAGGTGAGTTGCCCTTCCTCTCTGTCTCGTGCTGTTTTCCCTGGGTCCCCACCAACATAGTGGCTCTCGTGGAATGTGACCAGCTTCATCCAGAACAGTTGGTCAAGCTCCATAACCCAGAGTCTCGTGTCTCTCAAGAGTCTGTCCAGTCCACCAGCATCAACATCGAGGGTGGACAGTTCAAGATATACAAGGAGTCTGTCGATTTGCACACATCCATGTTTGTCAAGGCTATACCTTCCATTGCTGCCCTGGCCCAAGTCTGGCTGGTGTATGTGGCCATTTGTGCTCACTACAACAACAGTTGGGCACTCAACGATGCCTTGCTCTCTCACTTAGAGCAGCTCATCGAGTACAACCAGCTGTATCAGTGGTGTGCAGTAGCAGACTACCACCTCACTGTCTGCAGACTCCGCTTTGGGACCAGTGCTGTCATCGAGTGGTCTCATTATGATCCCCAAATCGCAGGCAGGGTACTTCTCCCCTACCAGAAGTCCTACAGCCACTCTTTGGCCTCAACTCGCAGAGATCTGAGCTCTAGCTCTTGCCACCCCTCCTCAAACCAGCGATCCACACGCCTCCCTTGCACCGGCTCTGGCACTGTCTCCGATCCTTGCAAGAAGTTCAACTCTGGTTCTCACTGCCCCGGTTGTCCTTGACAACATACTTGTCTTCACTGCCAAGGTTGGCATCCTCTGACGCAATGCCCATCATTTGTCAACAAGGCTACCTCCACCAACTCCATCCCTGCCAGGAAGATGAGCTAATGGTGGGTATGCCTACTCACTCAGGTGACATCTCCCACCCACAGCCCATGCCGCTCTGAATAGCACCACCTCCAGGGCCTGAGCAATCCTCAGCCCCCTCCTCGCCTGTGCTGCTTCTAACAGCACCACTCAGGTCTGGGCCAACCCCAGCACCTTCACCCACACCCGTGCCACTCACAACAGCACCAATAAGGTCCAAGCCAACCTCGGCACCTTGTCTTCTAGACCTCCTCCCCAACAGCATTGTCAACATGTCATGTGAATGGCCCATCTTTGATGCTACTGATGTTCCAGCAATGGCTGGTACACTTCAACTGTGGTACTGGTCTCAGTTCTTGGACCACTACCCAGACCAAGCCTTTGCCAGTCAACTGCAAGGCACCCTTCAACATGGAGTCAAGCTTGGCTACAATGGCCCCCTGCATAACCACACATGGCTTGAAGTCAACAACTTGCCTGTGGATTTGGACAACATTCAACACCTTTGCCACAAGATCAAGACTCGCTTGCAAGAAGGCTGTCTCTGTCTCATTACAGCTCCTGGTGATGTACAGCTTGTCTGTTCTCCAGTTGGTGTGGTCCCAAAGCCCCACTTGGATAAGAGGCAGACCATCTACCATCTTTCACACCCCTGGAAACCAGGCTCATGCCTGCCATCTGTCAATGATGGCATACACTCCTCTTTTGTCACCATCCATTATGAGAGCCTCGACACCATTATGGACTTCATCTGTGAACATCCTAGCACCTCTCTTTGGAAAGCAGACCTCAAGGATGCCTTTCGACATGTCATTGTTGCCAAGTCTGATGTCAGACTTATGGGCATACAATTTGACAGACAACACTACCAGGAATGTGCACTAGCATTTGGTGGACACTCCTCACCCTTCCTTTCCAACCTCTTTGCTGAGTTTCTACATTGGCTCACTTCCTTTGCCATGCAGTCTGTGGTGCTGTTGTCAATAGTGCTTTCCAACATGGCACACTACCTCGATGATTTCTTTGGCGCATCTGACATCTCCAACCCTGCAATCCCAATCCAGATGCTCAGCCTTGCTTTGGCAGCACTCGGGTTTAATCACTCCAACATGAGAGCACGGATGGATGCACCAAAGAGTGAGAGCAAATGGAACAAGAGACATAACAGAACAACATGAATTGCCTAACTCAAGTGAGTTGCTTGCGAGCTCCCAGCCATGGCCACATGGTGTGCGAGTGGTGTACTGCATGGTGAGACGGTCATGAGCTGAGGCTGGAGAGCAATGACAGGCGAGCTCCAAGAGAAAGGCAAGGTGTGGTCACAAGTCACACCAGGTGATGGCATTGAGAGACAAAGGGGCAGCCGAGTTGGAGTACAAGGCTGTTGGCAACCGAATGGTCGACGTACTGTTGGAAACAGTCACTGCACCAACGTCCCAGCCCATGGATGGTGTCTGTGTCCATGCTGTTTGCAGCTGCCCAGGTTGCTGCACTGCGACAGAAGGAGTGACCTGAGTAAGACAACAGCGAGATGTTGCAGGCCGAAAGGCAGCAGTGGAGCAAGGAGACAAAGGTTGACCAAGCAAAGGGGCAACCACCTTCGAGCACAAAGAGGGGCTCGTGGGGGGGCTGGTTGAAGCAGATGATGCAGAGAGCTGCCACGGCACAGGTGCTGAGGGATACTGCAGGTGCAGTGAGCATGGCACCCTGCCTGAAAGGATCTGTCTTGCTGGCTGGCAGCATGACAGTGGCATAGGAGTAGTCAGTGGCAAAGGTGACAGTGGAGACTGCGAGTACATTGGGGCCTTCCATTTCCCATGTGAGTTTGCTGGAGTGCAGAAAACAGGCGAATGCAAGGCAGAAGGCTGCCTGGTACATGCGGCGGTCATGTGGAGAGCTACAGATGGTCTTGAGGGCACATACCAGCTGTCGGAGGAGAGGGAGGGTGATAGGCAGCTTTGCAACAGGGAGGGGTGTGCTGACAACTCTCTTGAATCCTCGCACAATGCACTCCAGATGCTTGGAGTTGAAGGCTGAAGTGGGGAGGCTGAGGTTGATGTGCCAGGATTTGAGGACAGCAAGGTCCCTCTTGAGGGTGTTGAACATCTGTCCGGCCATGTGATGGTGGGCCACCCACTTGATGAGAGCAGTTGTCGAGGCTGGGAAAGGGTTGGTGACCCCAAGGTTGTTGGTGGCAAAGGCAGCAAAGTCAAAGCAAGCTGCCATGGACTTGGCTCATGTGCTGGTGGCAAGGCCATTCCACAGGAGGAAGGCTGCCTGGGTGGAGAGGTTTGCTGCACTGGTGAAGCTAGGTGGCAGTTGCGAACCGTGCTCCTGAACTGCAGGAGGGAGAAGGCTCAGGGGAAGGACTGTTGTATAAAGGTGAAATGTTGGCAGGAGAGGGCATCAGCGAGAATGTTGGCTTCAGAGCTAACTCACACCAGAATCAAGTTGATGTGGTGCTGTAAGCATAGGGAGAAGATCACTTGGAAGAGCACCTGGGTCTGAGCATTGCGAATAGAGCCTTTTTTGAGACCATACTCGACATTTTTGTTGTTGACGTGAACAACAACACAATGAGGGCTGGTCCAGAGTGGGGAGAAGCATTGCAACACCTCGAGGACTGCCAGAGCTTTGAGGAAATGAATATCCTTGTGGTGATGACGACGAGCCAGCTCGTGTGAGAAAACAGCCTCAGGGTTATCCATGGTGCCAAGGTGAGCACCAATGCAATGCTTGGAGGTGTCTGTCCAGATGTGAGCAACTAGCAGAGGGGAGGGCTGGAGGAGGGAGATGCTATCCCATGACTGCAGGGTAGAGATCCACCAAGAGAGCTCATCTCTAGTGGGTTTGCTTATGCAACGGCCAAAGGGAGCCTTGTAATGAGCTTGAACAGCATTGTATAGCCAGTGAAGGAAGGCATGGCCATGTGGAGCGATATGCATGACAAACTGAAGATGACCTGCAATCTGCTGTAGTTCCAGGAGGGAGGCACGACCTTGGTGTAGGACCTGGGAGCATGACTGCAGGATGCATTGTTGGTGTTCTGAGGTGATGGAAGCTGTCCCATGAAGTCAAGCTTGATGCCAAGGATTTCAAGCTGAGTCATGGCCCAGGACATCTTCTTATGGCTGATCTTAAATCCAAGAGCTGCAGTGGCCAGACTGAGCACTTGGATGGGGGTGGCGGCATTGGCGGAGGAGTTGAAAGTGCCAAAAAATATCATCAAGGTAGTGCGACACCTTTGAGTGTGAAGAAGGTGTCAAGACTGATTGAAGGCTGAAGGCAGTCAGCCAGTGTAGGAACTCCATGAAAAGATTAAAGAGGAAGGGTGACAAGCGGCCACCAAACACTAAGGCACACTCCTGGTAGAACCACCTGTCAAAGTTGATGCCCATGAGTCTAGCATCAGACTCAGCCACAATGACATGCTGGAAGGCATCCTCCAGATCTGCCTTCCACAACACAGCCTGGGGTGCTTGCAGATGAACTTGATAATGATATTGAGGCTCTCATAGTGGATGGATACAAAGGAAGGGTGGATATCTTTGTTGACCAATGGCAGTCATGAGCCTGGATTCTGTGGGTGTGACAAGTGGTAGATAGTACACCACTTGTCACTGCATGGTTTGGGACCACACCCACTGGCAAGCATACCAGCTTGGTGGTGGCAGGTTCAGTGACAAGACAGAGGTGGCCTTCTGCTAGGCATGCATCAATCTTGTGGTGTAGGTGGTGGATGTTGGCATTGTCCATTGGCAGGTTGGTGACCTCCAAATGTGTTGCGCTACATAGAGGTCTGTCATATCCGAGTTTAACTCCATGGTGCAAGGCTCCATGCAACTGTGTGGTGAAGGCTTGGTCAGGATACATGATTAGAAACTGGTCCCAGTGGTGGGGATTGAGGGAGCCAGTGGTGGCAGGCATGTTGTTGGTATTGAAAATGGGAAGCTCACACAAGGTATTGGGCCTTGGTGGTGGTGGCGATCCTGTTAATGAGGCCAGAATGAAGTTGGTGGCATGGTCAGATGGCATGTTGATGATGCCCTTGGGAAGGAGGTCCCATTTGGTGGGAGACGAGGGTGCTGCATGGCATGCAGACCTGTGTGGTGTGGTGTTGGGCTGACCAGGCTGGGAAGGTCAAGTTGTATGCTGACCAGGCAATGGTGAAGGTGCAGAGAGTGTCTCTGACCTGTGGTGTGTGGATTGTGGTGCCATGAGCTGTGTTGGTCCCATTGGGTGCTGACCAGGGGAGGGAGGTTGGGGCACTTGGACCCATGAGGTACATGTACTCACCATTAGGTAAACCTTCTTGGGCTGGGAGCCAGAGTTGAGTTGGTCTTGCCCACAGTGATGGGCACTGGATCATTGGGTGCTTGTGCTGGCAATGTTTGCTGTGGTAGGAGGGGAGCCAGTCTTGATATGGAGATACAGGAGCTGGCTGCTAAGTTGAGGGTCATAAGAGGACCACTTGTGAATGGCTCTGGTGCCAAAGTGCCAATGGCAGACTGCAAGGTGGTAGTTGGCCATGGTGTGCCACTGATAGAGGTGATCACACTCAAGGAGGTGCTTGAGGTGGTGAGCAGGGCCTCATTGAGTGCTAGGCTGCCAGTGTATTGGACTCTGATGGTGATGTATACCAACCAGATGTGTGCCAGTGTGGCAATGTTAGGAATGGCTTTGACAATGTAGAGACCCAGGTCTCTGCCATTCCCTGGTGGTATGTGAGTGTGCCACTGTCACTGACTGTGACTGGTGTTGCTTGTGGGGGCTCTTTTGAGACTCTTGACACTGGGTTAAAGCTTGACCAGATGTTCTGGTCAAAGCTGGTCTTGTTCAAGTGAGATGATGTCTGCTGTGACCCAGGCAAAGCAGTGGTTGAGTGATAGCAAAGGCAACTCACCTGCAGTAGAATGTGAACCAGCAGGTGTGAGTGCCAATGCCAGAGTAGTTGGGGGGTTCACTGGCTGGGGTGTAAGAGCCTGAGGTGAAGCCTTGTTGGTGCTGCAGCTGGAGGAGGTCAAGGAGCTGCCTGAATTGGCTGTCAAGCTTGTGCTCAAGATGGCCAAACTGTGTTTGCAGGGCTTGGACCAAAGCAACCAAGGTGAAACCCAAACTGGCCCCTGCTGCTGGACTAGGTGAAGCTTGAGGGAGCATTGAAACTGGGAGCCAGGAGGGGTGTGCCTGTCTTGTTGATGTGCTGGGAGTGCCACAGTAGGTATTGCTTTCTTGCAACAGGCAGTGCAGGTCCTGACTGTGCCTCAAACTACAATGAAGTGATTGGGGGGGGTTAGGGTTAGGGTTAGGGTTACAAGGGTCCCCTGGTGATGGCCACAACAACCAAGAATTTGTACTAATGAAATATGTAGATATACTATAGGGCTATGTGTATGCAAAGTCTCACATTACCATTTAACCCAGTCATGGAGATACAGGCTGTCAAAGTTTCCCTGTACCTAGGTTAACATCAGGGAACTTCAGGCAACCTCAGGCAACCTAGGGGAAGGTAGTCTAACCTAGGTAGAACATCAGACAACATAGGTACAACCTCAGCTGACCTCTGCTAGGTTGGGACAACCTCAGTGAATGTTGGGCAATCCTAGGCACAACCTCAGTCAACATGGGGCAAGGTAGTTCAACATAGTATATACAAGGTGCAACTAGGTACAAGGAAGGAGGTGTCAGTGGTCAGGGCCTGATACCTGAGATCCCTTGGTGGCCTGGGCTCACCGGATCCTGGGGAATTCTGGTGAGGAGGCACTACACAATGGCTCTGCAAGATCCGGTGAGTCACTACTGCCTCAATGGATATCGGCAAGTTCTGGTAAGCAAGGGTCTTTGAGCAGATATCGACAGACCATTGTTGACACTCCATACAGAGGTAACACAGCAAGTTCTGTTGTGTGGCACGGCTGTACGACATTGATGCAAGTGTCAAGATGTCATGAAGTACAGTAAGGGTTGTCTTAGTTTGCCACTGGTCACTGTCGACAGTGGTGAGCAGGTTATAGGACTGGTTGAGGTCCCAGGCCCATGGTGGAGGTTCTGCCTGCAGTGGAGGTACTACAGCATTGATGTGGGTGTCGACAGCATCTTATGCAATGCTCTCCGTACACTGACAGAGACACAGACTACAATGACTGCAACTACTAGTATTGCAGTACAAGATGGTTCTTAAACAAGTGTGTAATGAACATACAATTGATCAGGATATATGCTGTAGAGTGGATGAGCCCTGCTCATCCGATAGGACCAATGGACACACACATATATATAGTCACTTTGGGCAGCTCCTGAGCCACCCCTTGAACTACTCACCATTGAGCCCCTTGTCCCACCTGGTTGACACTACCCATGGCAGTAGCCAAGTGTGGTGTCCACCATTGTGCCATGCTGTACCTCTGTTGAGTGACCCCACTCGACAGAATTCCCTGACAACTGTTGGGTCAGGCCTACCTCTGATTTCCAATCTGATGCAAAACAATCTGCCCAACAGATTTCCCCAAAATCCAGCGAGTCGGGTGCACTTGCCCGATTTCAGTTCCTGACTCAGGATTGGTCCTTTCTTTTCCATGGATTTTCCTGTAATCCATTGGGGTCAGGCTCTTTCCACCTGATCTCATCCTGATGATCTGTAGCCAACACAGACTTCATAACAGCTCTCAATCGCTGTAACACTGCCCCTCCTCAAGAGCCAAGCTCTGTTGAGGCTAAGGGTGGTCAATGGGGTCTCTCCATTCCACCACCAGTGCTTTCTATTTGACCTCAAGATGTTGAGTGCTACTCACTCAAGGAACACTGTGTCATTGTGACCAGCACCCAACGACCAACCTGCCCCCATGGCAGGGGCCTGTGTGCTGCAGCACCAGGCTTTGCACAAAAACCCCATTCCCTCGGCGGGCGCTTCCTTTCCTACTGCTGGTCCCATGACCACAGCTCCCACCAGTCCTGCTGCCAGTGCACAGCCCTCAAAACATGGCTGCCATGCAGCTTCTCATGCTGTGGGTGCAGGAATGCATTGATTTGGAACTGTTGTTCCTTGGTGGAGAGGATGAGGAGGACCCCATTGAGTGGTCAGATTTGGAAGAGGGACTGGCTGGCCCTGTTGGGGATGAAACAGTGCCCATGGAGGAGGACGAGTTAGAGGAAGGAGGTTAGGGTTACAAGGGGCTCCCTGGTAGGGATGGCAAACAACTTGTGTTTATCTATGAATGAAAGTTGTTCATTTTGGCACTAGGAACAATAGTCTTGCTGATCCCTACTCAAGTTTATCAGTAGGCTGCAGAGATATAGCATGTTGACTCTGGCAGCCATGTGAAAAGTGAATTTGTCTGTACCTCAGTGCATGGCTCTACTGTCCCTGCAAGCCTTTTACCTAGACTCAGAATAGCCTGTTTGCAAAGGCACAGCCATGGGCAATGCCTGGTGACAGAGATACCAAGGTCTGAAGACCCATGTATATGTGGTCTGGCAGGTGCCAACCTCCATGACATTCCATGTTTGATTCTGCTTGGAGACATCTATACAAAGGTAAAAGAGGGTGTGGCAAGACAGTACACCAAGTTTCAGGGCCTGTTATTATGCAGGTTGACTGGTGTGGTCAGACCCAAGCTGCCCAAAGTCAAGTATATAGTGCAGTGGGCAAGTTGGGTTGGATCCTATGTCTTCTACTGCTCCTACACTCCTGAAACTTTGCATACACATCAATGAGAATATAGAAAACAGTAATATAGCATCATAGGCTCCAACTTCCCAAGTGACCTATAGTGGCCATCCTTTCATCTTCCAAGTTTGCATCTTCCTTCCCTACCACCACCATCCCTGATCTTGAAAGATCCAAGTTGAACTCCAAGAGCCTCGTACCCCTAGCCTTAGTTTGCTGGTTGACATAACACCTCTGAAGCCTCACCAGCTGCCTTCCTGTGCTGGGGGAATATATAGCACACTGGTCAAAGAGCAGACACTTGGTGAAGTCAAAGATTGGTTGACTCCACTTCATCACCTTGCCATCCCTTCCTTTGCAGCCATGGACTTTGACTCCTTCAATGTCAGCCTCTACCCTGCTGACCTCCTCAGGATCTGGTCCACTGTGCACCCCTCCAGCTTGTCAGCCACAGCCCTGTTGCGCCATTATCAGAGATGATGACTACTTCAAAGACTGGGTGTTCATTGGTCAGTGCTCTCCCCATATATCAGAGTTGCTCCTGAATTCAAGACGCCTCTCTCCATCTACACCCAAGGCCTTCTATCAGACATCTTCCTCAGTGACTTTGCCACTGCCTTCATCAGGGGAAACCAATCCATCCTCTTCAGTACCCTGGTAGAAGCCCTTCAAGATCTTGGCTGCACAGCTGTCAGAGTCCAAGCCGATGGAATGAAGCATCATCTGCCCTCCCATGCCCCTAATGTCCTGCCTGTCAACATGCACCATCCTCTTGCAAAGCACAACACCTTTGACTTGGGCATCAACTACTCCAGCAGCACCATCCCTTTGGTCCATCCCAGGCACACTGGTGAGGGCATCAGAACCTTCCCTATGCTGCTCCCCATCAGCAAAGGCTTTGGCTCTGTCCATATGGAATTGGTTCTGAACAACCACCCTTTCCTCATCAAGGCTTATCCCAGGCTGGTCCACTCCATCAAGGCTATTGCAGGCAACCAAGCACTCACCAAGCCCAGCAGCAACTTCACCCTCAAGAAGTATATTGCTCTGCTCAGCAAGCTCCCACCTGCCCAGCTTGGAGGACTCAGACTTGAAGCCACAGTGACTGCCTCTACCCTCCTGCAAGCCATCGACTTGGTGCTGGATGCCAACCTCCTAGACATCTCCACCTTCACTCAGCCTTCCTCAGAGTACCTTGCTCCCTTCAAGCTCCTGCAGAAGTGCTTCCCCTAGGCAGAGTACATTGGCAACTGTAGGACACTACTAGCAGCAGCAGAGGCTCTCAACATCTTCACTGGCCGCAATCACCTTCCAGCCTCCATCACCTCCAAGCAGATGATTGTTGATCTCTTCAACTCTGTGGGATGGAACAATGGGGCAGGAACAAGCCTACAGCCTTTGATCAAGCCAATGCCTGGTGGATCACTGAAGAAGCAGACCCCACTCCTTCCTCTGACACTCTTGCTGCTGCTGTCACTGTGGATCATATCACTGGTGTTCAGCCCATGACTGCCCTCTTCACTGTCAAGAGGATGAACCTGCCACAGCTGCAGCATTCTCCTCCCTGCCTATACTCTGGCTGGTGGCAAGAAGCAGTTCAAGATCAAGTGCTCCTTCTGCAAGGCCACTCTCACACAGCAGTCAGCTAGGGACTACTTCAACACTCTCCTAGCAGCAGGCACCATCACTTTGGATGCTGAAGAGTTGCCCACCAGAGAAGAGTCCCCTGCTCCACCACAGCTTGTCAGAGAGTCTCCTGCTCTTCCAGTGCCAGTGCCAGCCTCTGATGAAGAGGATGAGGATGCTCCACCCAGGCTCAGGAGGCACAGCACAAGGAATGCTCCACCACCACCAGTTGAGGACACTCCTGGCAGCTACTACTATGGGTCAGAGCCCTTCGGGGACATCTTTGTTACTGCACCAGAGCACTCTGCCTCTCCTCCAGCAGCAGCATCCCCCAGTCCACCTCCTCAGTGCTCTGCCTCTCCCCCCGCTCCCATCCCTGCTCCTCAGCCACTGAAGAAGACAGTCTCCTTTGCTGCTGGCACTAACCCTCCTCTGCTCCAGCTCAGACAGCCAGTCACTCCCATTGCCAACTTCAGGAAGCTTCCAGGCAGGTTCTCACCCAGGGTATCTCAACTTGTCACAGGAGATGGTAACTGCATGTTCAGAGCTGTCAGCTTGCACATCTATGGCACACAGGAAAGGCACATGACTATCAGGAGCAAGGCTGTTCTCTATCTCAGGCAACACCCAGAGCTTCTCACTGTTGTCCAGGATGGCAACTGTTAGGGGCAGCGTGCCCGATATCGGTTGAGGGTTGACTCGGAGGTGAAAACCATCTTATCCTCTGTTTTGGTCAAATTGGGCTTTAATGGAAAGTTACAGTCAACTGTATCCGAGATGGATGTTAAGCGCCTGTTAACCTCGATATTGACAAACCCCTTGAATGCTCTGTCCAGAGGTAGTGCAGCACATTCTCTTGGTCACACGGGATGCCACCACATCAAGAGTGTTCTTATCAACTGTGGTGCGTGAGTGGCTAGGATAGTGTCTCCTAGTCGCTGGCATTGTGGTGACTCCTGGGGATGAAGTCAATGGTTGATGTACTGCAAGGGTGCAAGTACAATGTGTCACAAGCTCTGACTCGAATGGAGGCAATACTGACAGTGTAGTCACACGGTTCTCCAACTTGAATGGAGGCACACAATGTTGAGTAGCAAGGGGATTGATTGCTACCAAGAGACTGAATGACTGAATACTAAGAGACAGTTGCTGGTAACGTTAGTTATGTATAGATTGTACATTGTGTAGAGTAGTTATGTATAGAGTGGATGAGCTTTGCCCACCACTCATGACTAGTGAGGTGTGTATATATATCTTGGTCCCCTCGCCCATGACCTGTGTGTGTGCCTGAGAGGCCTGAGCAAGATTACCTAACAATGACCAACCCACAGTACAGTGAACTGGCTGCCCTGCAGCCTCACCGACATTCTTCTTGATCATGACAAGCGCCTACTGCTGCTTACTGCTGGTTGCCTGTGTGTAGCGACCATTGCAGCTGGCGGGCTGTGTCAGCCAGACAGTGTAGTTTGATATGGATGCTTACCTCACCACTAACTTACACCCAGCACGAGATCGGGATAGTACTGAGTTACCCTCTGATACCTGCTGAAGTGAGCTTAACAGTCGATTAACCTCCAACTCAAATAGAACTCACTTTGGTGACAATAGGCATGAGTGATCCCACCCAGTGCTCATGCAGCATGACCTGTGTGTGTAGGAGCTGGCTTCTGATTGACTCCTCCAACCTCAGTGACTCCTGAGCTGCCTGCTGAGCCTGACCTCTCCATTGAGCCTCTGTCTGCATGGTTGGCATGACTCTATGGTGGTTGTAATGGCCTGTCAGTGGTCACCCCATTGCCTTATGTTCCATTGAGCAAACCCACTCAACAGATTTCCTGAAATCTGCCAAGTCAGGTTTACTCACCCTATTTCAAATACAACCTGTGCCCAACAGATTTCGGGAAATCCATTGGGTCAGGCTTGCTCACCCGATTCCCTGATCAACTCTTGCACAGACTGCGCAGGCTTAATCTCAGGGTCCCAACTCCCATAACATGCATAAGTGGGAAGAGGATACTAAAGTGAAGTGCTTGGAGAGCAGTCTGATTTCAACCTACAGAGTGAGTAAGATAAAATACAATTGATGAGAGGAGCAAACCTGAGTGGAGTCCTCTTGTCCCCTTTCACTTACAGGGGCCCAGTAGCAATTACCGCAGTCCCCCCTGTGCCTAGGTTTGGCCAAATACTTGCTTGCCCAATCAATCTGTTGGGGTCCACTGGGGGTTGCCCTCGATCCTTCCTGTCATTTGGTGCTGCTAAGCCTTACCTGGAGCCCAGTATTTGGACTTCATTCCCTCTAGGCCAATGGGATCCATTGCAGTCATAACAGTTTCATCTCTTGCAAAACTCAAGGAGACCCTACCCACCAACTTGGGTTGCAATGCCAGTTGCTTCTTCTTTCTTGCAATCAATGAAGTTGCCTACTTTACCAAGTTGCTACCCATTCTCTGTTGTCTGTGGAGAGAAAGCAATCCCAAATACACCTGGCTTATCTTGATCAACACTGAATCCAGCATTGCACATCTCACTGACAATGGTGTCATCAATGTTGAAATCCTGACAGGATCCAATAACTTATTCAATGACATATCCTAACACAAGTCACTAACAATAATTGGCAGACGCTGACACATGTCAGTTATTGTTGGTCAAGATACCACAGTTGCTGACAACATGCAACTATTGCTGTTGATAGTTGCCAGACACCACAATGGATGAACCCCCAACACTTCACCCACAAACCAAAACCAGATGCCACCCACATGCAACTAAATCACTGCATACATTACCACAATCACCAGTGGTTGTGGTTTCCCTGCAGTGACACACCAAAGGGTCAACAGTGACACAGGATCCTAAGTGCAGTGGGGTAACCCCAAGTGGTGATTGTGGTTTCCCTGTCAATGACACACTGAAGTGTCATGGGACTCTAGGTGTAGCAGGGTAACTATGAGCAGATGACCCACTTCCAAAAGAAGCACCATAGCACAGGTGTGGTGACACTCATGATATGCAAACTATCACTGATGATTATGGAGAAACAGCGACAGTTCATAGGGAGGCATGAGTGACATGACATGGGTAGTCACAGCAATACACAAGACTTCAGATGGGGAAACCTCGAGTACAAACCACACAAACTCTGACATACAAAGGACCCCCATGTAAAGAGTCAGTCCAATGCCTGAGACTGACAGAGAACATGTATATAAGTCGACATTATCCCTGTACCTACCTATTGCACACTATTGAATCAACTCATTATCTCTCTTTATGTATAGTACAACAATTGCTGCCAATTGTTGTCAATCCACCCATATTCCCCCATTGACAACAGTGATTAGTCACCATCACTGATCATCTTTTGCACCAATCATCCTAGATAAGATTGAACTAAGTCACCAGTGACTCTGCAAGATGCACTCTTCACAAAGAGATACATTGATATATTGACAGATAACTACTATTGTCACCACTGCTACTAGGCTGCAGGTATAACAACTGTGAGGCAGTTTGCAGCAATAGTTCAACATTAGATATTTTTAGTGGAAATAATCAATGGCAATAATTGCGTATCGATATTGTCTAATGCACACCAGGTCACAAGAAGTGGATCAGCGACTAATTGTTCCCAATCATCCAGTGGATCAGTGAATCACTTTTCAATACTGCAGAGGCACATTCAAAGAATGTGCTGCCAAGCGCTTACAAGACCGCAATAGCCGAGATTCAGGAATCACAACACACCAACATATAAGGTCGTCAGACGTGGCTCAACAGAACAGGGTCAGTTCAGTGCGAGCAACAGTCGACACTTGTTAGCAAGAGATCATCGACACTGAGCTGACTCAGTCTGCAGCACAATCACTGTAGCGAGCAAAGACACAATGCGGCTGGACTCTGCATGAAATCATCAGCCCCAATATCAGTTAGATGGATAGATGAGAAGAGTTGTAGAGCGAGAGCAATACACAACCTGCCTTCATTCATCTGTGTCGCTTGTGAAACGCTCGTCATCGAGCACCAGGGCACGCTCGAAATCGATAATCACCAAACACCCAAGCACGTTGTCCCAAAGCACGTTTCGCCGCGCAAGATCACCATGTATGACCGCAATCGACTTAAGTGCGTCTGAGCAGATTCGCAACAAGGCGTCTACTTGCTCGTTCATGCTGCCTTTACAAACTACGTTGTTGTTCGAAGTTGCGTTGATCATCGCCATCTGAACGTCTGTCACTTTCGACTCTGCCTTGACTTCCAATACCCATTCCATGTCGAGCAACGGCGTCAGCTTGGCAGAGGCCGCTTCCCATGCCTCGTCGTTCACAAAAGACTCGCCGTGGTAGGAGAGGAGCAGGAAAGTGTTTGGGGCCAGCCTCTTCCACGTGCCCTTCAAATGGCCAAAAAGGGTAGATGACAAGACTACCAATTGGAGGGCTCACCACCCCGAAGCACAGTGGTACCAAAACCTCGGGTAAGGCTTGCTGCGTTGTCGGAGCACACCAATTTGACCGCTGTCGGCAAAGCCGGTATGGCGAAGGGACGCAAAGGATCGAGAGCTTTGCATCGTTCCCGGATGATTTTGTAGACCTCGGCCTCTTGTTCAAGATCATCCTCGTATTTCTCTTCGACGCCCTTGGCAGCAAAGGCATAGCCCAATCTCGGGTGTATGAGCCGGAAGAATTGAGACCGGTGACCTCTTAAACCCAAAATGGGTTCCATGATGTCCCAGATGGATCCAATCCGGAGATGCACTTGGATGTCCTCGAGAACTTGATCCACTGTGATCATGTGCTTGCCAGCAACACCGTCATGCTGGTGGAGAGGATGGAGGTGACGCCCGAAGTGCAACGCAGCATTAGGACAGCGCAAGTCCATATCCAGACCAAACTTGAGCATTGCCATGCACTTCGCGGAGCAGAATTTATCGGTGATCAGCTTTCTACTACGGAATTTGTACCGCTCTCGTGGTACCTGCACATGCTCAGGGTGATCCTGCATATGAGAAGAGTCATCGACCCGTACCATCAAGTCAGGAGAGCCGGAGATAGAGAAGGAGGAGATGTCGATGCCAGGCACGTTCGATTGTGAGACGTTTGGCAATAAAGATGAATGGGATGACAGATCTCCCGGGAATGGGCTAGAGATCCTGTCGCATCCATCGGCACAGATTTTGGTGTAACTACCAAATGAAAAGTCCCACCGATAAGGTGGCGAGTCATCATACCCATGCTCCGACACAGGAGATGAATTGTGGCCGAGTGGGTCGGAAGCCAGAAATCCAAACCCTATGCTCGGAAAGAACCACTGCTCTGCTCACTCCGGGCGAATCATCATAAGGATTGCTGTTGTCGTCGAGATCCATTGATGCCAAGTCGCTGGACAACCATGATTGGGCATCGGGCGCCAACACCATTGACTGAGTTTGGGGCAGCGTGCGGTTCATTGAGCCTCCTCTGGTCTCGACGGGATGCACAACACAGCTAAGATCTTGTCCATGAGCCGCTCGGTTCCGTGAGCTAGCGTGATCCTGGTCCACCATTTTTTCGCCTGTGTTGGTGGATCTTCCAGGCTACTGAACCTTTGATTGTCAAGACTGACGTTGGGCGCTGCCGCAGGCTGTGTTTTTCTCTGCTTGAGCATTGGTGCAAGACCGAGCTGCGAGTTGGTATCTGTGCTCTCATAGGCATGCAGTGCGGCGCAAGCATGCTCTTCCAGGTTGCCGTTCTTGATGCAGTCGTCGATGCCCAGCAGTAATTGAGCGACGTAGCAGACAAGCGGATGAAATGGCGCCCACTTGTTCTGAGATTGGCAAGGTCGACCGAATGGTCAAGGTTTTCATCAACAATGCTTGAGGTGGAAGCACCTTGCGTGTTCTTCTCGGCCTTTCTCCCTTTCTGCTTCTCCTTGTTGGGAGGAAGCTCGGTGAGGCTGGCGAGATAGCGATAGTACTCGCATCGTCCAGTTTCAAAGTCGGTCCAGCCAAAGATGTACATAAGACCGGTGGTGACTGTGCAGGCAGGACAGCCGGTTCGCAAAGTGTAGTCGAACATTTGGCTGATGACGGCAGTAAATTTGTTGTCTGGAGGCTTCTTACAGGAGTATTCGTCGCGGTCAAAGGATCTGAAGGGCTGTGAGGTCAATCGAGCGGGTTGGATCGAAGTCTGGCCGATGACTGGTCTGTTTTGAACAAAGTCGAAAAGGCTTCTTGAAGTTTCTTGATGGAATGCCTTGAACTCGACGATACCAGCCGCAGCATTCGCTCATTTGCCTTGGCGTAGGAATGATAAAAATCGCATTGGAATCGTGGGCTGAGGGTAGATGGTGGATTGCCAGCTGTCTGTGAAGCCGTGGTCTGTGAAGCCATGGTTTGTGAAGCCATGCAAGTGGCAGCGGCAACAACTTGCTGCGTAGTGTCGCTTAAACTCAGCGGCTTAACAAGTTTGGTGATGAGATTTTGGAGCTGCCGATCCGGCGGATCAATACCCTCGAGTATCTCGTCCATGGTAGCAGGCCACAGGCAGGGGTTTCTAAGCGATGCAAGCTCTTTCAGCAGATCCTCGAAAGCTCCGGTGCCTTCGGTGGTGAAGGCATTTGTCGATTTGCCTTGATGATACTTGCTGTACTCGTCAGAGAGGGCCAAGACAATATGTCTCGACTGATCGCATGGGAGGCTGCGCCATGTGAATGTAAAATCTGCCTCACACTTGACTGTGCGATAGGTTGCACTTTCAAGACTGCCAGTGGCCTGCTGACGAGTGTATCTAAGGATAGGTTGGTCACGCAGTACGTGGCGGAAGAGTCTGTCAACGATACCGCAGAGGCAGTGCATGCGATCGGAGCCAACCAAGCCGTTGGGCAAATGCTTTTGCCTGACGGAACCGAGATCTCGGCAGCGCTTCGGATCCTCCTTCTGCGGAAGAATATCGAGCATAAGCTTATCGAAATCAGCACGGTACTTGGATATGGTGGAGCCCCTTTTAGCTCCTTGGTTTCCTCCTTAGCGGCGTCAACTTGGTTTTTGAGCTGCTTATATTCCTCCTTGGCTTGCTCTAACCCTTTGTCCTTGAGCTGAAATTTGACGAGCAGAGTGGCTGGAGAATCATTCAGAGTGGCGGGAGAATAGTTGACTGTCGAGCTGAGAGTAGTCTTGATGCTTGACGGCCGCAATGGGTGTGCTTGTGGGGTCATGGGAAGAGGTGAGAGGGATGCAGCATCGGAAGGGAGAGACTGAGTTGAATTGGGCGTGGCCAAGGTGTTCAGAGGTGGATGAGCATGCCTGGCAACGCCGACGTTGAATCGAGTAGGAGCAGGATGAGAATTCAAGTGATTGCGTGACAAGGACAAAAAGGGTTGAGAGAGAGAAAGGTTACGAGATTGAGAAGGAGTGAGAGTGCGCTTGGTCGGTGTGAGGAGTTGGGGACCGATGTCGGCGCACGTGCTGTTTGGGCGGATGGATTGGTAGAAGGGGCGATTCGACCAAGCTTTTCTGAGGATGGAGGCTGATTAGCTTGGTTTGCAAGGGTGGATGCTTTAGCCTGGCTGACAATGGGATATAAAGCTGCAGAGCGCGTAAGAGATCGAGTCGAGGGGTTGTACTTGACTTGAGCATTCGAGTTGGTTGATACTGATAGGTTGATAGGAGCAGCATGGCTTAGCGACCTGTTGTTGGACAGAGTTGGATGTGCAACCCCTAGTCTTGTGGGCCTGGAGTTGGACGTAGTCGGTGCATTGATTGCAATGTCAGGATGGGCAGTATGACTGACTGGTCTGGAGCTGCAAGAGTCGGGTGAGGTGGATGGAACAGCAGGGGGAGGAGGAGGGAGTCTGATTGGTCTAGGAATTCTGGATGGAGGTGGACGAGGTTGATGCTCTGATCGTCGAGCATGTGGTGGTTGATGCTCGGGCGGTCGATGCGCCCGAGACTGAGACCTTGGTGATAGAGACATTCTCTCTAGTACCCTCGACTTTGAGAGGCGGTGGGGAGTCATGAGATTCACGATCATGGCGATCGTAGTTGTCAAGAGGGATCGACAGGTGCTTGCGCTGTTCTTCATAATGAACCCTTTTTTTTCTTAAATTTTTCGTAATTATTTTTTAGATGTCAGGTGCAGAAACAACATATCTCTGTCAATACTGCTTTTGGGCTCAAAATTTCTGCTAATAGAGAGGTTTCGGCAGTCGGCCATTCGTTGGATGACCTCATTGCCGAGGTCATAGAGATGGTGGAGATGGTGGTGTTTCAGAAGGTCATTGTGGTGAGCTTGCACCATCATTATGACCTCAAAATTCTTGTAAATTAGATCATGTGAATGATTAAATAATCATTTGCTCACCATTCCGTGGCCTTTGGAGCCAATCATTTCTAAGTGTTTCAAAACAGTTTGATGTTAGTAGTCATCATTGCAATCAGGCAT
>CAKMXY010000044.1:0-25873 GCA_928865425.1 Ustilago cynodontis | reverse complement strand
CACAATCTTTCATCCACATACAGTCACTGGAAGAGGTGTCATTCCTTAACCAGGAGAGGTACATGCTTACCTCCAGCAGCCACAGCAGAACAACCCTGCCTGCTTACTCTCTGCTTCCAAGGTATGTCCAGCCTGTTTTTTTTTAAAATAGGACTAGTGTACTGTACTGTATGTACACAGTCAATTTGACACTTTGTACCCTGAAAAGTCAAAAAAAGTGCACCATAATTATGCTAAAAATGTCATCTGGTTATTGACAATTGCAAACTGAACACTGCTGTTGATCTCACAACACCAGTGAGCCTGCTCTGCCCTGCTCTGCTTTGGTGTCATTGCTCCTCAGGAACCATGCCATCACCATGTCCCTTCCTTTGTCAATGCAACCCATGCTCATCATGTTAAAACAAAGGGACTGTCCCACCAAAAAAGGGCTCCATAGCAAGGTTGCAAATTTGGTGTCTCCTCCTCCTCACTTCATATCAAACTTTACATAGTCCTAGAATGATAGAAACAGAAGTGTTTGAGGGTGCCAGGGGTTATGTGCCTGACCTCAACTTGAGACTGAACCAGTTCATGAAGGAATATTCAGCTTCAAGTGAGGCTGAATATCTTGGGCGGCAGAGGCTCAACTTTGGTAATCACATGGCAAATAGGTAACCATAACTGAGGCTAAGCAGCCAAGGGGATGCTTGCTCAATCTCATGTGAGGCTGAGGGAACTGTCAATGGCTCACTCAAGGTCAGCTAACCACTGTCAACACTCTGTACAGAGGTGGACTGGCACACCAACATGGGGATGTGGACACCAAGTGTCCTAAGGAAGCTGCCCAATGTGCCTTGTGGTGGTGAAGAGCAGGTAAACTGCCATTGCCAATGAGGTCAATTGGCAAGTATAGGATACTGACAGAGGTTCCAGGACCACAGTTGAGGTTCTGCCTACTGCAGAGCACTCAAATTTGGGCACTAGCTTCACTAGCACAAGAAGAGCACGTGCCATGACTCAGCTGAGAAGAGAGCTGCAGCACTTGACCACACTTTCTCTCACACATCTCACTCTCTTGTCTCCACCATCATTTCTTGTCCTGCTGATTGTGCCCAGTACTTTCAGCAGCCTTTCACCCACCCATCCCTTTCCTGCTATGTTCCTCATGATGTCATGATCTACATCCCTCGTTTGTTGGTCTCTTGCGCACTCTGCCTCGCTATTGTACAACACTTGACCACCCGTGCCCCTTATGGCCATGGCTGGGAGCTCGTCAGCAACTCACTCAAGTTTTGGCAACCTTTACTGTTTATCATTGCTCCACTTCTGTGATAGTAGTGATGTCTGTGCTCCTCACTGAGAGGGATAGGGAAGGCAACTCACCTGCAGTAGAATGTGAACCAGCAGACATGAGTGCTGGTGCCAGAGTGGTTGAGGGCTGGCCCATCAGGGGAGTTTGGAGGATTTGAGGAAAGGCCTTGTGGGTGCTGTCAATCAGGCACAGCAGTGATGGTGTTCACCTCATGGTCAGAGGTGCTGCCACTGTCAGGGACCAATTGACAGATGGAACAACTGTTAGAATATATGGTCCTTTTCACTGTCACCAAGATCACCCAATGGTCTCCCATTGCCAATGGGATTGGGAATGTGTTTATCAAACATGGCCAGCCTCACACCCCTTCACATGAGCATGACACACAATACTGGCAATCCCCTTCAGGGATCACCAACTTCTCCTTGTTTTGGTCCACATGCTGTTTACTAGGTTCCCTAGTGTGTAGATATGCTCACTTCCTATATATGTGCACCATACACACATGTGTAGTGCAAGCCTTCCCTCAATCAAATTATTCCCAACTACTTCATACCACTAAGTCTGCCTTACCTCTGTTTCCATTACCTTCTTTTCATCTTCCCAACTATGCAACCCATTGTCCTGACATTGGTAACCTCACTTCACACTTCTGCTGACTCCTTCTTTGCCATCCACTGTGGCTATGGGAAGTATCTGGCCTAGGAAACTCCTAGTAGTCAGCTCTACTCACCATCCCACCATTGTGAGGCTCATAGTGACTTAGCTACTTGCTATGCAGCCTTTGATAGATCAAGGAACTTATTCACCTGGCTATTCTACTGACATTGGTTGCCCCCTTGCCAGTACAGTTTCCAAAAACAACGAGTTTGAGCTCACTGTGCCCACTGGACCAAGTCTTGATGCTGTTGGGCCCCGCAATGGTCATTCACCACAATGTCGGTGGTGCTGTCACTGCTGGGATGAAATCAGCAGGTGGCAGGTCAAACTTACAAGCCACCACACAAGGGTGTTCCCAGCATGCCAGCCAGGGGGGCAATTCCTTGAGAAGCTGTGAGGCCTGCTGGACACAGTTTTGTTACCATGTCAACCATGCTGAGCTGCCAAGAACAGAGATGAGGCTACGGCTATGGGCAATCAACCCCACAGCAGCAACTGTTACCTGCTTGGGCCTGCTGCCAGGGCACTACTCCTGGGATTGCAGGTTGGCAGTATTTCAGGCTGGGTCTGCCTCCCAAGGCAACCTGACTTATCCAGGGGTCAGGGCATGTTATGAACTAAGATACAAAGAGACTAGAGACTAGAGATCATCAGCTTGGTTGATGGAGGTGTCCACCATGTTGGTGAGGATGGTCTTGACACCATCATCAGGAAGGGTGGCAAGGGTCATCTTGAGGGTGAGGAGCTTGACATCATGGTCAGAGCTTGACACAGTCCACCTTGGCCTTAATGCAAGGTTGACAGGGGAACTGGACTTCAATGCCAGAGGGAGCTTTGCCAGAAGGCTTGGAAGACATGGTGAAGTTGGAAGAGGATGGGATGGTGGTGGTAGGGAAGCAAGATGGATGGGAGGTCAGGGAGGGTTTAAATCAATTTTCCATTTTGCTTTCCAGGGCTATTTAATGGCCTGAAGGTGTTAGTTCACCACCCAGAACAGAAACCAGGAAGAAACTGCAAAAAAAAAAATCCACTATAACAGCAGTTTTGGAGCCATTTGGACACCATTTCTTTCTGTTTTTCTTGCTGTTTGATGCTGTACACCTGCTCTAGCATCGACTGGTGTCTATCCAGTGTGTACATACTCAATTCATACCAGAAAGACTGCCCAAACAAAGGTGGGAAGGTGTCTTGTTGGAGCCAAGTTTGGTACCAAGGTTGACCAAGGTCCAGCCTAGCCTGATGTACCCTGGACTCCACTTGATGGATGTTGTACTATGTCTTGGGTACCTGAAGCAGTGTTGTATGTGCAGTTGACCCTAGGTATAGTTGCTTTGACCTGCTTCAACTTGGGTACAAGGAGGGCATACATATATAGCTGAGGTTCAGCTTGGGTCCAGCTGGGGTGGCACAGGAGGGTCAACTACCTCTGTGGTAGGGATGTGTGTCTGTTGACTGGCCCTTACCCAGGTTCTAGCACCCCTGATGATGGTCATACTATGTATGTACCTTGGTGCAACTTCAGTATACTGAGGAACACTGCTACTTGCTGGAGCAGAGCTTATGCAACTGAGGCTGTTCTGAGGCTGCTGAGGATGGTACCTGGGTGACACTCAAGGTATCTGAAGGTGCTCTGAGCCTGTGCTGAGGCTGTATGGCTGCAACTGAGGTTGACCTTATGCAAATGTGGCCCAACCATGTATATACTGAGGGTGACCTGTACATACACTGAGGGTGTACATACTCCACCTGATCTACATGTAGCTAGCCCTGGGTCAACTGGGGTTCAATGTAGGCCAAGTTCTAGCGACAAGTTTGCAGCCCTCCAACTACCCTTATACCTTGATTGAAGGTACCCAGCATGTTACCATGTGGCAACTTGCAGAGAAGTTGGAGGAGGTTGACTGCAGTTCAGTCTGGGTTCAAGCTTATGGAATGAAGTTTGACCTCAGTGACATAGCACCTCACCAGCTGGAGATCCTAGGTGACCCTGAACATCCCCTAGCTTCAACCAACTTCTTTGATGTTGGCATGAACTATCCCCAAGTTCACAGCAGTAGTATATGGTCACCAGAGGTACCATGCCAAGGTCAGGCAACTGGTGGTCAACCACCTTGAGCAGCACAGGGACATGGTTGAAGCTATTGTAGCTGCCTCTGACATTAGGGTAACTGCCTTCACCCCTAGGCAAACTGTAGCAGAGTCACCTTCAAGCTATGGCCACCCTAGGTACTTGGGGGGACAATGCTACCTTGGCTGCAGCTGTCCAGATCTTCAAGTTACATCTGGTTATGGTCAACTCAGACCTTACCCACTTCACCCTCAGTCATGAGGAGCCTCCTGCAGATGATGTACAGTGGCATGCAGTCTACTATACTGGCAACCACTTTGAACTCATCTACAGGTACCCTTCCTGCAGCCTGGCCAAAGTAGAGCCTAGGTAGGTACCCACTCCACTGTACATAGCCCCAGTTGTAGATAGTTGTCCTTAGCATGTAGTACCATGTACTTCATCTGAGGTTTTTTCACCTGCAGTAACCCCCAGTTGCTGGAGGTTTTTCCTCACAATGAAGTACCTTCCTCCTTCCTTGTACCTAGTTCCACCTTGTATATACTATGTTGAACTACCTTGCCCCATGTTGACTGAGGTTGTGCCTAGGATTGCCCAACATTCACTGAGGTTGTCCCAACCTTGCAGAGGTCAGCTGAGGTTGTACCTATGTTGTCTGATGTTCTACCTAGGTTAGACTACCTTCCCTAGGTTGCCTGAGGTTGCCTGAAGTTCCCTGATGTTAACCTAGGTACAGGAGCAAACTTTGACAGCCTGTATCTCCATGACTGGGTTAAATGGTAACGTGAGACTTTGCATACACATAGCCCTATAGTATATCTACATATTTCATTAGTACAAATTCTTGGTTGTTGTGGCCATCGCCAGGGGGACCCTTGTAACCCTAACCCTAACCCTAACCCCTAACCCCCCAATCACTTCATTGTAGTTTGAGGCACAGTCAGGACCTGCACTGCCTGTTGCAAGAAAGCAATACCTACTGTGGCACTCCCAGCACATCAACAAGACAGGCACACCCCTCCTGGCTCCCCAGTTTCAATGCTCCCTCAAGCTTCACCTAGTCCAGCAGCAGGGGCCAGTTTGGGTTTCACCTTGGTTGCTTTGGTCCAAGCCCTGCAAACACAGTTTGGCCATCTTGAGCACAAGCTTGACAGCCAATTCAGGCAGCTCCTTGACCTCCTCCAGCTGCAGCACCAACAAGGCTTCACCTCAGGCTCTTACACCCCAGCCAGTGAACCCCCCAACTACTCTGGCATTGGCACTCACACCTGCTGGTTCACATTCTACTGCAGGTGAGTTGCCTTTGCTATCACTCAACCACTGCTTTGCCTGGGTCACAGCAGACATCATCTCACTTGTTGAACAAGACCAGCTTTGACCAGAACATCTGGTCAAGCTTTGCAACCCAGTGTCAAGAGTCTCAAAAGAGCCCCCACAAGCAACACCAGTCACAGTCAGTGACAGTGGCACACTCACATACCACCAGGGAATGGCAGAGACCTGGGTCTCTACATTTGTCAAAGCCATTCCTAACATTGCCACACTGGCACACATCTGGTTGGTATACATCACCATCAGAGTCCAATACACTGGCAGCCTAGCACTCAATGAGGCCCTGCTCACCTACCTCAAGCACCTCCTTGAGTGTGATCACCTCTATCAGTGGCACACCATGGCCAACTACCACCTTGCAGTCTGCCATTGGCACTTTGGCACCAGAGCCATTCACAAGTGGTCCTCTTATGACCCTCAACTTAGCAGCCAGCTCCTGTATCTCCATATCAAGACTGGCTCCCTCCTACCACAGCAAACATTGCCAGCACAAGCACCCAATGATCCAGTGCCCATCACTCGTGGGCAAGACCAACTCCAACTCTGGCTCCCAGCCCAAGAAGGTTACCTAATGGTGAGTACATGTACCTCATGGGTCCAAGTGCCCCTTGGCACCTCCCTCCCCACCTGGTCAGCACCCAATGGGACCAACACAGCTCATGGCACCACAATCCACACACCACAGGTCAGAGACACTCTCTGCACCTTCACCATTGCCTGGTCAGCATACAACTTGACCTTCCCAGCCTGGTCAGCCCAACACCACACCACACAGGTCTGCATGCCATGCAGCACCCTCGTCTCCCACCAAATGGGACCTCCTTCCCAAGGGCATCATCGACATGCCATCTGACCATGCCACCAACTTCATTCTGGCCTCATTAACAGGATCGCCACCACCACCAAGGCCCAATACCTTGTGTGAGCTTCCCATTTTCAATACCAACAACATGCCTGCCACCACTGGCTCCCTCAATCCCCACCACTGGGACCAGTTTCTAATCATGTATCCTGACCAAGCCTTCACCACACAGTTGCATGGAGCCTTGCACCATGGAGTTAAACTCGGATATGACAGACCTCTATGTAGCGCAACACATTTGGAGGTCACCAACCTGCCAATGGACAATGCCAACATCCACCACCTACACCACAAGATTGATGCATGCCTAGCAGAAGGCCACCTCTGTCTTGTCACTGAACCTGCCACCACCAAGCTGGTATGCTTGCCAGTGGGTGTGGTCCCAAAACCATGCAGTGACAAGTGGTGTACTATCTACCACTTGTCACACCCACAGAATCCAGGCTCATGACTGCCATTGGTCAACAAAGATATCCACCCTTCCTTTGTATCCATCCACTATGAGAGCCTCAATATCATTATCAAGTTCATCTGCAAGCACCCCCAGGCTGTGTTGTGGAAGGCAGATCTGGAGGATGCCTTCCAGCATGTCATTGTGGCTGAGTCTGATGCTAGACTCATGGGCATCAACTTTGACAGGTGGTTCTACCAGGAGTGTGCCTTAGTGTTTGGTGGCCGCTTGTCACCCTTCCTCTTTAATCTTTTCATGGAGTTCCTACACTGGCTGACTGCCTTCAGCCTTCAATCAGTCTTGACACCTTCTTCACACTCAAAGGTGTCGCACTACCTTGATGATATTTTTTGGCACTTTCAACTCCTCTGCCAATGCCGCCACCCCCATCCAAGTGCTCAGTCTGGCCACTGCAGCTCTTGGATTTAAGATCAGCCATAAGAAGATGTCCTGGGCCATGACTCAGCTTGAAATCCTTGGCATCAAGCTTGACTTCATGGCACAGACAGCTTCCATCACCTCAGAACACCAACAATGCATCCTGCAGTCATGCTCCCAGGTCCTACACCAAGGTCGTGCCTCCCTCCTGGAACTACAGCAGATTGCAGGTCATCTTCAGTTTGTCATGCATATTGCTCCACATGGCCATGCCTTCCTTCACTGGCTATACAATGCTGTTCAAGCTCATTACAAGGCTCCCTTTGGCCGTTGCATAAGCAAACCCACTAGAGATGAGCTCTCTTGGTGGATCTCTACCCTGCAGTCATGGGATAGCATCTCCCTCCTCCAGCCCTCCCCTCTGCTAGTTGCTCACATCTGGACAGACACCTCCAAGCATTGCATTGGTGCTCACCTTGGCACCATGGATAACCCTGAGGCTGTTTTCTCACACGAGCTGGCTCGTCGTCATCACCACAAGGATATTCATTTCCTCAAAGCTCTGGCAGTCCTCGAGGTGTTGCAATGCTTCTCCCCACTCTGGACCAGCCCTCATTGTGTTGTTGTTCACGTCAACAACAAAAATGTCGAGTATGGTCTCAAAAAAGGCTCTATTCGCAATGCTCAGACCCAGGTGCTCTTCCAAGTGATCTTCTCCCTATGCTTACAGCACCACATCAACTTGATTCTGGTGTGAGTTAGCTCTGAAGCCAACATTCTCGCTGATGCCCTCTCCTGCCAACATTTCACCTTTATACAACAGTCCTTCCCCTGAGCCTTCTCCCTCCTGCAGTTCAGGAGCACGGTTCGCAACTGCCACCTAGCTTCACCAGTGCAGCAAACCTCTCCACCCAGGCAGCCTTCCTCCTGTGGAATGGCCTTGCCACCAGCACATGAGCCAAGTCCATGGCAGCTTGCTTTGACTTTGCTGCCTTTGCCACCAACAACCTTGGGGTCACCAACCCTTTCCCAGCCTCGACAACTGCTCTCATCAAGTGGGTGGCCCACCATCACATGGCCGGACAGATGTTCAACACCCTCAAGAGGGACCTTGCTGTCCTCAAATCCTGGCACATCAACCTCAGCCTCCCCACTTCAGCCTTCAACTCCAAGCATCTGGAGTGCATTGTGCGAGGATTCAAGAGAGTTGTCAGCACACCCCTCCCTGTTGCAAAGCTGCCTATCACCCTCCCTCTCCTCCGACAGCTGGTATGTGCCCTCAAGACCATCTGTAGCTCTCCACATGACCGCCGCATGTACCAGGCAGCCTTCTGCCTTGCATTCGCCTGTTTTCTGCACTCCAGCAAACTCACATGGGAAATGGAAGGCCCCAATGTACTCGCAGTCTCCACTGTCACCTTTGCCACTGACTACTCCTATGCCACTGTCATGCTGCCAGCCAGCAAGACGGATCCTTTCAGGCAGGGTGCCATGCTCACTGCACCTGCAGTATCCCTCAGCACCTGTGCCGTGGCAGCTCTCTGCATCATCTGCTTCAACCAGCCCCCCCACGAGCCCCTCTTTGTGCTCGAAGGTGGTTGCCCCTTTGCTTGGTCAACCTTTGTCTCCTTGCTCCACTGCTGCCTTTCGGCCTGCAACATCTCGCTGTTGTCTTACTCAGGTCACTCCTTCTGTCGCAGCGCAGCAACCTGGGCAGCTGCAAACAGCATGGACACAGACACCATCCATGGGCTGGGACATTGGTGCAGTGACTGTTTCCAACAGTACGTCGACCATTCGGTTGCCAACAGAGCTGCCACTGCCAGGTCAGCCTTGTACTCCAACTCGGCTGCCCCTTTGTCTCTCAATGCCATCACCTGGTGTGACTTGTGACCACACCTTGCCTTTCTCTTGGAGCTTGCCTGTCATTGCTCTCCAGCCTCAGCTCATGACCGTCTCACCATGCAGTACACCACTCGCACACCATGTGGCCATGGCTGGGAGCTCGCAAGCAACTCACTTGAGTTAGGCAATTCATGTTGTTCTGTTATGTCTCTTGTTCCATTTGCTCTCACTCTTTGGTGCATCCATCCGTGCTCTCATGTTGGAGTGATTAAACCCGAGTGCTGCCAAAGCAAGGCTGAGCATCTGGATTGGGATTGCAGGGTTGGAGATGTCAGATGCGCCAAAGAAATCATCGAGGTAGTGTGCCATGTTGGAAAGCACTATTGACAACAGCACCACAGACTGCATGGCAAAGGAAGTGAGCCAATGTAGAAACTCAGCAAAGAGGTTGGAAAGGAAGGGTGAGGAGTGTCCACCAAATGCTAGTGCACATTCCTGGTAGTGTTGTCTGTCAAATTGTATGCCCATAAGTCTGACATCAGACTTGGCAACAATGACATGTCGAAAGGCATCCTTGAGGTCTGCTTTCCAAAGAGAGGTGCTAGGATGTTCATGGATGAAGTCCATAATGGTGTTGAGGCTCTCATAATGGATGGTGACAAAAGAGGAGTGTATGCCATCATTGACAGATGGCAGGCATGAGCCTGGTTTCCAGGGGTGTGAAAGATGGTAGATGGTCTGCCTCTTATCCAAGTGGGGCTTTGGGACCACACCAACTGGAGAACAGACAAGCTGTACATCACCAGGAGCTGTAATGAGACAGAGACAGCCTTCTTGCAAGCGAGTCTTGATCTTGTGGCAAAGGTGTTGAATGTTGTCCAAATCCACAGGCAAGTTGTTGACTTCAAGCCATGTGTGGTTATGCAGGGGGCCATTGTAGCCAAGCTTGACTCCATGTTGAAGGGTGCCTTGCAGTTGACTGGCAAAGGCTTGGTCTGGGTAGTGGTCCAAGAACTGAGACCAGTACCACAGTTGAAGCGTACCAGCCATTGCTGGAACATCAGTAGCATCAAAGATGGGCCATTCACATGACATGTTGGGTTGTGGCAGCAGCAGTGTGCCTGTAAGCAAGGTGGAAAGGAGTGTCAAGGCAGAGTCAGGGGACATGTTGACAATGCTGTTGGGGAGGAGGTCTAGAAGACAAGGTGCCGAGGTTGGCTTGGACCTTATTGGTGCTGTTGTGAGTGGCACGGGTGTGGGTGAAGGTGCTGGGGTTGGCCCAGACCTGAGTGGTGCTGTTAGAAGCAGCACAGGCGAGGAGGGGCTGAGGATTGCTCAGGCCCTGGAGGTGGTGCTATTCAGAGCGGCATGGGCTGTGGGTGGGAGATGTCACCTGAGTGAGTAGGCATACCCACCATTAGCTCATCTTCCTGGCAGGGACGGAGTTGGTGGAGGTAGCCTTGTTGACAAATGATGGGCATTGCGTCAGAGGATGCCAACCTTGGCAGTGAAGACAAGTATGTTGTCAAGGACAACCGGGGCAGTGAGAACCAGAGTTGAACTTCTTGCAAGGATCAGAGACAGTGCCAGAGCCAGTGCAAGGGAGGCGTGTGGATCGCTGGTTTGAGGAGGGGTGGCAAGAGCTAGAGCTCAGATCTCTGCGAGTTGAGGCCAAAGAGTGGCTGTAGGACTTCTGGTAGGGGAGAAGTACCCTGCCTGCGATTTGGGGATCATAATGAGACCACTCGATGACAGCACTGGTCCCAAAGCAGAGTCTGCAGACAGTGAGGTGGTAGTCTGCTACTGCACACCACTGATACAGCTGGTTGTACTTGATGAGCTGCTCTAAGTGAGAGAGCAAGGCATTGTTGAGTGCCCAACTGTTGTTGTAGTGAGCACAAATGGCCACATACACCAGCCAGACTTGGGCCAGGGCAGCAATGGAAGGTATAGCCTTGACAAACATGGATGTGTGCAAATCGACAGACTCCTTGTATATCTTGAACTGTCCACCCTCGATGTTGATGCTGGTGGACTGGACAGACTCTTGAGAGACACGAGACTCTGGGTTATGGAGCTTGACCAACTGTTCTGGATGAAGCTGGTCACATTCCACGAGAGCCACTATGTTGGTGGGGACCCAGGGAAAACAGCACGAGACAGAGAGGAAGGGCAACTCACCTGTGGTTGTGTTATTGTTACCAGCAGAGGTGAGCGCCATCGATGTTGCTAGCTGAACTTGTGGGGGTGGTGGGTGGGCTTGCAGTGACAGCGAGGTCTGCAGGGCTGGCTCAGAAGTGGGTAGAGCTGAAGCGGAGCCCAGTGATGGCTGCGAGGCCTGGAGGGTGTTGAGGAGCTGAGATCACTCGATCACGAGAGCCCGAGATGGACACACAAGAACATGAGCAGTGAAAATGATTGAGATTGCCTAACTCACTAGGAGTCACTTGCAAGCTCCCAGCTGTGGCCGTAAGGGGCACGGTTGGTCGAGTGTTGCGTGAGAGCAAGGCGGAGAGTGCGGGAGACCATAACAAGGATGATAACTAACATGACAAACGTGATACGCAAGAGAAACGAGTGGGTGGGACAAGGTGGGTGTGTCGAAAGAATGCTGTTGGTGACATCAAACAGTGCAAAGTGAGTGATGGTGTGAATGATGAGAGATGGTGATGAAACGAGCACTAAAAACTGAGCTTTGTTGGAACACTTGGGAGACGGAAGGACACGTGTCCGGTCACATGCTATCTTGGCCAAGTGAAATAAGTGACTGCCTTCAGCATTCACTCTCCATTGTGAGCCTGTTGGCTCTGTGAGTTTGATCTGCGAGTTCAATAGGCTGGCACACTGTATTGCCAGCCTGTTGGCTCTACAAGTTCAATAGGCTGGCACACCACATTGCCAGCCTGTTGTCGAGGGCTAGGATGCTCTGGGCACCCCACAGCCATGCAGAGGTGCCTTAATTTCGCTTCAGTGGGCTCCAAAGTGTGACAACAGTGCATATGCAGCCAAAACACTTCATTTGACCCACTCTCCATGCATCTTGCACCACTTTTGGGGCCCTGACAACACTTCCACATGTTGCTATGATACTGTGCACACCCCTACAACGAGCTTGGGTGCTCACAGCCCACCAAAGCGAGTTTCCAGGGACTTCACTTAGTGACAACCCCCATTTTCAGCCCACAACCTCGATTTTGGGGCCCTAGCAATGCCCCCACTGCCTCCCACCACCTCCCACACACCCTGAGCATGCCATCTAGGCCCTAGCAATGCTTAGGCACAGCCACAGGGCCCTGGAAAGCACCCAGAATTTTGTGACCACAATTAATTTGCACATTTTTGCACAGAGTAGTTCATATCACACTTTGCATATCAACTTTGCTTTTCTGGTCTCATCTGCATGCAGTGAGGCCAGCTATGGCTGTGCAGACACTTGCAACATGCCTCTAGAGCCTCTCCCATGCCCCACTGGTTGTCAGGCAGCCTCAGCTTTGAAATTAGGGGACTTCACTTAGTGACAACCCCCACTTTTCCCACCTGAGGGGCCACCCCACTGCTCTAGGGTCCCCTACAACACCATTGCTAGGTGTACACACTGTGCATAGGCCCTGCGCACGTCCCCTGCAAAGCACAGCCCTTCAAAGCAAAGTGCCAGTGACTTTGCTTAGTAGAGACTTGCCTCAGAGGTGGGTTTGGGCACTATACCAATGTCCCACTTCGCTTTTGGGCCTGTGTACTCGCTCTCCATGCTGTAGAGACTATGCTGACACAGTGGCAGCACTTCAGAGTGCCTGTAGGAGGTGCTGGAAAGTTAAATAGACACCCAAATTGATGCAATCCCCTGTTTTGGCACTTCTAGCTGCTATCACTTTGATTTCTCCAACACAACCTCCAAATCTGATTGCAGATTTGTGCTGGCCACCCCTGAATTAGTCTAGAACACCCATAGCAACATTGTTTAGGCGATTTTCTGGTGCCCTCAGTCAAGACTCACCCTCCCAAGGCTTGTAGCAGTGAATTGGCTTGATCAACCTCTCAATTTTTTTGATATTTGAACTCCTGGACCCTGAATTAGTCAAGACAACAACCCACAAGGCTGTAGCACAGCCAAAACATCCCCTGGAAGCAAAGTGGTAAGTCATATACTTTGTTATATACTTTGTCTTTGGGTTACTTTCTTTGACCATATCTCCTTTGTTTCTCAAGTGTTTGGACCGGTTTTAGGCTCGTTTTAATTGTCTCAGCAAGCTCTATCGACTCAGTAGCCCCTAAGGCAACTTGCTTTGCATTTGGTGCTTGTATTGCCTCTTGATAGGTGTCCTAGGCACCTTACAGAGTGTCAAACTCGCTTTCCAGCCCTGATTCAGCATTGTAGGACACTGTAGGCCTGGCCAGCCTCGTCTCACAATAGCTGTAAGGGTGATACTTAGCTGTATCTGCTCAGAAAGTCGCTTTTTGGAGTGTCTCTGTACTTCAATGCCTCACAAACACCCTCTAGGATTTTTCGATTGTGCTCTAATTCCGTGTAGACATACCCAAGGATAGTATGTATTGAAATCCCAAAGCATTTGGTTTCAAGTTTTTTGTCAGAGTCTCAGCTGACTCTAGACTTTGCCCACTTGTTTCTCTATACACAGGCGTTGTTACACGTCAAGTCTTGGTGGACACACAGATATTGGTATTAGTTAGGTGGTTGCAAAGTTTCACAACGTTTGGAAAAGGTTTCAGTGCAATTTGGTCACTTTGGTTTTTTCACTTGGTGATTTTTGACATGTAAACTTGGTTTTTTCATCACAATGGCACCCAGGCAGCCCAGAAAGCATCCTAAGGAGCATGCTACACTCCAGAGGCTTTGAAAGCAAAAAGGAAAGGAAGAAAGCAGAGGAAATGGTCAAGTCTGACCTCAGCAAGCTCAGGGACAAGTTGGCAGAGTATAGTGACCCAAACTTGGTCAAGTACACTCCAAGTGCTGACACAGTCAAATTGGCTAAAGATGTAGCAAAGCTGGATGCTCCAAAGTGCCCTAGAAAGCAATCAAAGTGCCTTGTGAACCAGTACACCCTCAGAGTGATGACTACATTGGTTGGGAATCAGCAGGACTTCAAGGTGGAGCTGCACTCCATGCAAAGCTACAGGATCACACCACCAGAGTTGTCACCACTCAATTCAACCTCAAGGAGTACTTTGACAAGGAGTATCAGCTTCCTAAGCTTGACATCCCTGCTGACACAGCAGCATTCCAGTCAGTCACTTTCCTTGGTCAAGAAGACACCATCCACTTGGTCAACAGCAATGGACTCCACTATGCCAGCATCATCAAGAAACCAGACTCTGCAGAGTTTGACACCATGTACAACGAGTTCAGGAAGCTGCAGGCTGACCTACCCAAGTCAGCCGGTGCCCCAGTGGAGGCTTTGTGTGGCAACTTCTTCACATTCCATCTCATGCTCAGTGGACAAGACACAGCACACATGGACCACCCATACTTCAATCAGGCCTTTGTCAAGAACTACTGCAAGATGATCAAATTCCTCTGGAACAAACACATCAAGGCACTCTGGGAGTATTGCAACACCAAGTTTTTCAAATGCTTCCCACAGCACGCAGCCCACTACATGCACATTGGTGCCTCCAAGCACTACCATCCACATGGTGCATTCCTCTGGGCCCCTTGCTTCCCCTCCCTTGCCATCAACCAGGAAGGCAAAGTGTACAGCCTCCCACACCGGGATTGGAGGGATTATCTGCAAGGCTTGGCTGGTGTCTTTAGCTTTGGTGACTACACTGAGCTCAACATCAGCTTTGCCGAGGCCAAAGTCAGCCTGGACTTTCCTCCTGGTGCACTGTGCTTCTTCCTCTCACATGCTGCATCACTTCAACTCTCCCATCCTGGAGGGAGAGACTCGAGGAAGCATGACCATGTTCATGTCAACCAATGTGCCAAAGTGGGTTGGCTATGATGGCAAGGCCTCTGATGCTTCCGAGGAGGTGAAGCAGGGATACCAAGAGCACTGCCTCTGTGCTTGGCAGCTGTTCCAGCCTCTGAGCCAGTAGTGTGATTGTGTCCATAATTGAATTTCAAGATTTCAACTTGACGTGTCTGTGAGCTACATGTGTGTGCAAAAAAAAGAGAAGACACAACTTTGTCCATGGCCCAGGTGACCTGACCATTTGCATCTGAATGCAGAAAAGCTAGTGACAGAGGATTAACAAATAAATTTGCAACACCACCAGGATTTGAACCCTGGTGTCTTGCATGCCAGCAAGCCCCTTTTCCCAAAATTTGGGTTCTCAATGACTCAGCTGCAAGCAGAGAGATCAGCCACTAGACCATGAAGCCCATTGTTGTCTCACTCATGTCATTTTGAAATTACATAGAGCTGCTGGATACATTGAGATTGTGCACTTGTGCCAATTATGGCAACTACATACATTGGCAACAATCCATGTTTGGCTTCTACCACACATTATGTATCTGCTCTCTTATCATTTCTCTGTGCCATCTTGAGTGCTATTGGTCTTCTTCTGTCACTTCCAGTCCTGCTTCTTTGCTGCTGCTTCTGCTTCCTCAGCAAGATAGTGAATGCTTTTCTTTGTTGGCTCATGCTCATCAACAAGCCCTTGCCAAAAGAAACAAGTGATAGCCATACAGTCACCAACCTCACTCTTTGGATTGGCAACATGGGCTGCATGCTGGAGTGTATGGTGGTAGACACTGTTGGAGAGGAACACAACAACATCCAGTGGCTGCAAAACCAACTGCACATTGTAGTGACATAGCTCTAGGATAGCATGCTGACCAAGGTTGACCAGAATGGAGACATCTGCATCTTCATTGTCAACATGAGAGTTGTTGGAGAATCCTTGGAATGGTGAGATAGTGGCATAGAGCCAATGACAAACAGTGTTGAGGCCCTTCACCCGCTTGCATGCCCAAGGAAAGTGAACATCCCTGCATGCAACAAGCTCTGCCCGGAAGGTGTCGCACAACCCAGAGTCCTTGCTGTCAACTAGTGGCTGGATGTAGCTCTTGGCAAATCCTTTGAACCATGCGCAAAAGTCTACCACTGGCTGCTTGCCTTCTTCATTGCCCACCTGCAAAGTCTCACTGGTAAGAGTCAGGTTGGTCTTGAAGCAGTCGTACCAAGCACCAAAGTGGTAGTGTGGGAAAACTTGCTGTGTCTTGCTCTGTCGTGTGTCTGCTTTGAGCTTCTTGCATTGAGCCTTCTTGGTGACAAGTTCAAACAACTCCTTTCTGTGCACTGCAGAAGCCTTCATGTCATTGGCAGTGGCTGAGGAGGAGGGGCCAAAGCGTTGTAAGATCACTGCATCATTGTTGTCATCCTTGAAAGTGATGTTGTGGACATAAGGCAAGTTCCTGTGGTCAGTGAACTTTGTCAAGGCTTCCCCAGTGTAGAATACTGGGTTGGTTAGCTGGATTGGTGCTGTTCTTGGTGGAAAGCCAGGTGTCTTCTTGGAGAAGAACTTCTTGATTGTGTGAGTTTCCACTTCAGTGATGGCCAAGGTTGCAAGCAATCACTTATCACACTTGTGTTGTTGAGAAGAAGTTGCAGGAACAGGAATGAGCATTGCTGATGATGGCAAGAGTGCAAGAACAGAGACAGTGGAGTGACAAGACAAATGCTGGCTGAGAGAAGAGGAAGTGCTGAGATTGCGCAAAGCTTTGCAGGCAGGTGTGAGTACTGCTTCTGAGCAGAAATTCCAGGCAGGTCTGACTACCACCTCTGAGCAGAAATTCCAGGTGGGTCTGACTACTGCCTCTGACTGAAAATTCAACATTGGTCTGACTACCGAGTGTTTGAAACCAACTTATCATTGCTACAGCATGTGTACTACTACAACATGTGTGCATTCTCCATGGCAACAGCAAAGATGGCATAGGCCATAGCCACCCTCTCACCTTTGTAGTTGTATGCACTGCAGAGGTCCAGCTCAAAGCATGGCATGTCTGAGCAGTCCACCTTGAGTTCCTTGCAGATTGCCTCCTGAACTCCTTGTGACACAGGACTACAGCTACTACTGGCAATATAATGTCAGCATACAACAGTGAGCAATGCTGCATTGGGCCTGACCTGCTGTTGTTGCAGATGTGGAGGGGAGCAAAGCAAGTGTAGCATGCAACACCTTGAGGCTTGTCCTCCTCATCAGCTTCTTCACCTGACCAATATGAGTTGCATTGATTTGACCTTCATGCCATAGAGGCAGACATGCCTCCATCTCTGGCCAGCACTTGCAAGACATGAAGTTGTGCTTGGCATTGTCATCATCAATGGAGCTCCAATGACCAAAGAGGTAGCAGAGGGAGCACCGGCCCTTGAGCTTCTGGAGGAGCTCCTCGGTGCTGAGAGCCAATTCAGCACAAGTGTTGTGTGCCACCACAGGAGGGTTGGACGGCATGATGGTTGTGCTGTGCTGTGGCTGCTGTCTCTTGTGCAGAGATGGAGAAGGTGGAGAGAAGGTGGCATTGGCACTGCTGGTAGCAGGAGCAACAGCTGTGACTTTATGCTGAGGGTGTTGATAGGTGTGCTGAGGCTTGTCGGACTTGGGTGGTGTGTCGAGAGAGGTGTTTGGCTTTGGTGGTGTCTTTGCATCACTGCCAACATGCCGCTGGCAGAGGTCACAGAGAGCAAAGTCTGGCTGGCTGAGACAGGTCACCAGCATGTCATCCATGTAGCTAGAGAGTGCCACATGTCTGCACACTGTCTCCTTGACATACAGATCCACCTTCTCCTCCTTCAAGCGTACACCTTCCTGAACCAGCATCACAGCCTTGGCTGGTTGACTGTTCCTGCCACCACGCCCTGACTCCTGCACATAGCTGACCATGTCATAAGCTCTGCCAAGATGCACCACCAAGCTGACATGCTGAGGGTTGATGCCAGTGCCAATGGCAGTTGTGCCCACCAAGACATGCTTGCTGTTGTCTGTCTCTGCTGCTGAACAGGCAAGCCACAGCAAGAGAATAGCCTTCTTCTCTTCCTCTGCCATGTTGGAGCAGAAGTAGCAACAATGCAGCAACTGAGCTGTAGTCTCTGCCTGTGCTTTGGATCGACAGATGAGCATGACAGCACCATGTGGATGGGATCAGAGGAGTTGCTGCATGTAGAAGTCCATCAAGGCTGATGATGGTGCCCACTGGACAACATAGCTGATGTTCTTCCAGTTGGTGGCAGCACAGATGATGCCTGTACCATCTTGAGGGAGGCAGAGAGCAGCCTTGAAGGAGGAGAGCAGGCTTGGCAGAAGGGTGGCAGTGAGGAAGTACTGAGGAACACAGATGGTGGTGACCAGCTGCTTGATCTTTGCCATTGATGGACAGAAGTCCTCCTGCATGATGCAGACATGGCACTTATCAAAGAAGATGGCTGCCAAGTGCTCCTGCTCTGTCAAGTCCTGTGCCCAGTCACCAAACTGCTGGCTGTAGCAATTCTTGGCAGCAACCAATACCAGCTGACTTCTTTCCACCTTCTTGGCACAATTGTACCCAGACCACTTGCTTGCAGTGATGCTGACATGCTTGCACTGCTCCAGAAGATCCTCCACAAGTGCAACAAATGGCACAACCACCACCACCACCAATGTTGGCAGGAGCCAGAAAAGGGGCACCATGAAGAGAGCAGACTTGCCAGTGCCAGTGGCCATGACAATGATGAGAGGAGACTCCCTCCCGTGGATGGCATTGAGAGCAAACGCCTGCTCCACAGTCTTGGTGCAGTGGCTGCCGGTGACCTTGAAGAGAGCCTTGCTGACTGCTGGAGGGAGCACAGCAGAACGGTGGCTGCTGATGACCAAGGATGAGGTGGAGTGAGCAAGTGATGGAGACGGCTTCTCTTCCACCTTCCTCCTGATGTGATGGACATCTTCCTCCAACTGCTCCAGCTTCTGCTTGAGATCCAAAGGCATGATGTTGTTGATGGATGCTGTTGCTGAGCTAGCACAGGGAGGAACAGCTGTGCTGGTGCTGAAGGGCTGTGCCGAGTCTCCACACCAGGAAGCAAGACCCCAGAATGCATGCCACTGCTTGGAAACAACAAGCAGATGATCCATGCTCTCCTGTGTGAGCTGAAGCAGCATGCTGCTGTCAAGGCCATAGTGCTGCAGAGCCATGGAAGTGGTGTGACCTGCTTGCATGTCATGGGCATGGTCAGCATACTCCTCTGCTGGTTGACCAGGGTGGATGAGCTTCATGTCAATGCTGACTGATAGCTGATGCCAGTTGCGCATGTGGAGAGATGATGCTGAAGGACCAACAAACTCCACACAGAGACTCTGCATTGCCTTGCTGATGTTGTTGGTCTGCCATGGCTGACCCTTGTGATCAACAAGGAGCAGAGCACTTGGCTCCTGTGGACCTACCGCCGAGTTGAAGAGGAGGTGGAGGAAAGGTACAACCTCCATGACATAGAAGAGTACCAGCTGACCAACAGCATGAGGGAGGAAGCAGGGGATGAGCTTGGGAGGGCCTGTGCCTTTGTTGCTGGCCAGCACGGTGACAAAGTAGCCATCAGCCAGGAAGAGGTTGCACTGGCTGATGAGTGTGTTGGTGTGCTGGAGCTGAACCAACTCTGTACCTCTTGCAGGCAGACCGCTGGTGAGCTCAATGAGCACAGCAAGGAGCTTGTTGAACTCATTGTGCAGTGCAAAGTAGGCATGAGCAGCATCAGTGTCAAACTCTGGCTCTGTTGAGCAGACATCAAGTAGAGGTTGATGCTGAGGGAAGCCTTTGATGGCCTGACAGAGGCAGAAGGTGCCAGTCTCTGACTCTGAGGCAGCAACAAAGTTGTAGCCTGGCTTGTGGTTGCAGAAGTTGTCCTGATATGTGGACAGATCCACCTGAGTTGACAGGGTGCCATCCTTCAGCAGCAGCTGCTCCAACATGGAGGTGGCATGGTCCAAGGTGCCTCGAACAAGAGCTTGAAGGCTGCTGACCTTGACTGTCTCTGTGCCATAGGTGACAGAAGCCCTATCCTCTGACCATCGGAAGTAGAGACTGCCACCATCATCCTTGGCAAGCTTCATACCATAGCAGAGGAGAGACTGCAGATGGGCACTTGCTGAGCAGCTGTTGTTGAACAGGTACCACTTCATCGGTGCCTTGACCACCTTGTCAGTCTCCACCACTGACTTGTCCCTGAGAGTGCCATGCTCTGCATCAAGGAGCTGCTGGTGCAAGACAGCACAGAAGGCAAACTCCAAGCTCACCAAGGTAGAGGTGGCAACATTGACTGGCTTGGAAGTGCCATCAGGAGAGAGGCAGAGGTGAAGGAAGGTGTGGACCAGAGGGAGGTGCTCCACTTCTCCATAGGCAGGAGGATCTTGCTTGATGAGGTGAACACTGACCAACAAGATGCTTTCAGCAGCTGCTTGAACCATCTTGGTATCTGTGTAGACCTCATCACCAAGCTTGGGGTTGTGGAAGAGATCCTGCAAACTTTCGATGAGCTCGGCCATGATTGCATCCACACCAAGGTGCTCCTCCTGATTGTCATCCCCATAGTAGCCAAGAATCTTGCCATCTAGCATGACGTGAGCCAGCATGGTGATGAGCTTGGCCCAGCAATCAGCATGCTTGATGACAGTGGTCTTGTCCAAAGAGTATGGATGTCTGACCTGGTCATCAAAAGCACAGAAGGTCTGCTGGACCTGACGGCTAGATCGAAGGAAGGCAACCATCCATGGATGTGTACACTCTTCTGCCATGGTGAGGAGCCAGTGTAGGAAGCACTGGTGGTTGCCGGGCCACTGGTGAGGGCTAGCAGCAAGAGAGCCAATGGCAGCCACTGGCTTGCCTGCCCAGTACTCCTGCCAATGCAACTCCTTGAGCCAGGGACTGAGGTTGCCAGTCACAGTGCATGGCTGAACACCCTCCATGTCCAGATCTGCCTTTGCCATGAGCTCAGCATCCTTAGTGAGGAAAGCATCCACCCGCTCCTTGCATGCTGCATCTGCATCCTTGTTGGTGTTGATGTTGAAGGTGACCTGAGGAGGTGTTGGCTCCAGCTTGTTGTTGAAGACCCACACATAGTGGTGGAAGGGACCAGAGTGGTAAATGAGCTGGACCAGGACGTTGGGGATGGTCCTAGCCTTGCCACCATGCTCAGTGTGGGTGTGCTTGTATGCTGAAGAGGAAGACTTGACAGCATACTCGCAGTCACTGCAATGGTAGCCAGCAACAACATCAAGCTCCTTGATGATGTTGATAGGGAGCAAGTCATTGTTGATGGTGGCAGTAGCAGGACTGGGCAGGTTGAGAGCACCAAGCGTCTCCTCCAACAGCTTGACACCAGTCTTGGTGAGAGGGTGGTGGTGAGACTTGAGGTGCTCAGACACCTTGGGTTGGGATCAGAGGGAGATGGTGGGTGCAGTTGGGGTGGGTGCAAAGAAGTAGAGTTGGGTGCTGGAGGAGGCAGAGGTGGAAGCAGTGGAGCTTGGCAGCAAGCTTGAGGTTGACAGGAGCAGCAAGGGCAGTCTGGTTGGTGGCAGGGAGTTGCAGAGGACTGATGATGATGAAGAGCATGGAGAGAGAGCATGCCAAGTCAGTTGATGTTGACATGGAAGACATGCAAGGATGGTGAGAAGGAATACATACATGTCATCATCATGGTTGATGGCATCATCAGCTTTGGCAGCTGGGAGAGTAGAGGTGGAGTTGGTAGAGTTGGAAGCAGCATCGGTGCTGTTGGCAAGGTGATTCTTGAGGGCAGCAAGAGGGACTTGGCTGTCGGAGAAGGAGTGGATGCTACTGCTGTGACAGCAAAAGCAGAGCTCAGTGAGAGACAGAGAGCAGTCAGAAACTGGTGTTGAGTGGCAAAGAGAGAGAAGGCAAGTACATACCTGAGCACAGCAGTGGTGTTGATGCCAGCATTGGCAGAGAAGGTGGAAGATTGAGACATGGTGAGCAGTGATGTTGCTGATGTAGTACAATGTTGAGAGTTGCAAGTGTTGGGTTGAACTTACCAGAGAGGGCAGAGAGCAGTGGTATATATGTATGATGGTGATGAGCTGAGATGCCGACAAGAGTTGAAGAGAGTAGAGACACACCAAGGCACACATGCTGATGACAATGGACAAAGTGATTTGATTGCTGATGATGTGCAGTGATGACTACAAAGGGATGAGTAACAGCAATGGTCAATAGCAGAAGAGAGATAGCAGATGCAATGAGTGTGGCAATGACAGGGAGCATGGGAACATAAAGGACAAAGGCAGATAGTGTTGGCAAAAGTGCCACATAGTTGAGCGGGATAACAAAGGCTGGTGATGTCGACAAAGGTGTAGCAAGGTGGAGCAGAAAGAACAAAGGCAGATGATGTCAGCAAAGATAAAGGTGGATGATGTTGACTATGGTGTTGCAAAGTAGAGCAGAAAGGACAAAGGTGGATGGTGTTGACAAAGGTGTTGCAAGGCTGAGGAGTGGTGGGGTGTGAGCATGGTTGATGATGTTGAGTGCAGTGAATGGAGCAAGACAAAGCATTAAAGAAAGTGTTGTTGGTGAAGAGTGGTGAAGAGCTTGAGCAATGGTAGTGAGTGTGAGCAGGAACAAAGAGGGTGAGCGGTGATGGACAAAGGTGATTGATGGAGACAGAAGTGTGGAGTGTATCACAAAGGGTTGTATTCAAGTAGCATGAACAAAGGGTTGTGCACTGAGGATCAAGTGTGAGAAAGTGTGTGCAGTGTGCACAGCTCAGCACAATGGATTGTGCAATGAGTGCAAGGCACTGTGCATTGCAGCAAAGGACTGTGTGTTGTGGCAAAGACTTTGTGCAGTGATTGGCCTGTTGTTAGAACCATGCTCTGTGCACACCACATCCAGCATACTTGACTCTTACAGCTTGGGTGGAATTCCACCATGCTTGGTGCTCTGTACTTGATCGGCTCTCTGATCTGCCAATCTTCCAATTTTCATCCAGTGCCCTGACCAGCTGCAAGCTCAACAGATTCAAAGTCACACACATTCACTTGGCTGCAGAGACCAGATGTGTCAACTTGAATTTCATGGAATTTTCCAACACACAAGTGCACTGACAGGCTGTGGCTGCTGAGCTGTGCACTGCCCAGCCAGGAAAAATTTGATTATGCTGTGGCACTTGAGCAGTGTAAATGGCATGTGCACTGGGGGTCACACACAATGTGTCCACATGGGATTTGGCAGAGCACACTTGTGCACTCCCTGCCAACAACGCACACCACCTAGGGCTAGGGACAATCTCACTCAACACATTCGCATCTTAGATTGAAGCAATATGATCACATCTGAACAAAAGGATAGCCTACACACATAGCCCAAGGATGCCTTGTGGAACCAGATCGCTCGCTAAGGTTAGGATCAGTCGAGAACGTGACAGAGGGAGAGAGCATTGAGACAGGTCAGGTCACTTCGAGGCTCTTCAGGCTCTTCAGCGCCCATGCCTGCTTTGTTTCTGCAAGGGAAAGCGATCAGGTATCCATCTGCTCTTCTTCAAAGCTCCATCGGCTGGACAAGGGATGGAGAAGAAAGTTACCATGGCCTCGACATCTTCAACATCACCTTTGATGTTGCCCGTTGTGCCTGGCAAGATGGCCAAGGTTGGCGTTGCCTGCCATCGGATCAGAACCAGATTGTCATTGTTCAGGTCCACATAGTTTGACACTGTGCGCAGAACTTGACCTGATGCGGATCTGAGCTTATCGAGGCAGGGGTAATTGTCGACGCCGTCAACGCCTGATCCAAATTGAAGCGAGTCGCTCTCCCCTGATATCAAGCCACCCTTGGTGGATGAGATCTGTTGTACCCATGTCAGCGAAGCGTGAGCAGTCCACGATCGACAACCAGAGATCACCAGTGCCTGGTTGTCGGTCCCATGACGGTTTCGCCGCCGCTTGTCAGCCATAGCAGGTCCGCTCTTTTTCGGTTCTTTCTTCCCATGCAAGTAAGGTCATCTGACGAGCGGCTTGTGTTCCGCCCGAATCAACACTGGGAGCAGTCTGCTGACTGGATGCTGTTTCGTCGACTCCAAGAGCAAACGGCCTTCCTTCCGGATCGGATCGGACGTTTTCGATTGTCAACCATCGGCCAATCGAGGTCGCCAATGTAGACGGGTATGATCCCATCAATACCGTGCTGAGGATGCGACATCTGGATCCCTACACCACGTTTCCAGCAATACCAGAGATAGCGTCGAGATTGCTTCCACCTTGGTCTCGAGAATGTCAAAATGTATAGTGGTCCAGCTTGCTGTACTGGCGGCGCGTCAACTGGTTTTGAACGGTGCTGCACGCATTGTCGATACGCCGGCGCACCGTCTGGCACTCGACTCGTCTAGCTTGACTAGTCCGTTCAGGATGGCGTTGAGCGTCACCGTTGAGAGCTTTGCGCCTTCCATCCTCGTTCTCTGTTTCGACAAGCCTGGGATGGAGATCTGGTGGCGTCCCAAGGTCATCAACAACAACGCCATGAGCTGGCCGCGCGTGCCTTTGAGAATGTTGATGTGGCCAAGCTGACAGTTGTTCTGCAACGTCTCCGCATGGACCCATACCGGTTGCTGGCCTTCTGGCCGACTACACCAACGTCACTAATATCCTGCAATGGCGTGGCATCATGATGAGTATGATGCAACGTACAGTGGGAGGTTCCGAAGGAGATCGGATGCAAGGTAGAATCAGTCTCGACCTTTACCAGATGCACATGTGTCATCGACAGTTGTGTGAGCGAAAGAGAGCTGTTCTCCAAACAGAAGAAACTGAAAGCTGGTGCGAGGTTGAACATCTCAGCGCAAGTCTGAGGCCAAGACGTTAAAGCACGTTTGAGGAGCCCACGTTGGAAATTTGCGTACCGAGCAGCTTGTACGTAGCCAGGCCCAAAAGTTGTCGGGAACCAGTGACTTCCAGAGCGGACGGCCGTAGACCTGATGTGTTCTCGGAGGCAACTTGATGGCAGCTTGGAGTGTCGGCTGCTCGGTCCTGAGAACGTCGAACATGACAACAAAGGTGGAAGGGCGATCGCGATCTTGTCTCGATCAGAACTCTGCTGTTGCTGAGGTCGAACGAGAGTGGAGGCGCCACTGCTGGTGCTCATCAGAAGAAGCCAAAAGCAGATGATTCGCTTATTGGTGTTGTCGGAGCCGTCTCCGGCTTCGAGCTTTCCGATGTGGTTCCATACGACGAATGCTGACGAGCAGAGTGGGCGGTAGTGTAACACATTCGTCGATAGCGACAAAGACGGGAATGGAGTCAGCACTCAGGTCGTCGCGGGCATGAGTTGCGTACGTCTTGGAGCTGCTCGCTGAGAGCGTAGATTGATGGGTTGAGATGGCGGTCAAAGATAGTTTGAGCCTCCTGGAGTGGGGCTTGGGGGAGCAGAGCACGGGCCTTTTAATTGGACCGCCTGGAAGAATGCATGGCGGTGGTGGCGTGACTTTCATCGCCATAGTTGTTGAGTTGGAAGAGGAAGTCGGACTTGGCTTTAGCATTGACAGAGTTGGAGCTGGATGCGAGTGTGGTGAACCAAGCGGCGAGCAGGACAGCGGCGTGTTCGTCAGATGTGACTTGGGAGCTGGCACAGTCTTCAAAGACAAAGCTCGTGATGGGCTGGTCGCCAAGCGGATAGCCGTTGCGGACTGTTGAATCGGTTGGTCGGACGCAGAGGAAGAGAAGAGGGGCTGATGCGACCAAGTTGAAGGACCATGCGCGTCTTGCCTGTGCCGCTGGATTGACGATAGGGGTGCACTTCAAGTAAGGACGCTGGGCTTGTGGCCTCTCGTGAAAATAGGTTCGATTGACGTTGATGACAAAGTTGAGAAGTCGACGGTGAGCGTTGCCTGTAGTCGCGGCGGATGCCTTCTGCTAGACGCACAAGAAGAACACCTCCTCTTGAGGCGGCAGGCATGGGGGTGTTGGATGAGGCAAACGGCGGGACATCGGGAAGGCTCGAACGACGTGCACGTGAGGACACTTTGAAACTAGATTGGCGACAGAAGTGCGAAT